>VXBT01001283.1:15173-154464 GCA_013400235.1 Oriolus oriolus
GGGCAAGGGAAGGGGCGGCTCGGTGCGGGGTTCGAGCGGGAGGCGGAGGGGCCGCAGTCCAGAGCTCCACCTGCCCTCCCGAGCGGGGTCGGGGCCGCGCCGGCCGCCCCCGTGCTCCGGAGGCGCCGGGCGGTCCCGGCCCCCTGCCCGGGTGGGGTCTCCTGGCAGCCTCGCGCAGCCGGCGCCTTCGGGAGGCTCCGTACGCGCCGTGTTTTAATAAACCTTCCCTGCTGTCTCCCTCTCCCTCAGTGAAGTGGCTGTAGAAAAGGCTGCTGAGCCTTGCAGGTAACTGCAAAGGTGCTGCCAGGTGGATCGATGTCTTCCTAGCTGCTTATTTGGTTTCTGGAGTGTTTTGTTCTAGGAGAGAGTTCGGTTCTTGAGGGAGAACGTGGGAGCAGTGCCAGTGGATTACTGTGCCCCAGAAGGAGGACTGTATGAGCAATGCACAGAGGCCTATATGGAAACATGGGAAGGAAGGGTTTTATAATTCGGAGACATGTTTTAAGTAAATTTGCAGCAGGAACCAGAAATTAAGTACACTGGCTGCAAAGTAAAAAGGTGACCGTCGTTCTGCTGTATTCGAGAACTGTTTTTCTATTCATTGGATTTTAATCTGTGCAAAGGAAGTTAACACTAAGCACTCTTTTAGAAATATGAAAACAAATTTAACTCCTGTTCGTTTCTACAAATACCATCTCCTTTCCCTTGTCATTTCGAAGTTACTTGTAACAAATTAACAGAGACCTAAGACTGTCCATTGAAACAAAAAAGTGGTAAACCCAAAGTAGATTATCTGAATTATCTGTCCTCTGTTTGGTTAATAGCATGAGTTTTTTGCCTAATGTTCCTGTTTGGAAGTATAGGTTGTTATGCCCCTTAAGGTTAGCATTTGAAAGTAGCTGCTGTTTTCTGTTTCCTGAGAAATGTGGTTTAATTTTTGTGTTAGAAATGATATAATGTTGTTAGAATGTATGGAGTACCTGAACCTTATATGTGATAATGTCAGTCCAGTTTGGCTGACAGAGGAAAGGCAGTGAAATGCCTTTAATCCTTGCAGTGTATAGAGGACTTGCACTAAAATAGAGAATATTCTTTCCTTAGCAGCATTAACATAAAAACTAAGGGGATTGCAAGGGATTGTTAAGTAACAGCAGGACTTTGGAGCAGGTTGGATGGGCAGTGGGATAGGTGAAGTGTTAGATGCATTACAGCTCTTAACGCGGCCTTACATCTGTTGCAATGCTGCAATGTTCAGAATTTTGTTTCTGAAAAATTAGATTGAGTCTTAAAAATTAAAACCTCTTACTTCTACTTACATAGAAGTAGAGTGTGCTCAGTCATGAAAAAGGAAATGTATTGAAATGTTCTCACTTGATATTTTTTCCTACCAGTGTGTTTAAATGATACATTTAGTAAGTCTTAGGCATTTTTTCTAACAAATAGTCAAATCCACTCCTGCAGTTATTGCAGCAATGTTCCATTAGGCAGGAATATGGTGCAATTAATTCTCCAGAAGAAAAAAAATCCTTATTTTTATGTTGCTGAAAGATGTGGTAGTTTAAATTTAGCTAGCAAGCTCTTTTTGCTTTATGCTCCTATGATTCTAGCTGATACAGGTGGCAACAGTAGTGGAAGTGCTTATCCCATACTTGAGAATATTGACAGAAAAAGGTTTTTGCTGTTTTTCATATGCACAAATGTTCCTGGAGTATGGCTTTGGTATTGTTACACAGATGTGAGCCAGCAGATGAACTGCACTGGGTAAAAGAACTTCATATATGGAAGGATTGCAAGCAAACACTAGTGTACACAGCACAGAATAAATGTGAAGTATTTTATGCTGTAGTATAATTACTGCTTATTATATCTGGGCACTTAAAATGCTAGATATTCTGAATTGTTTTTTCTATAGGCAATTGGAGGTTTAAATTAATGAGGACCAAATACCCTTTTGAATACAAGCTTCTGGGAGAGACTGGTATCTTTTCACCTTGCTAATGTTAACAATTGTTTTTTTTGTTAAAAGCAAAAAAACAAAAACCAGACACAAGAAGGTGGAATATATGACCATAATGAAAAATTAAAAAGGGAGCTGTAAAATTCTTCCAACTGTTTCATCTTGATGTTCCAAAATTACTTTCCACACTTACAATTTGAGGTTTTGGTATAATTGATACTGGCATGTATATATATATATCTCTCTCTCTCTAATTTTTTTTTTTTTGTGGTCATACAAAGACTGACAATTTTTTTCCTGACTTTGCTGGCAGCAACTTCTATATTTTGAGGCTGCTTAGAGTGCCAAACAGTAACCACCTGAATAAAATGTAAGCCTTCTAGCTCAGGCTTGGACTCGTTTGGGTAAGCTGCAACAAGTAGTTTGGCTGTTTGAGGGCATGAGAAAAAAGTAAGATACATAATTCTCTGTGTTATGTTTTTCTCCTGTTTTTCCCCTCTTGGATGTGCCTTCTTTCCTCTCTGGTTTGAAAGTCATTTAAGTAAGACCTTTTGCCATTGTTTGCACTGTACAGTGTCATTTGTTTTATGTGAAGTTGCAGGTTGCACTTGTTTACTTTGATCCAGTGCTGTGAAACTCCAAAACATGAGCTCTGTGCGTGCTTCCAGCTTTAAATCTGTGTCCTGTGGTTATCAGTCATGAATGCTATCTACCTGCAATATTTTGTGCTGATTTGCTATAGCTCAGCAGCATTACCTCATAGCCTTTTAAGTGAGATGTACTGCGTAGCTCAGCTGAAGCTTCAAGATCCTGTCTCATCCCATCATTATTTTAAGAAGAGCGGGGAGGAAAAGAGAGATCCACAGAGGCAACTGGGTGTTCAGCCTCGTAATAATGGATTCTTACACCTGAGGTTCTTGTGCTTGTAAAAGTCAGGAACCTCACAGTTGTGGCATGATCTCGAGATACAGATTTGCAGTCTCTCAAGCAGAGGAAGGAAGGAAGGGAGTTATTCCTTGTAATCAGTATGTATTCCCAACACTGACAATTTTTATTCCAAAGGGTGTAATGCATATATGTTGCAGTGTCACACACACAAAATGCTGTGTGTGTTTTCAAGAAAAGCAGCAGCCTCTGTGCCTTGCATGGAGCTCTTATCTGATAGATGGGATCTCTATCTGTTAGACTGAGTTTCTGCAGAACAGATTAGCAGAGCAACGTAATTACTTCTGGCTACAAAGTAGGTACTTCAGCGGCTTGTGCAACCAGTGTATTCTACTGATGGTTTTAGTAAGGGCTCTTTGAACTCCTCTGGCACTGTGATCAGGCATTAAAGATGTAAGCCATATTAGGATTCATTTAAGATACTGTAGGCTGCACATTTTTCACGGTGCAATGGGGCTTCATTAAAAGTGAATGTTGAGTTACTGTATCTTGGTTCATTTGGAAAAAATAAATTCTTTGAACATTATGTTTCACGTACTGATTGTTTTTTGAAAAGCTTTTGTTTGCACTAAAATGTTGTGCTTTATGTATCTGGCCATATGGAAAGCCAGGACAATGTAAAATACATGTGTTTTTAAATCACTAATTACAGTGTTAAAGCTAAAACTATGAAACTCACTTGGTGTAACTTAATTGCTGTGAGTAATACAAAAGCTTTGAAATGTAATCCTTGGGAATGCTGAAGATACTAATTATATTCCAACTAGTCAAGGTGCACTTGTTTTGAAACTAGTCTGAGCTGGTCCCTTCTGAAAACCTGGTATTTCCAGTGCTAAAGGTGGAGGAACAGATTAAGTTCTATGAAAATGAGTTACCTTTCAAACCAGGGACAGACTTCAAAGCATAATATTTTATGACAAGAGGTACTTCCAGATTAACAAAGCAAGGCCCAAATACACTAAACACAAGAGCTCAAGAGCAGCAAATCTAACCAATTTAGGTTCGGTCCAGGCCTAGCTGCTGACTGCTCTATAGAATCCTAACTTGCTAATTGACTGTAGTTAAATTCTGAAGACCTAATATGTAAGCTACAGATACTGCTTTATGGACTCTTCCTTTGAGGCAATTATTCTATTAGTTATAGAGTTTCTGAGAGATTTTTTTCATTGCCTTGCTTTATACTTCAGATACTTTTATAATTTTTTTAAAATGCATTTCAGAAAACTATGGTTGTTGGACTAGCCAGTTCAATGAACCACCTTGGTTCAATAGCGTATCAAAGTTTTCTATTTTGGAATTGTGAATCTTACTTGCACACAAATTCCATTTATCTTTCTGAGTAATTTAAATAGAATTAACTCCAAGTCATATCCAAGGTTTCCTATTAGCTCTCCTGTAGTATATTCCCTAGTGGATAAAACTATACTTGTATTCTTTTTACCATTTATTCATCTTATGAAAAAGTCTGTCAGCTATCATTTTGAATGAGGGTTTCCTCCTCCTATTATTAGCATTTGTTCTTCAGTCTAAATCTGAGAATAAATTCCATTCATATTGATACACTTTCTAGTGATAATATGAAGACTTCTTTTACAGCAATTTTAATTCATATCCAAATCTTACCCAATTGGTTTCGTAGTAGGGACTCAGAAATGTCCAAGTAAAACTATTCTGTCTCAAAAGTCGTGACTTAGGTGGTGCTTTATTCATAATGTCCCTTCTGTTCCTCCATTTTGTCTGGTCCTTATACAAGTATAGCTTAACATGTCTGTGTTTCTTCCAAGAACACTAATGCTTTTGGTATAATTTACTATCCCACTGTGTTTCCATATCCTGGCATCATCTAATTTCATGTTTCAGGCCTCCTTTTTTTGCTTAAATTCCTCCTATTATTTGTTTGATTTTTTTTTTTTTTTTAACATCTTCCAGAACACCCCAGTTGTATTAGGAATGGTTCTTTTGTTAGTCTCATTGCCTGGCTGCTGTTTTTAATTACTACCACATTTAAAAAAAACCCTACCCCAAACCCGTGTGTCCATCTATTCATTAATATACTCGTCTGTATTTCTGTAACCTTACTTACCTGATTTTTTCCCATTCATCTGTGCTAGCCAAATTAACTATGAATATGATAGAAGGTTGTCCCAATTTCTGCCATCATTTTTAGTTTAAATTCTTCTATAAATTTTGGCAGTGTTAGTTGTGCAAGATTACTTCTCCATTATTTCTGTAGTAAAGTTCTGTCTCCAGAGGTGAGGGGATTTTTTTTTTCTGATACATTTCAGTGACTGAATATCTTAAGATTATTCTAACTTGGAAGTGAGAGCTATTAATCTTTCAAACTTAATTCTCCTTTTTAAGGTACTCTAAGCTGAAGAATGTGAGACTATATTTAAATAACCTAGAGAATGATATAGTTATTCTTGATCTGTTCCAGTAATAATTTTGAATTGCCATTTGTTTCAATGGGACCCCCAGTCATCATGTTTTCTTTGGCTTTACTTAATTGTCTGCTGTATGTCAGATCCCCATCTCAGAGAAGCACAGTTCTCCAAAATCTGCTCTTTAGATTCATCACAGACCAGCCCTGTTAGCCTTCACACAATCTCCAGTCATAGAAACCTGTATGTCTTCTGGTATTGGTGTAAATCTCTTGTTCTGAGGTTCACTCTTCATTACCTCCTCTTACTACCTACGTCCTTACCAATCACCCCTTAAGACACCTTTGGTTAGGTACTCCTGTCTTTGGTATGATGATTGATACTGGAGTCATACAGCTTTACAAATTACATCATGCAATTATGACCCAGGTTTTGTAAGTACTGTTTTGTGTAAGGAGGGCATGGTATCAAGCTGAACATTGTGATGTTTAGGTAATTTTTACTGGTGAGTCATCAAAATATTGGTGCCAATTATTCAAAATTTGGTGGTTAATATGGATATTGAACTGACTTTTTAATGTGGTATGTTACATTTATATTCCAAGTTAAAGTCCTTGTCTGCCTTCATCACTGTATTTGGGTGCCCTACTTTTCAGGTGACCTCTACCTCTCTATTGCTTGTGTCCTTTAATGATGACCTATTTGTTTCTGTGCCTTCAAGCTTAAATTTATTTCTTCTGATTTAAATAATTAATAAAGCAGTATGTAGATGGATAAAAGGTGTGACTGGTGATGAGCTGACATAAGAAACATGTTAATGAATGGAGAGAGACAGAAGCGTGGGAGGAAGAAGTGCCATCAATAGAGCTGAAGGCTTCGGTCTGAGGAAGCAAGGCTGCAGTTGAGTAAATGGCATTGTTTTCCATCCAGTATACCTCTGAAACGATGCAGTGAGTTGAGGTTACAAACCATCTATTCATGCAAGAATCTTGGGATGGCTGTGGAATTAATTCCTTTAATGCACTAGCTTAGTCCTTAAATTCTTCATTATGAATCTACTGCTGCTTTATCTTCTTTTGGGATACTAATTTATGATTGCACAAGAATTGGAATCCATGTGATGCAGACCTGGAAAAATGGGCTGAATATCAACAAAGTGACTTGATGTAGGAGAAACCTGGAGACAGAATGAATGAGGGTGTTTTGTACCCCCTTATTTTCTCCCTCTCAATATCTAAGCATAGCTTTCAGTTCTTCACAGTCTGTCATTTCAGGGCGATGTATCAGATCACTCCAAATGTCACTTGGTGACTTTGCACACCTATGAGAGCGGTATTTGTTAAACAGCATGGTCACAGTTTGACAGCTGGTGTCAAAATACAGCCAAGTACTTTGTTGTGTGATGGCTGCACATGATGTTCCCAGTAGCTGTTTTTACACCAACGTCTGCCTGCTAAAGATTTCTCTCATTCCTTTTGACACTGGTCTTGCCTTTCTTCTCATGCTTATTTCCCCGTGCTCCTTATAAAGCTGCTACAGGAAAATGCATAAATGTGATTGCGAAAGCTCAAGAAAGACAGCAACTGATTATGCATTGTACGTAATTTGGCGAATAGGACTCTGGTTGAAGATGACAGCTCTGAGCAGGTGACCTTGAGGTAGACGAATGTTGACATGCAAGGGTCTTTTGTATTAATGCAGTAAGGCAGTGAGAAGAGGGGCAACCTCTTGGGGCGATGACACCCAGTTCTGAAACACCACATGATGCTCTTAAAAAAGCTCGAGTACCTGGCAGCAAAAAGCAGTAGTTCTTCATAACATGGTCTGGAAAATTCTGTAGTACACCTGAAAGTGGTAACATTACAGCTGATAACTGCATTCAGACCTCTTACTATTGAAGTGCATACTCCAGTATGACCTATGAAGTTACATCCAACCCTTAATTTTTTTTGGTAACCATTTCTACCTGAGCCAGTTTTGTTTGTAAGCAAATGTGTGTAGACGTGGAGAAATCTAGTTGCTGCAGGGTGCTTCTTTGTATAGGTGATGTTAGCTCTCCTTCCCTTTTTGTACTGTACCTGCTTAGTAACGCTATTGTCAACGCTGCTTTGAAACATCCTTCAGGGCAAGTAAGTTATGGTACCATCACAGAAAATTTATGTAGGATTCCTTGTGTTATGATAACAGACTCCATTCAAAATCATTTGTCTTCCTTTCTCCAGTTCCTTCTTTGTCTCATACTGCCTACTTCCTATCTGTGGTTTCTGTAGGACTGGGAGAGTAATAATAATACACTGATCAAATGTTCTGCCTTGTAACCTCTGAAGCAAAGTTCCTTCCTGTTAACCAAATCAGAAGAATGCTGGTGGTATTCCTCCATACAAGTTCTCACTTAAGCAATATTCTCTAAAGCCAGCGATGCTCAGTAGGCTTGAATTCAGGGTAGAGTTTGGCCTTGAAGCATTTGCTGAAGTTAGGAGCCTTGAAGTTTGGCCTTTTGGATTTTTCTAATGCTGGTGTCAGGAGTACAGGCTTACAGCCCTTCCAGAGCTCTCTGGCATGCGGTGTTTCTGTCCATGCTGTGGCTGTTGGGTCCTCGCTGTATTCATGAAAAGTGCAGTTAATATTCCGGCTGATGGCTGAGGCACCGCCGTGTGTGGGTTCAGTCTGGGCTGCACAAAGGATCTGCTGGACTCATACTAAGGCTTGTTTGCTTAGGCCAACCCTTCCACTTAGGGATGATTTGGAACTTCACCTCAGTTTTCTACTGTGGGCATGCATGTAAACAAGGTTTGTAGGAGAGTCTTAGCTTCGGCAAAAGTTTGGAATTGGTTGATTACTTAAAAAAATAATATAACAAGATTCTAATTGAAAAACAATGCTGAGGTGCTGAGGTTTTACTTCTTATAAGATAAGCAATCGGGCCAACTTCTTTGGGAAGGTCCACTTAGTATGCTGCCCATAACCATTTTGATATAGTTGTATTTAAAAACCAAAACCTTTTAAGAGTTTCTTTGAGCTGTGTAAAGCTAATAAAGAAGGATGTGCTACTAAATAAAGTCTTCAAATCCTTGTCTCTAAGGAGTTTTAACAAAGTTACTTAGGAATAAAATAGAAAAGTTCTTGGGAATTACCATTACTAGCAGAAAAAGGGTCTTAAAGAGATTTTTTTTGTTGTTTTAAAAGCATTACCATACATATCTCTGCATGCTAAGAATCTGCTTTCAATCGAAATGTGGGGTTTTTTTTAATAAACCAGGCTTCTCTGAATTATCTGCAAAAATAATTAATTTTTTAGAATTTTTAAATTGTTTTCAATGAATGAAATGAATACTGTAAGTTGGATTAGTTTTCTATGACAAAAAAGCTTTGAATAAGGTTATTAATGCTTTTAGCTGAAGTGAACTGCAGAATAGCATCAATGAACTCTCAAGTGCTATAACCTTTGACTTCAAAGTAACATTTTTAGGTTACCCAAAAAATAGTTGAAATTAATGTAATTTGTTTCCAGCAAAGCTGATAAAAACATATCTAAAAATACTTAAAATATTGTAGCTAGTCAGGGGATCAAATCTTATCTTTTTCAAGGTCACCTCACATTTGTTTTTCTGGGGAGCCCCCGCCCTTCCATTTATTTTTGTGGGGACCCCCTCCTGCCCACAAAGCTTATAGTGGCTTACAGCTTTAATATGAAGGAAATCAACCAAATTGTTGACATTAATTTTAATAGGATAAAAACTTTGGTTTACTTTCCTGTAACCCCAAACACACCCCAACTTTTAACCTAAAGCAAACAGCTCAGGCTAGGCAGCCAGACCTACGGCTTTCTCAAAAACAAAATCCCGAAAAAAAATAAAGGAGCTAAAGTTTTTAAAGGGCCTGGCTGTAAAAACGCGGAGCGAGGATCGCGCTGGGGCTGGGGACTCATCATGCCAGGGCGGCGGTGCGTGTGCCCGGGCGCCGGTCTGCGGCGTTGTGTCCCGGCGGAGCTGCGCGGCCGTGCCGTGCCGTGCCGCGCCGTGCCGGGCCCGGCGGTGCGGTGCCGGTAGCGGTGGCGGTGCGGGCGCGGAGCGGAGCCGAGCGGAGCCGCGCTCTCCTCCCGCTCGCTTTCTCTTTCCCCCTCTCTCGCTCGCTCCCTCTCCCGCTCGCTCTCCCCCCTCCCTCCCTCGCTCTCTCGCTCTCCCTCTCTCTCTCCTACACTGCCAGCCCCTGATGTGATGGCGAAGAAACCCCGTTGACAAGGCACTGCTTTTTCATGACGGTGAGTTTCCCTTTGAGTGTATTATAATTTTGTGATAAAAATTTCAAGGAAAAAAAAAACACACAACCTCCTTCCTCCCTTCCTTCGGGGAGGGAAAAGAGAGGGGGGAAATCTATCTCCAGACAGACAGAAAAGAAAGAGGAGCAAATTAACAACCAGGAGTTGCCAAAACCAGGATATTAGGTTTCAGCCCAGAGAGCTATTGGCTCTGGGGCTATGTATATAAATATATATCTAGAGAGAGAGCGAGCGAGAGGGGAGACGAGGAGGAAGAAGAGGGATATTTTGTGGGTGGCTGTTGTTTGGGCAGATGTGGATTCACATGGAAATGAACTATATATATTAATTTTTTTTTTCCGCGAGGCTGGTGGTGGTGGCTGCTGAGGGCACTTAAAAAAAAAGTTGTTTCTTAAAATAAAGGCGCGGGGGGGGGTTTGAAGGGAGAGATAAGGTTTCAGGTCCAGGCTGATAGCTGCAGAGAGGGGAGAGGTTTGGGGTGGGTTTNAAGAGGAGAGGAGGGAGAGAGAGAGTGTGTGTGTGTATGTGTGAGTGTGAGAGAGAGAGTGAGAGGGAGAGAGGGGGATAGAGAGAGTGTGTGAGGGAGAAAGAAAAATAATCTTTTCAAATCTCCTCCCTCTTTTTTTCCCCCCTCGTTTCTTTGCTTTTCTCTAAAGCTCTGTGGTCTGTGAAACAGTCTTTTCTTCCTCCTCGTCGGGAAAATGGAGACACTTCGTCTCTCTCCTGGCTGTGCAGCTGGGAAGGATTTTTCTTTTCTTTTTTCCTTTTTCACTCATGGCTTGATTTTTTCCTTTCCCCCGTCCACTCGCTACCACCCTAATCTTGTCTTTTCTTTGAGCTTGTGTCTCAGATTTGTACCTTCTGGGGATTTATTTTTCACTCATTTCCTCGTTTTCGGTGTCGCCACTAGATTTGATTTGATTTGTTTGGTTTTTTATTTGCAATTTCCTCCGAATCGCTCCGTGCCTTCTGCTTTTAACCGAGGAATGGAAACGGTGCCGCTTTTTGTGGGTGCGCGAAATGCTCGGGCGGTAGGTTTGGGCTAATGCGCTTTTTTTCGCCTTTTCGGGACCAAGTTTTGCGGAGTGCTTTTTGTTTTATTTATTTAATTTTTTTCTTCTTTTGGAGAGAAAAAATATTTAATTGTAACGCCTCTTTAAAACACAATAAAGCGTCTCTTTCTGGAGTGACCCCCTTGGCTTCGCTGTAGAGTGGATGTGAATCCGATCCTTTGTGCTGCTGGGATTATTTTGCGTAAAAGAAACAATATTTTGTAAATAGATTTTTTTACTTGAGGCTTGAAACAGTAGTTGGTCGTGGGTGGGGGGGGGTTCTGAGATGCTCACTGTCAACATTTATTGAGTCACGGGCGGTATTCAGTATGTAAATTATATTTTGCTTTTTGGTATTAATTGCAAAATTCAGTTACAGATGATGGCAGAAAACAGGTATGGAGATGTTAAAAGCCGGGCAAAATCGAACGACGTATAGAGAGCACGTTTATATTTACTTAGAGCTGTTCCCAATCACTGTGGGGAGGAAGGAGATGTGGAGGCCTCTGCCTTTCGCCATTCCCTGCTCCCCGCTCCTCTCCTTCCCGGGGCTCGGGCAGCGCGGGGTGGCCGAGGGGCTGCAGGGGAGAGCGGAGAGCGGCTCCGGCGGCGGCCCCGGCCGTGCCCGGGCTCGGCGGGCAGGCAGCCCCGGCTGCTCGGGGGAGCGGGAAGATGGCGCTGCCTGGCTCCCTGCCAGCGTTTGTTGCGCAGTTTCACCCGCTCTCCTCCCCCACGGGCGCCATTTTAAGGTCCTTTCTGCTGTCGCCGCGCCGTGTGGGGCGGTGCCGTCGCGCCCAGCTCGGGCCATATTTCTGTGTCTTGTCTGGGAAGCGTTCCTGTCTTGGGCTTTGGGAGCCTCTCCGCGAAATCCTAAAAGCCTTGCTTCCCTCCCGTACCCCACACTCCTTTCCTAGTCCTTGGTCACCGTCTTGGTGGGGGGGAGGAGGTTAAACAGGCTTGGCTCGCAGGGGCCCGTGCGCGCAGCTGCAAGCCTGCCAACATCCCTTATAAGCTTGTTTTCTTACCTCTGGAATAAGTATTTCTTGTCATTCAGAGTATAGGAGTTTAGAAAAAAGACCTGAAAGAACATACTGTTCTGAACGATGACCAAAAAAATAAAACATGACATTAAAAAAGAAATCCACCTTTAAAAAATGATCCGGTGTAGTGCATAGGGCAAGGTATTCTTCACTGAAAAAGCTTCAGTGCCTTTAAAAGTGCTTGCAAAAATAAAAGCATAGGTAATTTTTTGGTGGGTAGGTCGCTCGTTTTGTTGCTGTTACTGTCTTTGTAATTTTGTGGTGGGGGAAGGGACTAGCATTTTTTCAAGTTTTTGTTGCTCCTTCATGTCTTAGAGGAAGCTGTCTTTTGCAAATTACTTAATTTGGCAGCTCCACCTTAATATATTTTTAAAGTTTTGTTTTGGTGTTGTTTTTAGGAAGAGCACTGAAAATACTTTTTTCTTTTTTTTTTAAACCACCTTTTGTTTGTTTTAACATTTCTGTACGATCTGCTCAAAACTCATGAAGCTTGAGTTTAGTGCCAACATCACCTGTACCTGGGAAGAGCAAAGTGTGCTGCCAGACCCACTTATGCTGTGCCCGCTGAGGAGTGTGGAATGCTTGTGTAGTTCTTGGGTTTATGTTTTTTGACACATCAGAGGAGGGCTTCCCCATTGCCATTGCTCATTCTTGATGGAAGTGGGAGATTTTTTTTTCAGGAATTCAGGAATAATTTTGAGGCTGTTTAAATTTTTTGCCCACTGAAGTGGAAGGGTTTTTAAAAAATCCCCAGAAATCTTACCTCATTGAAGTCACTGCTTGTTGAAGTGATTATTTTTAACAGGAATCTTGGGATCAAGATAATGAATTTTTTTTTTTAATGGTAGTGTACTTGTATATAATAAAATTTCTCTATTATATCCTAATGTCTGGAAGATTGTGGGGTTTTTTTATTAATTTGTGAAAATAGTGAAGAAATGGCAGAAACGGGATAAAAATGACCGGTTTATATTCTCTCAGGGCCTAGTACTTGCCAAATGGCCATATATCATCTGCACACTGGCCTGCTTGCCTTAAAGCACAGTATTCTCATCTTGAGTTGAGATCTTTGTTGGGTAGTACTTAAATATTCCAGGCCTGTTCTTTTTAGATGTGTTTTTGTCTGTCTGAGCTTAAAAGTTTCTCGTTGTTGTTGCAAGTAGCGCTTTGTGTTGAGTATCGCTTGTTTGCATTGCTGGAGGAGTGCGAAGCTCACCCTGTTGATACAGTAGCCTGGTTGTGCTTCCATTGATACACCTTGGCTTAATCGCTGGTGTGATACTCATGTGTTTAGGTGTGTGCTTATTGTGTTCATACTTCGAGTGCTTGCTTTGTGTGTGGTACCTGCATTCTCGAGTTGGAAATGCTCTTGCTAAATGTGTGGACTCAGTTGAGGTCAGTGCTACAGAGATGATTCCACTGTAGCTAAGTATTAACATCACCTTATGGATGTGCAACTTTCGTGCCCCAACTCCTTCAAGTGTCCTTTTCCAATACAGTTTATGTATTTAGTTTAATCGTACTGAGAGGAAAGCCCCAAAATTGTGCTAGTATAAGCAGCATTTCCAGTTTCCTCCAAGGTCCGTTTCTGTATGGGTGAGGTTCTGTGGTGAGGTAGGTCCATAACATAGAGCTGAAGGGCTTTGCAGTCATGGATGCCTGGGTGTGCTGCCTGCTGTCTCTCCAGAGCTTTGCTGATATACTTCCACATGAGTTCCAGAGAAATTGTATCTTCGTAACTGCAGTTAGGTTTCACCATGAGGCTCTAATGGTCGATGATTGTGCCTCTTCATGCTGCATTAAGCTTGTGGTAAATCTAATGGCTGGTGCTTTTTAGGGTAGATGTCGCAGCAAGAGCGTGAAAATGTGTCATTCCTGTCTAAGTAGTGGCTGCAGAGCAGGCATAAGAGCCTCTTTGATAATGTAGGCTCTCTGTTCAGAGAGTTGGCAGAATTCCTTACTGTGGTTCTGCTGGAATAAGCTGCATCTGTACTTGAAAGGTTTTTTATGGTCATGTACCCCAGCCAGCACAGACATGGGGATTGTCAACAAAAACAAGTGTGATTTTCTTTCTTATGGCAGAGGAAAAGCAGTGACAATAATAAACTATTCTAATATTCATTGTGACCCGCCACTGTTTTAGTGAGTGAGCAGTTTTGGGAAGGCCCTTGTTACACCAACCAAATGCATAAGCACCAATCAGAACTGAGGTTTTTTTCAAGGTTATCACATAGTTAAATTAATATGTGTCTCTTTATTTTCAAATGCTAATTTGTTCCTGCTTTCCTTGTTGAAAAGAACCCCAGCTACTCTGTTGGTATTATTTTTGCTTTATTTGAGAATCGTTGAGGTTTTAGACAAAAGTCACCATCATTAATTAGCACAAAGAGACTACCAAGTTTTTTTTATTCTTTTGTTTTCTTGCAGTAGTTTTAAAATGTTCTAGAGTTAAGGGAATCCTTACCCAAAGAAATAGAAAGAAAGCAGGCAAAGTCACTAAAAATGTAATACAGTAACCTTTCTCTCATTTAAGGTATTAAGAAAGGGTGCTGAAGTGAAGAGAGGGGAGGTGTGGGGAGAAAGATTTAACTTCATTGCAAGAGACTGATTGATTATTTTTGTAAAGTCTGATCTTATGCCTTGTCTCAGGTGGAACTTGCAGTAGTTTTACTGTGAACTTGATCCAAGCATGGAATTTCAAGATCTGGCATTGAAGCTTGAATTTATTGAGATAAATCAACTACAGAAATTATTTTGGCCCCACTGAAACAGGTGGCGAGATCTCCAGTGCTCTTCAGCAAGGCACTGGCTTCAAGGACAAGATGGGTGACATGGAAGAATTTCAGCTTGGATTTGGGGGTGTTGATATGGACTGCACTGCTGAAGTACTTACACATCTGTCAATTCATCTTATTCAAGTTTCAGTAGATTTCCCAAACATAATAACTGAAAGGAGTGTAAATGGCTGTTCAGATAATTATTGGCAGTTGTTAGCTGATACTAACTCATGTGAACCATGCTTGTGGCAAGGTTTGGTTTTTTAACTAGTACGGACTAGAGCGAGAGTGAAAAGGTGTTAATTGGGCATTGGTTTATAAATAAGCTGAGAAATGATCAGTTCATAAAGAAGTTATGGGACTGCAGAATATTTTTTCAGAGTCTTTGAGAAGTATACTCACAGAATGACAAGTATGAAACTCAAGTATTCTCTAATAGAAACAAGGTAAAAACATCTGAGGGACTGACTCAACATTCCTTGAAGTATTGTTTTGCACAAATAACATATGCTAACAGTCTGCACTATTGCATACAGTAGTTTGTAGAAATGCTTGAGAGCATCTAATATCTTTTGGGCCGGCGAATGTTTCCTTCCTGAGGAACTATTGAGATCACGCCTCCTTTGCCTCTTTTGGGATGAAACCCGGACCTTTCAGAATGTTTTATGAATATTGAAATTCCTGAGGAATTTTGTACGTGGTGGAGCAGCTTGGAAGACAGAGCCCAAAACAGGCCATAGCATAGTGATGAGGATAGTCACTGCCTGGGGGAAAGGTCTGAGCCCAGCCTTTAGCCTGGGGAGTCCCATGGGATGGGGGAGCATCCTAACTTCCAGGCTGAGGTTACTCTCTATGTGGTTTAAAAAAATCGGTTTCCTGATGAAAGTCTTTTCAAGATTTTGGTATTGCTGAGAGCAGCTCTGGATGCAGTAGGAAAAAGATTGTGTTGAATAAATTAGAAATTCTATGCTGCTCTGGATGCAGTAGGAAAAAGATTGTGTTGAATAAATTAGAAATTCTATGCTGAACATGTGTGTCTGAGGGAAACCAGACTGTAGGCAGCCACACTGGGCATCGACATGTATACTTGGTGTGTTGACTGGATTAGCCTTTACTATCATACATACTGTTAGTTGAACTGCACATTTCCTTTTTTTTTTCCTTAACATAATAAAATATCACTGTAGTTTTTGGAAGTTTGATAAGTTACCACATTTGGCAAACTCAAATCAGTATTTTTTTAATGGCGTATTAAAGGGAAATAAAATGTAGGAGTTGGATAAACAGCCAGCTCTTGTAGGTTGGCTGTGTTTTAATGTGTGTTTATTTCCTTCTGTGTGTGGAGCTGGTATTTCACTATTGTGTAAGAATTCTGTTTGTCCTCTTAGGTGTTCATCTGCCAGATCTTAAAAACCGTGAAGAGGCATAATGTTGTATCTAGCAATTCATGAGAGGAAGCACTTTTGTGTCCGTTTTCTTGTTGCTATTTTTTCTGATTCCTGAATAATTTCTATTTTTTAGGATAGTTTTTCTTAGAAAGGTTTTTCGTAGTTCTTTTGAATATTTAAAAATGACCAATTTATTCTCATACTCTGTTGCATACAGATGTCTTTGAAATATTGATGATTAAATTCAGTTCCACAGCTAATTTCAAGCATTGTAAATTCATCATAAAAGTCCTGTTCAGATTTAGATTCTTGGAATGAAAACATATTTTTGTTTATTTAGAAAGTTAATGCTTGCATGATGTACTATGTTGCTAGGTTAAAATCCCAAATTTCTTACTTTGTTAGCTGTTTTTTTAGAGCACAGTTCCTGGTAGATTTTGCGACAGTGTAGTAGTTGCTTTTTTGATTACTCTGGAAAAGAAAATATTCATAATGGGTAGTTCCATATTGTAGAATATAAGTACAGCATAGTTTATAAGTGACTAGTTAAGGCCTTGTGTTTTACAAGGTGCATTTTAAAATTAATTGTTTCCTTACTCCTGTTGTCCTGAAATGACAGTTTTTGGGAAATTACGACTTTTGAGTGAGATTTTAGTTTGCAATGAATTTTTCAATATTTACCTCTTTTCCACTGAGTGCTGTGCAGCGTATGATTTTTTTACAGTAACTAGAGGGAGAAGTGGAAATACCTCTTAATATCAATTTTTATATTCCATCCACATGAAAATCAGTTTCTTGGAAACTGAGGGCTTGACATGGTGAGCAACTCTTAAGTTGATTATAAGATAACAGTCTTGGTTACTTACAAGAATCTGAAATTGACTTTACAAAATACTAGATTGCTCAAAAGTAGTATTGACTTGAAATTTAAGAACAAACTACATGGTAATAAGGGTTTGAGTTTCTACTCCTTTCTTACACTTCTGTGTTGCAGAGAATGCAAATGAGGTCTGATTGTCTGTGTAGGAGTTTCCTTCACTGAATCTGAGGGTGCGTGTTGGATAGGAACCTGAGAGAGAACTGGCAGGGTAAGGAAGGCAGTGGTTACAGCACCTTAGCAACCTGAAATGCACACTGCTAAGATATGTTACCCAATGGGTGATAAAACAGGTTGGGTTTTTTCCCCCTAGTTCAGAAGGGCACTGAGCAAAATATTAGTGCTGTGGAAATTAATGAGAGTTGTGGTGGAAATTTGTGTGAGGGAGGGCCTTCAGTTCTGGGCGTTCAACCTCTGCAGTCAGCGTGGAGTCACTTAATGCTGCTGCAATCCTTTTATGTAATTTAGTAAGGGATGGATGGTTAATGGAGTTATCTTACATCTGTGCTCAGAAAGGTTGTGAGGGATGAAAATGCCACCAGTTTGATGTAGCACACTCAGTTCACAGCAGTACCATTCTCTGCAGTGACTGCTGCAGTAACTGATTCGTTCTGGTTTTGTTGTTCTGGTGACTGTTGTTCCAGTGGCCGTGCGTTTCTTCAGATATTCCATAGTGAAGTTACTCTTTACCGTCAGGATTGTAGATTAAAATTCCAAATGGAGAATGGTAGAGCAACAGAATGATTTAGAAGATTTGATAGGACAGGTTCATTATAAAGCATGAGAGAGATCTTGTCAGAATTCCTGCTGACGGGATGTATACAAAGTCATATGGAAGTTGTGAGGATTAGTGGGCGTATGTCATAGCTCCAACAGTAATTGGTTCAGGTGCTATGTATGTTACTGTGTGTGCAAGTTCGATTATCTCCCATTATAAAGGTTTAGCTACAGCAGTAGCTAAATCATTACCTTGCTCTAAAGCATCGATTTCCAAAGGTCAGTGTTCACTCTCAGGAGTCACGCTGCCACAGCCAGGGATTGATCCCATGTATTTGCACAAAACTTTTAAGTCTAGATTTTTCCAACAGTTTTGCAGATAAGTTTATTTACGTGTTACTTACCAGGTTTTGGTATTGATTATATCACACCTTTGAGAAATGATTGCTCTAAATATTGCTCTTCTATGCTATCCATTAGCTTGTGCTTTTTACAGAAAGTGAAAATAGTGGTTTATTGCTTTGTATCTGAAGTGGTCTATTAAGGCTGTACGAAATTATAAGTGACTTTGAGAAAGGAAAATAATTCTTTTGTGGCAAGCTTGAATATAACTTGAGTAAATTTAAAATCCAGTGCTTACAGGTCTTGGAATATGGATAGTATATGAAGCATGTGTGAATAGTTGGACTGCTTCTGGGCAAATCTAGTGTTAATGACACTGCAGGTTGTAGACCGTGCATGTGTTACGTGATACGGTGGATTGTGTAGCATGTTGGTTAAACAGTTAGACTGGTAAGGACCGCTAGGGGTTACCTGGGCCTGCCCCCTGCTCTAAGCAGAACAAGCTTCACCATTAGAAAAGGTTGGTCAGGGCCATTTGAGTTTGGAAAATGTCCAAAGAGGGCGATTCCACCCTCTTGCTTGAACATTCTTGTTAGCGAATGTTTTTCCTTGCATCCGGTTGGGATTTTCTGTGTTCTGTGTTTTGGCCATTGCTTTGTGTCTTGCTGTGTGTTGATGAGAAGAGACCTGCTTGGCTCATCTTAGTGCCCCTTTTAGCAGGCTGCAGGTAGCACCTGGGTTTGCCTTCTGTTGTCCAGGCTGAAGAAGGGCAGTTCCTTCACGTGACCACAGGATTTTACTTGCACTCTGTTTGGCTCCTTCACATTGTTTTGTATTTCTTTTAAGACCTGTTCAGCTGGGAGCTCACAAGTGCTGATAGAAAGGGAATAATCACTCCACTGGACCACTGCCTGCACTGTGCTAATGTGCGGGCAGTGGTTGTATTCACGTGTGCTACAGCCCCACACGTGCTTTAAGCTGACTGAAGCACTGCTCCCTTCCCCCGTGTTCAGCTATCCGTCTACCTCGTTCTTATTCCCTCTCTTGTGCTGGCACTAGCACTGCTATAGCCCTGTGGCAAGCCAGAACCAATCAAGAAGCTCATCCTAAGTTGAAACAGATCAAGGTGTTTTATCAGATGGGTTTTTTTGTTCCAGATGACTCTTCAAAGCCTTGAGCTGACCCAGGGAAAGTGGATGAGAGGAGGGCAGGACCGCTCTATTCATCTTTTGTTGCTCTTTGCTCTGTAGTAGGTTAGAGTGTTGAAATGAAGGCAGAGGCTTCAAGGCCAAGTAATAAGAGTCTCCCAGAGGATTGGCTTGCATATCTGGGATTTCCTTGTTAGTTTTATTACTTTCAACTTTTCTCATATTCTGTTTGGGAACATGTGATAAAGGGCACTCTGGTTATTTCCCAGAAGGGATAGGCAGGGCTTCTTGCACAAGTACATGTGATCCAAGTTGAAATGTATGCTATATTCACCAGTGTGGTAGCAGAGATATGAAATAAAACAGTAGGGCTTTGCTAATAAGCTACAGGGAATATCTGTGCTGGGTTGTGACTAATTAGTGAGGATTGCCCTTTGTAATTAGTGAGGATTGCCCTTTGTTGGATGCACCAGCAGGGCTGAGTTTGGCCTACTTATAAGCATATTTTTTGTGGCTTTTTTTAAAAGACGCAATAGGCCAGTATTGATAATTAGATATTTGCTAGGCTACATTGTAATGGTGTTCCAGCAAGTTGTGTGAATCTTCCCAAGGTGTATTTTCCCCAGCTGTCTCTAGTGTGGGCTCTTGGCAGGGCCCTGGTTGCAATGATGGGCCCCAATGGCCCAGCCAAGCCTCACCCAGAGCCTCCACTGGCTAAAGTCTTCAAAGAGTGATTCAAATATAGAAGTGAATTAATGTTTAAGGGTCTAGGCCTGTGGTCTCCAAATGTTTTTGATTGCATGCCCCTATTGGTAAGACTTTTGAGCATGCACCCCCATTATATGTATATTTATTTACATACACAAGTATATGTGTGGATATTAAAACTTCATGTACTACTGAAGTTTTAATATTTTCTTCTTGCCGCTGGATTGTCTTGCACACACCCCACTTTTAAGACCACTGTTCTAGGCTTCATAACTCTTAACTCCACTCACTGTGGCAAGTTTTATTTTCAGACTCTCCTGGATTAATGTAGTTTATACCTGTTTCATACATCACTCATTGCTTTGGCCACTGTTGTTAACCAGCAGTGAGGAGGACAGAAAATCAGAAAAGAGTTGGCATGAAAAGTGACAAACTTTCCTATCACTTGTGCTGTAGAAAATGCTTTAGGAAAATTCCACAGGACAGACTTGCTTTTGTTAACACACTTTAAAATGATCATCTGTGTCAAGGTCATGTGTTGGTCAAATTCCTCTTTTTGAAGTAGACTGAATGACTACTTTTGGGTGAATTTGCTTTTGGGTGTGCAAGTACTCTGATTGTTCGCTGCTGCCTCTGTTGCTCTCCTGAAGTTAACAGGGCACTAATCGTTTGGTAATCCTTGTTGAAAATAGGCATCAGTTAAAAAGATTTAAACCTGCAGTGTCCTGGTTTCAGCTGGGATAGAGTTGATTTTCTTCCTAGTGGCTGGTGCAGTGCTGTGTTTTGGCTTTAGGATGAGAATAACTCACTGATGTTTTAGTTGTTGCAGAGCAGTGCTTGCACTAAGTCAAGGCCTTTTCAGCTTCTTGTACTGCCCTGCCAGTGAGGGGGCTTATTTGTATTTGCAAGTAGTAGTAAATACTGTGACCAGTATTTATGACTAGAGGGGTCTTGCCTCCAGCTGGGTGAAGGTTTGATTACCAGGTTTATGGGACTGTGGATTTGGCACATCAAAGCCACAGGAGATACAGGACTCATTTCCACAGCAGCCTCATAGACACCTAGGCCAAGGGGTTGGATATATCATCTTCACTATCATGCATCAGCCTCTGGGAAAATCAAAGAATGCAATGGACTGTTAAAGGCCACCCTGAGAGCAAGAGGTACTGGAACATTCAGACACTGGGATATCCATTTAGCAAAAGCCATCTGATTAGTTAACACTAGGGATCTGCTAAATAGGCTGGACCTGCCCAGTCAAAACTTTCATATACTGTAGAAGGGGATAAAGTTCCTATCGTGCACATAGGAGGGCAGTCTGGGTTGTTCCTGGGTTGCAAACCCATCCATGGGATTGCATTTGCTCAAGGGCCTGAGCGCACTTAGTGGATAATGCAGAAGGATGGGGAAGTCCAATATATACTCAAGGGGATTTGATTTTGGGTGAGAACAACCAATGATGATGTTAATTGATGTACAATACTGCATTTCATCACTGCTCTGGTTGCTTTATGCTGTATCAATGGTATTGCAGTAAGAATTACTCAGATTAATGAAGAATGAGTGCTGGTGAAACCAAGAGAAGTGTGGTAATGATAGACTAGACAAGCACAGCAGTGATGGAACCAGACTTCAGCAGGTGATAATCCCAACACCCCATATCATCTCTTTCACTTTGAAGGGCTGATATGACCGATGGAGCCCAAAGTCCTGGACTAAATGAACTCAGTAGACATCTTAGAGGAATGGCCCATAGACTATGGGTGTGTATGTCTGCATGTGTATCAAAAGACAGGAAAGATGGTTGTAATTATTTGGGATGCATTGGAAAGTGCAGGACCTGGGCATGATGAGGTTGGTATAGAATAAGGGGTGGATATTGTCCTGCTTTTGACTGGGGTGGAGTTAATTTTCTTTCTAGTTGCTGTGTTTTGGATTTAGGATGAGAATGATGTTGATAACACTGTTTTAGTTGTTGCTGAGCAGTGTTTGCACCAAGTCAAGGACTTTTCAGCTTCTCGCAGCACCCCACCGGTGAGGAGACTGGAGGTGTGAAAGAAGCTGGGAGGGGAAATAGCCAGCAGAGCTGACCCCAGCTAACCAAAGGGATATCCCACACCATGCGCCATCATGTGGAGTAATAAAACTGGAGGGAAGTGGCCGGAGGGTGATGGCCCAATTGGTTGGATTGAGCTGGGCATCAGTCAGCAGGTGGTGAGCAATTGCATTGTGCATCACTTCTTTTGAATATTCTTTTATCATGGCTATTATTTTCCCTTTCTTTTTCTGTTGCGTTCAGCTGTCTTTATCTCAAATTCTACCCTTTTTTTCCTGATTCTCTCTCCTGTTCCACTTGGGGGAATGAGCAAGTGGCTGTGTGGTTGCTCAGCTGCCTGCCAGGTTAAACCACAACGTACAGTTACATGGTTGTGCCCATCTTGGGTATGTGTGGTGAAATAGGAACAGAATTTAGTCTAAATAGGTAGGTTTATGACTTGGCTGTGATCTTGATGGCTCTTTCACAGACCACATACCCCCGTGAGTCTGTTTGAATTGTACGTTGCCCCAGTGGTACTTCACAAAGCACTGCCATGCAGCATCCTGTTAGTGCAGTGTTGCTTATGTGTATTTGTGGGGTTACTGAGATACTAGTCATCTGTGTGTTTCTGCGGAGCCCCTTAGGCAGTGAATGCTGATTGAAACAACTTTTGAATGTAGCGAGAGCTGTGTGTGGTTAAGTGGCTCTGTGATGGAGCACTGATCAGCTGTATAAAAGCTCGGTGTTGGTTTTACACAGGTGAGCTCTTTGGCAAACCAGCCTTAAAAAATGAAATTACGACTTTTTTTTTTTTCATGTGTGACAGAATTCTGCTAGTGCTGACAAAAATATTGTTAAAGCTTGTTAAGAAGGTGCACTTCTGGAGGGAACTGGTTGTGATTTTTGGTGTTTATAAAAAAATGCAGCTGTTTTCTTTGGGGGTTATTATCTGTCCTAAACTGGTAGGAGTTTATAGTATGTTGCATAGATTTTTCTTGTATCATGTTTATCTAATAAAGCCAACTGTATGTTCAGATAAAGGGTGTAGTAGTCAAGATTATGCATTGCCATTAGGATTTTCTCACATCAGTATTTTCATGCGTTTTATTTTCCTTCTGATCATTCTATGCAAGTTTTGAAGAATTCAGTGAACTTAACAAGTTTATCTTAATTTGCATCAGTTGTTTTAATACCTCCAGGAGTATTAATTGAACACAGTTCTGTGTTGTCACTTCTGCTAATGGTGAACCCTTATTATAATAAAATCACAGAGAATATTTGGTTATGTAAAGTGAAGACATTTTATTGTGTTTAAATAATGGTGTCAGTATTGCCATAGACACATGGGTTTGGATATTCAAAAGCAGGTTTGCAGTGTGGAAACAAAGATAATTTTGACTTTCTATAAATTTTGCTTTTGGTTAGCTAGGAGACTTTGGAACCTTGTTTTTGAGACACGGGTATGCTTTCAGCAGTTAGAGGAAATAACAGTTTTCTGTAAGTAGTACTATCAGTACAGTTAAAACAGAATGCTAATTGCTTATTAATTTGTTCTTAGTAATACATGTTTACATTTAAATTTCATGACATCATACTGTGTCATGCCACTTGCTTAGCATTAAATTGCAATATCAGTGCTCAAGCTGGTGGCTCTATGCAAGAGTAAGCAGATGGAATACTGAATTGTGGGAGAAATAGCTTTTCTTAAGGTGCATAATCACCTGGTGAAGGCTGATTTTTGTCAACATTGAGGTAATTCTCTTCAGCTGTGCTTTGTTTTTCTGTTCTCCCAGAGAGGTGATACTGAATGATCCTTGTACTGGCATATGCTCCATTTCTGCTTTACCCTCACTGTAAACTAAAGCACAGAGAAAGAAAAAATTGGAATAAGGCTGTGCAGTATAGAGGACACGGTACCCTCTGCTAGTCTACAGTATAAGCTATTTTCAGAACCAGTGGAGTATAGAAAAATTTCAGGAAAGAGGTTACAGAATCACATGACAGCCAAGGTGGAAGTGAATACCTGAAGATCACGTTATCCCCTGTCCTGCTCAGAGGAGGCTCTACCAGAGCAGGCTGCTCAGGGTCAGAGCAGGCAGGTCAAGGCCGTGATCCATCTGGGTTCTAGGTATCTCCAAGGATGGAGACTCCATAACCTTGCTGAAAAACTTATGCCAGTATTTGGCTACCCTCAGAGTTTTAAAAAATAAAAGTTTTTTCTTTTGTCTACATAGACTTCTTGGTTTATTTTGTTTTGATTTGTGCCCCTTGCCTCTCGTTCATTCACTGGATACCACTTAGAAACGTTTGGCTCAGTATTCTTAACACCCTCACACCAAGTGTTTATATACACAAGATAAAGATTCCCCCCCCACTTTTCTATTCCTCAGGCAGAACAGTCCTGGTGCTCTCAGCATGTTGTATAGCAGGTGCTTCAGTGCGTTCACTGTTTGAGTCATTATGGAGATCTAGATGAGGAACGATTCACGTGGATCTCTGGTCAGGGAGAGTGAGTTTCTATTTGGCAGGAAGTAAGAGAGAGAGCAGTGTTAAAATGTTTGAGTGATAAGTATGACAGCACAATTTTTAAGAGAAGTTGAGAAAAAAACAGGCATGGAATGTAATGGTCAACTTGATGTGATTAGAAAATACTGTAAAGATGAGACTGGATAACTTAAAGGAAGCCAGGGTACCGGGAGGTTTTGGAAATGCTAACATCAGTTGATAATTGAACTGGTGGATTACATGGGATGGTCCTGAGAGTTACTGACGAGATCAAGAGAGATGATACTCTGCGAGTTATGATGAACAGAAGAGCCCAGAATATGCAAACAGAAGCTTTGAAGGAACAGCGGTTGGAGGGGAGAGTGAGTGTGAGAGTTTTTGGTGCAGCAGTACCTGATGGAGTAGGCAATGTGTGAGGGAGTTGGTGGTCGTGACACTGTGAGGCTAAAAATGCCCTGTGTTGGATACTTGCCCTCAGTTTGGGCAGTGCACGTGAATTCCCTCCCTACCCATTGTTAAAAGGACTGTCAGACCTCTGTACTATTCAACAAAGTTTAAGTACACTTCTGAATATTGCTGAGGACAAACTGGAAGTGGCCACATTGTCACTTAGCTATTGATAAGAAGGGTCTGTCAAAAAATAGTGTTTCTTTTAATGCTAAGTCATGTTTAGCTTATAGTTTTGGTTCTAGACTGTAGCAGCATCCTTATGACACTGACCTAAGTTTTTTTACCTTTTTGGCTCCTCAGTGTTACAGCCACTAATTTGTAACAGCCTTTGTAGGTTCTGTAGTGTTTGGTTATTCCCTCACTGGGATTAGCTGAGAATAAATTCCTATAGAAGCATTTTAATTGGAGTCTTAGATTGCATTCATATTTTTACTACTTGAAGTCATAGAAGTTCTTTTTAATCAGTTTGGTTAATCATTTGTTTTTCTCTGATTTAAAATTCTAAAAACTTCCTGAATGGTAAAACATTGCATGGGATTTTCTAAATCTTTGCATGTGACTGAATTTGATTTTGAGATAAATCAGCAGATATCTGTAGAAGGTGCAGGTTTACTTAAGAACTTTGTCAGTAGTAGACAACTGTCAACTTAATAAATTGCTTAATGAAAAATACTGAGATATTATAAATTTGTTTTGTTGTTGAAAACAAGCTTTCATGTGATACATACCAAATATCCATCCTCTCCTTCTTTATTCCAGTTGTCATGGATGATGACGATGATGAATCCTGTCTCCTTGATCTTATTGGGTAAGTTTTCTACAAGCAATTAATGCAGAAAAGTTGGGAATAATAACTTTGCAAGATCATCTTCTAGAAGGTGATTCTATCTCAGTATTGTCTAAAGACAAGGTGACTTGCAATGAAACGAGGAGACATGCTTTTCACTTCTTCCATGTAGAGATGTGTGGATTGCAAAGCCTTCAGTCCCGGTGGTTACTAGCTGACAGTCACTTGCTGACATTCTCCTCAGGAGAGGCTGAGGAATGTGTGTTCATGGAGAATGGATTCTCTTCTCAGGTAGTGGTAATGTCAGATCAGTGTTGATGCATGTTACTAGGGATGTTATTACAAACTTCACTGCAAATAACTTTTTAAAAATCAAAACCCTAAAGACCTCAATTTTCTTGAGTAGTGGAACTAGATAATTTGTTAATACTATGCTTGTATTTTAAGGGAAAAGTAAAATTATTTTTTTCTTAATTATAAATACTTAAAGATTTCGTTTCTGTTAATAATACACATTTGCATCTAAATGCTAGAAAAAAAAGAATAGCTCTGTACTGTTGTGTGTTCACAACAAACAAGAATTTACTGGCATTTTGGTCAAAGATACTTGATTTTAATAAAATTAGTGATTTTGAATGGTCATGTGAGTTGTTGGGGTTTTTGTTTACCCCCCTCGACCTTATTTCCATAACAGGTTTATATGGAGTTTTATAATTCTATATGGCAATGTCCAAAAATAATTAGGATAGCTGAAGCATGAGCAAGTTCTGTGTGGATTGTGTATGTGACAAGTTGCCTTCCTTTGGCTACCATCCGTGTCAGTATTCAAGAGCAGATAATATGCTATAAATGTATAGAAAACACAAGAAGGGAGTTGAGCTTTTCATGCATGATACTTTGTTCATACTGTGCTAGAAATTAGTCTGATGTCAGTCTCATACTAGCTGTTAAAAGATCATTCCCAGTAAATACAAGAATTTTTTACTGTCTTAAGTGTAGGAAATAAATAAGCTTCTTACCTTTCTCTCACGCCTGAAAACTTGCAGTGAAACCAGCGAGAGCTTTAACTTCAGAAAAGCCAAAGCATCCCCACAGTGGCTGCTGTGGTTTGAGGGTTGCTCTGGTTGCTGTAGCAAAAGCAGTGCCAGTAAAGGCTCCGTTACATTCTGTGAATTAACTGTTGTATGAGGTTACTGATTGTGGCCATATGGAAACACTTCCTGCTTGGAACATAAAGATGATCATGGGACAATTAAGTGCTGTCATGAGCATGGATCATGAGGATCCTGGTATGAGATCACAGGAGGTCCAGAAAATGAAGTGTTCTCTATACAGATCAGTGTTTGTGTGAGAAATTACAGTGTTCTTCCTGCTGCTGGCAGCATTTATTGTCTTAAGCATCTAGAAGACTGGAAAACATTTTTTTTTTCCATCTGATCTGTGATTTGGTAAGTGCCTTTTAGAATTCCTTCCTTACTAAACACAATATTTAAGATGATAAAGTGTTCTTAATTTTTAATTGCATTTTGCACGATTGAAGGACAGTGAGGGTAATTAGTATTAAATGGCTCGGTTATTTTACTGATAAAATTCATGAGCATAATAGAGCCCTATATAAGATCATGAGTTCTGTGCTCCTTTAAGTTTTGAAATTTGGTGAAATCTACTATGAAAATAACATTTGTATTTTAAAATAAGTGTAACCACTTCAATATTGTAACCATAAGAGTGCCATAAAATCCCTGCCAAGTACTGTCTAACGTCTTTTGTAAATTCGTGAACACAGTTTGTTTTTTAAAAGCAAAAAAAGGGGAGTAGAGGTGTGTTTGTTCTTTTAGAAGAGTGGTTGTGAACCTGAAAGATCTTTAACTTTATCCCTCTTTATTTTCTAGGACTATCAAGCAAGAAGGAGACATTTTTAATTACTGCTTTTTTACATGAGAATCTCCTGCTTTTAAAAAATGTTTTATTATTACTTGTTAATCAATAAACATGTTTTAAAAATCAGAGAAATCCATGTCAATTTACTCTTTATGCTAAGGAAAACACTGTATAATTGTTGAATTAGAATAATCCCATGTAACACAGCCTTTTTATTCATTTTTCTTGGTCTATATGTACAGTTAAATTGATTTAGTTGTATTTGTTTGAATTTCTGACACTTATTCTCACTCATTCAGACTACATTTTTAGTATGAGTTATATTTAGTGCTAGTGCTAAGTTAATTAAATACATTGAAATTCATAATATTTAGTCAATTATTCCTATGGCTGATTTCACTTGGAAAAGGTGCCACTTTTTCTTCATGATGGGACTGTTCCTCTGGCAATCATAAATTTCTGTTAACTTGTGTTAAAGGTGACAGAAAACATACAAAGAATCAGGTTTGTAAATACCCTGTTATTAGATGCTAGCTAAACAAGGCATTATAGTTTAGCTGTAGAAGAGGTGGTACCTGTTTTAGTTCTCACATTATTCGGTGGTAGTATATTCCTTAGGTCTTGTACTGTGTGCTTCATAAAATACCACGTGTTTTAAGACAATGTGAGTAACATCCTCAAAAGGGAAATAGAGTGCAACTAAAATTTTGTGATCAAGCATTATTGCTTGAAATGCCTTGTTAAAATAGCAGAAAATATGATCAGCATCTGGAAGTTGTGCTGATACAGAAACACAGATCCCCAGATGATATAAACTTTCAGCTTTGTTGGATTCAATGAAAGATGTGTTTTTACTAGAAACCTGGTTTATATGAGTACAGTATGTGGCTTAGTTAAATAATAGTTATTTAAATAGTTAGACTTCCAAAAAGTGTTAACATCTTTATCTTTTTTTCCCCTTTAAGGGACCCACAAGCGCTGAATTATTTTCTACATGGACCTAGTAGTAAATCGGTAAGTAGCATTGCTGTGTATTAGACATAGATAAGCTTCATTGAGTGTATTATTTCTAAACATGGTTTTTGTCTTTTACCAGAGCAATGAAGACTTGACTAATGCAGAATATTCTGTAGCCAACTCAAATTCAATTTTCGCCAACTCCAATGTAAGTGGTCAGGAGATAAATTACATTAGTATTGAGATTGCATGCTTCTGTATGGCTTTACTTGGCTTTTATAAAACTGAATGAAGTAGGTGTGGGTTTCAACATTTTTCATGTGAAAATTCTGAATACTAACATAGAACTATCTTGTGCTCTTAGTATTTTAAGTATTGCAGTGGGGAATTAATTGGAAAATACTGCACTGTTGGGATGTGTTTTGAAAATACGTAAAGCGGCTTGCTGAGCAGTGAAAATGCTCTCTGGTATAACTCCTTCCAGTAAACTGCACTCACAGTTTTAGTGATTGTAGGTGTAGTAGTGCTCAAAGACCTTAAAGGTTAGTCATTCATATGTTTCCTGTGTATTAGAATGGCTTTTTTTTCTTATTTTATGTAGATTCTGAGCTGGCAGTTTTTAAAAAATTAATTGATGGGTTGGTTTTTTCTCGTTTTGTATTTTTTTCTTTGGACTCAGGAGTTAGTTTGGGATGCGTCCTTCTTGTAACTTCAGTGTTAGGGAAGTTGCTTTAAATTCATTAAGTGTTGCAAGAAGTCTTCAATGTTCCTTCTTGCCAGGCGTGTATTGCAGCCCTTCACCATGTTTCACACAATGAGGCTGTGGATTCTCAATCCTTGGTGATAAATTCAAGGCTGATCTGCTCTAGTGCGGGTGGTAGTCATGCTTTGAGTAGAACATTGGACTGGATGACAGAGATCCCTTCAGACCCACATTTCTTTGGTTTCATTGGTGTGTTTTTTAAAACAACTGAATTGTTAATCCCACAATTAAGTTATTTGTATACATAGCAGAGGATTTTCTTCGTAATTCTTCTTTCCATTGTACTGTTATCTTGACTCTTGTTTGTTTGTCCCATGTTCATACAAGATACATGGATACACTTGTAGCTGTGTAGGGACCTTAAATAACTGGCATGAAGAAATTCTGAAAACTATTAATCTGTGCGTGGAGAACTAGTGACTTTCCTGTAGGCACAGCAATGTGATGGGAAGTGTTTGTCCTGTCCTTCCCCTTTCAGGATCGTTATTAAATATTGTAGAAGAAGCAGACAAGCTGTTTGAGATGATGTTCAGTTTCTTGAAGATGAGGGAGTAGGGTACAGGAAATGCCCAATTTTCAGCTCATGGGGAACAGTGGTTTCAACTTGGTACCGGGCTGGCCATTAGCAGACAGCAGCTTTGTGTGCTCAGCACTGGCACAGGTGGGGTTTGAGGACTCATCCTAAGAAAAAACAGGTTTGGGAAAAAAAGGGTGACATGTGATGTGCATTTGTCGTAGCCTAGACTTCCTAATTGTTCTTTGTAGACATCCTTCTGATAAACATGACTAGGTAGGCAGGAGTCAGGTGTTTCTGGTGTATTTTCAGAAAGTGAGTTTCTTTGAGTAATTTTGAGAGGTGGTGGGAGATTCTGGACAAGGTGGGTTTGTTTCTTAGGAAGTAGCAGTTGGAAGAAATAAAAATATTTGGTGAAAGCTAAGAGCTTTCTGGTATATAAGATTCGGGGCATAGGTAATCTAGAAGGCAGGTGGTGAGAGGAGCAAGGATTCCTAGTGTATGTTTCTGGGATGACATACAGTTCAATTCTCAGCACTTGTTCCTCTCATGTGCTCTGTCCTCACCCTTTTGTATCTTCATAAGGAACACCGATGCCATCTTCTCTTCCCTCCTCCCTCCCGTGAGAGCCCCTTGCTGACATAAGTGAAGAATGACTTGATTGCAAATGCAGGTTCTTACGGTGCATTGGGAAGGAACAAGTGTTACCATAAACAGATGGTTTAACAGTCCCTGTTCATAAAATGGGATATCTGAAAAGTTACATGCTTCTGAGGTTTTTGTCATTAAAGTTTGCAGATACTGAAAGTTCTGTCTTTGTATGTATTCAGAATTGCTACTGTGAAGTAGGATTGACTGTCTTGCTGCCCGTCTCATGCCTTTCAGTGGCACAGTTTACAAATTCAGTGTCGAGGGTTCAGTGCCTCAGCTGGTAAGCATGCTCAGCCAACGCCTAACACAAGCAAGATGAAGTTCCTGCTGACTGAAGGAAAAGAAAGCACTGTCCACCCTTCCCACTCCCTTATGCTGCCTCCCACCCCCCATCCCCACCTTCCCTGAGCTGATTGAGTCTGTACCACCTCTGCTGATTCCAGGCTGGTTTCCTGTGGCAGTTGTCATGAGAGGGTTCCCTCGTTGCCCTGTTACCTGGCTTGTACTGGGTGGCTGCTTCCATTATCCTATTACACTATAAGAGGACAGCATAAGGGAACAGAGTATTCATGGAGCCAGTGAGAATAAGACTCTTCTTGTTGGTCAGCAGGTTCATGAAGCGGCAGAGGCTTTGATTTCTTCCTGAAATTAGCATGGTATTCTGCATGGCTCTTCTGAATCTAGACAGTAGTGATTCAGATGTTAACTTGGAAGGTTCCAGTTTTTGCATATAAAATTGTTTTCTGATGTTAAATAGTCCTGGGAGCAGGGAATGAAACTTGGGATTCTCTGTTCAGTGGGAGAGTTTTAAGCTGTTAATCTTGATTGCATGTAGTATTATTTATTAGTGTTATTATTGGTGGTAGTAGTAGTTGTATTGTTAGTACTAACTGGAATGGTATTAGTGGAACTGTTTAAGTTACACAGTGTAAAAGATTTCACTTTGGTCATTGTCCTTGGAGACAAGTTATGGATGCAATAGGGAATCCTCCTCAGGAACCTGACAGTTAAGAGACCTAATTATGGCCTAATTTGTGATTCCTTTTTGCTTTGCCTGATGGTAACTAGGTACAGTTGAGAACCTGATTTATGCCTTTAGGTGTTAATGAGGTTCAGACACTGAGACATTTAAGCAGTGGTTTAATTCCTCTGTTAACATAAATGTTAAAAGCTTGCTGTAGTTTTATAGTTGTAACTTGCAAATATTTTACCTAATCTTAAGAAAAATCTTTTAATATTTTAAAACATGACTGAAGTTTCAGAAAATACACCAGTTGTTTCAGAGACAGATCGGGGTAAAATTCCGAACAAATATGCTTGGGAACTGAAGTTAGGGTGGGGACATAATTGCATGTGATAATTATGGCTTGCATCATCTTCACACTGTTTACATGAGGTGAAAATAAGCGTCTGTGACCTTCAAGGAGTGAAGGCTCAGAGTATGAATGTGACTGATAATTGCACGCTCACAGTTTCCATTTATCCTGACCTAAAAAGAAACTGGTTGTTGCTTCTGAATAGCTGAGAAGTGATCATGCAATTTAGAAAGGTGTACTTTGTCTAACTTAAAACTATTGTGAGTATTATTATGCTTTTAAATTTGTCATTCTATCTGCAGAAACCTGATGCTTGTGTTGTCTAGAGTTTCTGGACAGAACTTTGTTTTAGGAAAATCTTGACAGTAGGCCAGAGTAAATAGGTTTTGATTTTCCTTATTCCAGTGTTTATGGATGTGGATTTGAAGGATTTTTTCATTAAAGGTACCATTTAATATTTGTGGTAGTTCCAATGTTTATAGTTCCCAGTAATCTTTTTATGAGCATAAACCACAAAGCCTGTAACACTTTTTTTCTTACTGCCTTGTTTCTAAAATTTTTTTAAACAAAGAATTAGCATAATGCCTTAACTTTATGAAATGGTCACTAGTTTACACTAAGAGGTGATAGAAATGCTGGTAGGATTTTGGAGGTGAATCTCATTTGATAGAAGTCCATGAAAGGGAACTTTCTCCTGCCTTTTCTCTGCTTCTACTGTTGCTGCTGAAGCCTTGCCCCAAACTGAATTATGGTCGAGGTGTTTTGACTCCTTGTTTCTTTTATCCTTTTATTCCTTTGTCTTTTCTTTTCATTTGTCAGTAGAGTGCTCATCTTGAGGAATAGAAAATGGTACTTAGAGAGCATTTCATGTCCTCTTGAAACAGTGCAGCTGCAGAGCTAAGTGCTGTGTATTGAGAGATTTGAGAAGGGAAAGGAGTGTCTCCACACCTCCAGTCTGAGGGTGTGAGCAGGATGTCCATGACCTGTTTGTGCTGGCTCACTGTATGGGGTCAGCATCACCTTGCACATGCTATGGAAAGAGTATGATTCTGTGTAGAAAGTCTGCTTGCATGAAAAAATTACAAATGAGGAAACAAGGGAGATACTGGAATTTCTGGAAGTGATTGATTTCTTGTTTTGCATTTCAGAACACTGATCCTAAGTCGTCTGTAAAAGGTGTAAGCGGTCAGCTTGGAGAGGGGCCTAGTGATGGACTGCAGCTGTCCAGTAGCCTTCAGTTTCTTGAAGATGAACTTGTGTCTTCTCCTTTACCTGATCTTACTGAGGATCAGCCTTTTGATATTCTTCAGAAGTCCTTGCAGGAGGCCAATATTACTGAACAGACTTTGGCGGAAGAGGCGTATTTGGATGCCAGTGTAGGTTCTAGCCAACAGTTTGCACAAGCTCAGCTTCATCCTTCTTCATCAGCATCCTTTACTCAGGCTTCTAATGTTTCTAATTACTCAGGTCAGACGTTGCAACCTATAGGAGTTACTCAAGTGGTACAGCAACCTGTTGGAGCATCTTTTGCAAGCAATACAGTCGGTGTGCAACATGGCTTTATGCAACATGTCGGAATTAGTGTTCCCGGCCAGCATTTGTCTAATAGCAGCCAGATTAGTGGTTCTGGGCAGATACAGCTGATTGGTTCATTTAGTAATCAACCTTCCATGATGACCATCAATAACCTCGATGGATCTCAGATAATACTGAAAGGCAATGGTCAGCAAACACCTGCAAGCATGAGCAGTGGCCTCTTGGTTCATAGACAAACTCCAAATGGGAACTCGCTGTTTAGTAACTCAAATTCAAGTCCAGTAGCACAACCTGTAACTGTTCCATTTAACAGCACAAATTTTCAGACTTCGTTGCCTGTCCATAATATCATCATTCAAAGGGGTTTGGCACCAAACTCTAACAAAGTTCCTGTTAATATCCAACCAAAGCCTATTCAGATGAGTCAGCAGACTGCTTACAATGTGAATAACTTGGGAATACAGCAGCATCATGTACAGCAAGGGATACCATTTGCTTCTGCAAACTCACCTCAAAGTTCAGTAGTTGGTCCTCATATGTCTGTTAATATTGTTAATCAACAGCAAAATACAAGAAAATCAGTTACACCTCAGACAGTTAGCAATGCTGGAGGTAGTATTGTTATCCATTCTCCTATGGGACAGCCTCATGCACCTCAAAACCAGTTTCTCATACCTACAAGTTTGTCCGTTAATTCTAATTCAGTTCATCATGTCCAGGCCATAAATGGACAACTTCTACAGACTCAGCCTTCACAGCTGGTTCCTGGCCAAGTGTCTGCTGAGCATGTAATGCTTAACAGGAACTCTACAAACATGCTGAGAGCCAACCAGTCGTATTCAGGACAGATGCTGAATAATCAGAACACAGCTGTTCAGCTTGTTTCCGGCCAGACATTCACAGCTCCTGGAAACCAAGTTATAGTAAATCATGGAACTTCCCAAATTGTTGGTGGACAGGTGCCACTGCAGCAGGCATCGCCAACGGTGTTGCATTTGTCACCCAGCCAAGCTAATGTTTCTCAAGGCAGATCGAGTTTTGCTACTATGTCACCTGGGCAGTCCGCAGTCTCAAATATGTCAGCTTCTAATCGATTTGCTGCTGCGAGTTCTTCTGGTTCGGTACATCCCAGCTTGGGAGCATCAGTTCAGTCTGTCGCATCAGGAGGGAACTTTACAGGAGATCAGCTGGTCCAGAACAGAGCTCAAGTTGCCGTCAGCGCATCGCATCGTCTTCCAGCATCCTCCTCCAAGTCTGTCAGCACCTTTAGTCACACGTCTGTGGGAGTAACGCAACAACAGTTTGCCTTTGGTCAGGTATGAAAGCTGCTTGAGAATGTAGCCAAAGAAAGGCTTCTAAGCTGTGCTAAAATCTGGTTAACACAGAATGTTAATTTTGCTGGTTTGTATTGTTACAAATACTGTGGAACTGCTGAAAATTACTGTAACCCAGAGTCATCATTTCACTTGGTCTTTTCTAAATCTGTCACTGAGTAAACAACTCTGTCACTTCGATTCATTCCAGAGATTTTGTTGGTGATTTATAGTATTTTCAGAAGTGCTTAGCACTGATCTGTTTCTGCTGCTGTTTAAAGGAATGGGCGCTGTAAGTTTATACAATTGCGAGCTCTCCTGTGAACCTTACCATAGGCTAGATATAAATGCTCAGGTACTTTCTTAGCACTTTGAAGTCTTTTGACCTAACTAAAACCTATCCATTTTCAAGGTCTGACCTTTTGAAATTAGAGATGAAAAGGTTTCTTGGGCTTCCTTTTGTTATTTACTGTATTGGCACTTTTGTTATGTGTGTCTGGAGCAGTTAGAAGCTTTCAAATTTGATGCAAAGGCAAGAAATGTTTCTTAGAATACTTAAAAAGAAATACCTTTTAAAGCAGTTTGTAAAAGCATAACATTTAAAAAAAAAATCCCTAAGGAGTCAAACTAGTAGTAGTTAAAAAAAAAATCTGAATTTACTCTTAAGGTGAGATGTGGTCTTTTCTGTCCAGTAGATACACTTGCAATATATATTCAACTCAAATTTTTCTGTTTTCTTAAGTGAGCTTATAAACAGTCAAAAGTTTAAAAGAAAAAAAATTCATAAAGTTCCAGAGTGAACTGCCAATTTTAACTCAGTGACTTTTCACACAATTAGCGACAAGCTATTCAATTTCTGTCCTTTTTTAAAATTTTTTTTGGTCATTTTAAAATACTGGTAACTCTCTCAGAATGCATTTGCACTAATTAGATCTTTTTCTTTTTTCTTTTATTTCTTTTACTTAGATCTTTCTCTTTTTCCAAAGGCCTGATGGATTTTTTTAACCAAACCCAAAATCTGCAGTGAAATAATGTCTTAGAAAATAATGTGTATTTAAAAAATTTGTATGGACATGTTGTAGAAACACATTTGTAGTCTTCGCCAAGACTTCTGGTGCAAGTTTAAACGTTTTGTTTGCAGATGAGTAATTTGAGGCCTGTCTGGCTTTCTCTTCATGTGTCTACGTCTTCCTATTTGCAGGTTATGTGCTGGGTCAGTGAGTTTCAGCAGTTACAAAAGCATAGTATTTCCTATTGCTGTAAAAGATCATTTTGTTTTTGTGTTGAAATTTCAGAGCTGTAAATGGGAACTTAGAGGGAACAAATGCCACTATTTGCCAGAATCTTTTTAGTTTGTTTGTACTTGCATTTTAAACATTGTGCTTTATTCTAAACCATGTATCATTTAGTTGCTAAGCAGTGGACGGTTTGTTCCACTGTGTGTTCACTTGTTGAGAAAGCAATTTCATCATCTTGCAGTTTTGGAACTCCTGAGAAGCTGAGCTTTCTGAGCGCTGCTTGTAGTGGTAAATCAGGGATCTTGTAGAATACAACTGGTATATATTTGTGCTGTTTAGTGTAATTTTTATTCCTCTCTGATCTACTTTATAAAATTCTTGAACTTGGATTGAGATGTGTGAAATTTCACCATTGATGAGTTTGAAGTTAAAAAAGTATACATAGAGAGGAGTTTTAGGTGCCTTTTCCTTGTGTTTCTTAAAGCTTTTAGTAAATATTTCACTGTGATTTTTTAAAAAAATTGTTTTTTGTTTTATGTATGTGGCACAGAAAAAGGCTGTGAACCAGACATCACCAGTTTCTGCATCGAAGACACAGGATAATTTGAGACAGCCTCAGCTAACAAGTCTTCTGAGCAACACACTATCAGGTCAACTAAGGTCTTTTTAACATAATTTTCTTAATTTTCTCCAGCAACAGAGATTCGTTCTCCTTCAGTGTGTCAGACTTACACTAATGGCTCATGCTCATAGGGTTCTAAAGGTTGTCGGAATTTTATTTTTAGAAGAATTCAAGCTCTGTTTTTTCTGTATTGAATGTGTGCTTTGATTTTTCCCAACTACAGCACTTCATTTTCTAGAGTGAAAAGCTGAATCTTCACAATTAGCAATTATTTCTGTAAAATCCAAATTTGTACCTTCTTTTGTTGGGTTTTTTTTTTTCAGTTTAGAAAAATAGAAATAAGTAATTTTCAAAATAACAGACATCTGCTAAAATTCTATGAAACTTCTAGATTCTCTAAAGTGGTGGCTGCTTCAGATACAGAGGGAAGAGAAGTAGCTGTTGCAAGGTTCTGTGCAGGCTGTCATCACTCACTTTGTTCTTGGATGTGTCACTTTCAGTTAGAATAGTTCCTGCATTGTTCATCGCAAAACAGCAGCTTTTCAAGCAGCACCATGCTACTAAAAGAACAAAACCAGTACATTCAAGGCAAACAGAAAAATGCAGTAGCCTTCCTCTTCTCTTGGTACATAAGTAACCTTTTGAATAAGGTCCAATATTCTACCTTGCTTTTTTTTTCCCTTGTGTACTGTTATGTGTAATTCTATACAGGCAGTTCTGTACAATCAGCACAGTATGCTGGGTGTCTTTGGGGAAAAAAACCTAATAAATTCTTACTTGTTTTGGTTGTATCAGAGCATGACTGATAAGATGCTGTTTGAATTAGAGAGGAAGGCAATTGCAGGAAGTCTGCCTATCTGAAAAATCTAGGGAAAAAAATATGCTTGCTGTCTAAGTACTTCCAGGAGCACTAGAAAAATTTGGTTGATGCACTTGAAGGGGAGGGTTAGTACTGAAAAGCTTGATGAAATTTACTGTATGATTTTAGGTAAATTGTTGGGACACTAAACTTATAATACTTGAATTTCTTCTTATGTTGCAATACTATGGTAGGATGTGATTCATTCTGAGGATTTTTGTGGTTTGCGGGACAAAATATGAGTCCTGTTTCATTTTTATGAGCTGGTTTCTCCACAGGGTAGTTGCACTAATGCTTTTAAGCATAAGACGTATCTTTCCTTAAAACTCAAGTAAAATTACCAGGGTAGGTACATAAAATTATTCTCTTCTTGCTTAGGATGACAATGGTCTTTTTAACATTTTTTATAGGACAGGACTCTGGAGGAAAAATCATACAACAATCTCTAGGAACAGCACAGCCACAAGAAAAAGTGATAGGATCATCATCAGTTCAGCAGAGTATACAGGTAGAGAATGCTCTTATTTATGTTTCCCTGTCTGTCCTGGTTTTGTCTGGGATAGAGTTAATTTTCTTCTCGTGGGTGCTACAGTGCTGTGTTTTGGATTTGGGATGAGAATGACGTTGATAACGCACTGGTGTTTTGGTTAGTGAGCCGTGCTTACTCTGCAAGTCAAGGCCTTTCTAGTGCCCCGTGCTGTGCCAGTGAGGAGGTGCACAAGGAGCTATGAGGGTACAGAGCCAGGACAGCTGGCCCAAACTGGCCAAAGGAATATTCCATACTATGGAACATCATGTTCTGTATATAAATGGGGGAATTGGCTGTGAGCTGCTGATTGCTGCTTGAGGACAGGATGGGCATCAGTCAGAGGGTGCTGAGCAAATTGCATTGTGCGTCACTTGTTTCTCCCGAGTTTAATTTCCCCTTTTTCTCTTTTTCATTACAACTTTATAATAACTATCATTACTATATTATTTTATTTTGTTTCCATTTTTAAAGTGTTCTTTTCAACCCACAAGGTTTGCTTTTATTCTAATTCTCCTCTCCACTGGCGTGGGGGGAGGGAGTGAGCAAACAAGTATGGAATCATTGTAGGTTTTTTTGTAGAGTATATGAACTCCTTCAAACTCGACAAATTCTACCTTGATGTAAGAAGTGTTGATTAGTTTGCAAATTGATACACTGGATGCTGCTTTGAGATTCAGTTCAGTAACTGGAGTCTGACTGTACTGTTCTGTGAAGATAATTTTGTATGACATAGCAATTCTTTATTGAGTTAGCCATAAGTTAGACCTACTCTTCTCATTATTTCTTACAAACTCAGCTGTTCTCTAGCTGATTAGGAGAGAGTGGTTTGTGAGAAGTAGCAGAAAAGTTCCACCTGGTCTTTGTTTTATTCTTTACTGCAGTCTTCTTTTTTTTACCATCAAAAGTTCTCTTACATATCACAAGTATGTACAAAAACACTGTCCAGGATGAGTTTGTTTGGAGAGGATCTGACTTAGAATTTTTGTTTGTATATGTATTTGTCAGTGTAGTAGGACAGGAATGTTTTTCCCTATCTTCAGATATGGGTCAGATGTTCATTTTACTTGGTGGTGACTACTTTTTATGCTCTGAAGTTGGAGGCCTTTTGAGACAAATACTATGATAGTGTGCCTGCCATGAGTCTTTACCCCCTCAGAGAGCCTCAGGTCCTAGAACAGCGTTCCCAGGAAAAATCTTGGCTTTGCTAAATGTCTAAGCAAAGGAGAAAAAGAGTTAGATCTCTACCTGATGGGCATATCTGTAGTATTGACGTTGAAATAGAATTCCTAGAACAACTTTTACCGCTCCCCAAGCCACCGTGGTTTTTTGAGAATTTAAGTGCACAACCTTAGCCTGCTTTCCTCACAGATACTCTAATCTATCAAGGTCAGCCAAGATAACATCTTCTGAGAAATGCAGAGACAGTTTGTGAGAGCAGATTTATTTGGAGAAGTTTTTAGTTGCACCTTTCCTTCTTTGCACCGCTAAATTTTCTCTCTTTCCTAGTGAAATATGTATAATGCACAACAGTGGAATTTGCCTACAAACAGCATTCAGACATTTAGTTTGTGTCACTTCCCTATTTTGTTGATACAGTGCCCTGTGAAAATAGGAGGTAGTTGAAAGTGTTTATACGTACGTGATGGTTACAATTAGTGTTGGTGATGTACCTAATTGACAGAAACAAATACTGAAACTTAGGCTTTGCAAATGAGGGGATATATTAAAATTTGTCTTTTACTTTGAACTTAGGTGGATGGTCATTTAGTTGGACAGAAAAGGCCTGCTGCTAAACAGTTAACTAAAGGAGCTTTGTAAGTCGTTCTTCTTTTATAATTTGGTTTCAGAAACCTTAATTTTTACTTTTGTCAATGTAAAAACTCTGTACAGTACGTTTTAATTATATATCGTTAATTTTTGCTGTAGTATTCTACAGCAGTTACAGAAGGATCAGGTACATGCTGTGACACCAGATAAAAGCCGGTTCAGGTCATTAAATGATGCAGTTCAGAGACTCCTTTCATACCATGTGTGCCAGGGATCACTGCCAACAGAAGAAGATTTAAGAAAAGGTAATTTTCTTTTTATAATTTGGCAGTTTGTAATCAGTGTAGTGAAAGAATTCTGAATGTAAATTAGAGCAGTAAGAAAAGGAACATTTTAAAATTTGTGCAGGTTATTGAAGAACAGTGTTTGAAAGTGTACTTTGTCTTTCTAGTGGACAGTGAATTTGAATCTGTAGCTACACAGCTTCTGAAGAGGACGCAGGCTATGCTGAACAAATACAGATGTTTGCTTATAGAAGATGCAATGGTAAGGTGTAGAACCCAGGTACACTTTGTTTATGGGATGGGATTCAGTTTGTTAAAAAAATACCTGCAGAACCAGGCACATGAACTTCTGTTCCCTGCTTCTGCTTTGCTCACACTGAACAGGCTGTGATAGTCAGGAAGGTGATTTCTGTGTATTTCTGTGGCTGATGGAACCTGAAATAGTGTTGATATTGTCCATTCAGAGGCCTCCAGCCATATTATAATTGGAGCCAAATCATATTACAGTTTAGGAAATCATTGTCCTTAAAAGCTAGGTGGAACTGCATCAGAAGTGCTTCTGATTTAAGTGCTTTCACAGTCCCAGGTATGAGGTAAAATAAAACTGACAAAGTTGCTTTAAGAATGTATTTTACAAGGATCAGGAAATGCCATTGTGACTTGAGACATGCTATTTTTCAAGCCTGGAAAAGTTTTGAGTTTGAGTATAATAGATATTCAGACAGGAATACATAATATAACCATTAGAATTAATATGGTTTTAAAAACTAGCAGTTTCATTGTAAAAGATCCTAGCCATTAAAAATTTGCAAGTATTTGCAGGTCCAAAGGGGAGATTGGAGGCCATGATTTTTCTTTTAGCGTGTGGTATGTTGTATGGCAAATCCCATTAAGTAATTTGGAGGGGTTTATTTCACATAGCATTCAATTTTGAAAGTAGTTGCCTGTGTTACAGCTTAGTACAGTGAATGTTTTCTGTGATGGATGGATCCAACTGGCTTGAAGGCATTGTCAGCAAAATGCAGCTTGGCACCAGCTAGTTACAAGGATGGGAGAGAAGTGCAGGGAAGATGGTAGGGTGGTCCCAGTTCAAGATTTTTGCTGGTTGATCCTCTAAAAGAGAAAGATATTGTATGATGTAAAAAAATTGTGGTATACAGGAGTAAGCATACTAAGTCATGAAAAAGTACAATTCATACAAGTGGAATAGCAATTCCCTGTTTTAAAATCTTTCCCAAATAAAATTTGCAGTGTAATGTGAGTAATATTTAATGACTGAGTTTCAGTAGTGATTGGTTCAGAGTCAAGATTGTTGAATTGTGAATGTTCTTCACAAATACGTAATAAAAGAAATGTCTTTTTCTCTGAAGAGTAACTAAGCTATAAATGTTTTGATTTGGTACCAATATATGAATCAATACAGAGATTGATTGTTTCTTTTCCTTTTCCTCCAGCGGATAAATCCCTCTGCAGAAATGGTTATGATTGATAGGATGTTTAACCAGGAGGAAAGAGCATCTCTGACCCGGGATAAGCGTCTTGCACTTGTGGATCCTGGTAAGTAATGCTTAACTCCTAAATTAAGTTCAGAGTGTTTAAAAATACTTGTGGCCACAGTGAGGCACTGATTGCTATGGGTTCCAGTGATTGAAATACTGAATAAGGAGTTGCAAGATAACTTTCTATAGCTCCAGAATTCAACAATCCAGAGGCACTGTAGGGGTGAAGCAGTTATTTGTGGGGGAAAAAAAATTTACCTGTTTGGCAGAGAAACGTTTGAGTTTCTTCTGACAACAGTCTTGACTCCTGCAGTGCCGTCATTCTAGCAGGGAAGAATCTCTGAGTTTGCTTGTGGCCAGAAAGAGCACCACTGTTTGAAACATGAATACTCTTGTTCATCTTAATGAAGTGTTGCTTTTGGAGTGTCATGGCCATTTAAATGGCAGCAAGTTTAACCGGAATGTTGTTGAACATAGCACCTGGAAATGCATTATTTGTGTAAGATTACAGCTACTATTTGTTTAAAGATTCTCCATGATCTGCATATTTTAAAAGATATTCTTCACAGGTTGTGTTGTAGAAAGTATTAATCTTCAGAGACCATATTTGCATGTTTAGAATGGTGGGAAGTGCCCTTAATCTGGTTTTACAGTGCACATACGTGCGTAGTGTGGTGATTAGTGTAGTGATAATCTCCTGCACTGTACGCAGCAGAACACTTAAGCATATGAACATCTCTTAAAAGACCCAGATCTGTAAGCTGTGGATGTTATTTGAATTCCAATACACAGAAACTGTGTTGGAGTGCCAATTATTTGGATGTGTAGGTAATTTTAGTAAAATGTTGCTACTTAATTTTCAGATGGTTATCAGGCTGATTTTTGTTGTTCTGCCAAACAATATGAGAAAACAGCTGAAGAAGCACAGTCCAGCAAAAGTGACCATCAGTCTAGCAAAACATTACCTTCTCGAAGTCAGACTACCAAAACCCAAGCCAGAGACCGACCAAAATCCAGCTCAGCAGAGTCCACAAATCACAGTAAACTTCCTCTAGTGCCTAACAACATTCTGACACCACAAGAAGGAAAAGCTTCTACTAAAAAATCCGAGAGCCTCACTAAAGCTTTAAAGTTTGAAAAAGCTAATTGTTCTTCGGAGAGCCAATATGTGGCCCTCTCTGAAGAAAGGATGAGTGGGAAAGATCTTGCCAAGTCCACTGAGAATTCTTCGAGTTCTGAAGACTTGTCAAAAATTGTATCAAGAGGCAGTCATGGAACACACAATAAAATATCAAGGAACACCGTTCAATCTTTCTCAAAGGTAACGTGTAATAACTCACTTCAAGACAAAACTCTGAGGAGCTCTCCAAAGAATGAGGTTTTGCATCCTGATAACAGGAAAGGCTCTGGTGAACCCCAGCAAGACTTACTGCTCAGTAAGAGTTTAGAAACTACATTTAAAAACATCTTGGAACTTAAAAAAGCTGGGAGGCAACCACAAAATGAGGCGGCAAGTAGTGGCTCGGTTGAATTAGAGTTTCCTAATTTTTCACCTATGGCTTCACAAGAGAACTGCCTGGAAAAATTTATTCCAGACCACAGTGAAAGTGTTGTAGAAACTGACTCTATTTTAGAAGCAGCTGTAAATAGTATCTTAGAGTGTTAATAGTTACAGTACCATGGACAAGTTATGTTTCTCTTAGCAGAAGCAAATGTGAATGACACCACAAGTACAGCCTGACATGCATTTAAGGTTAACCTTTCTAAACTAGATTCTGTTCTGTGTTTGAGAGCAATACTCATTGTGGTTACAGTGAGATATCCAAGTAAAGTTAATCCTTGTTAGAATGCAGTCTGTTAGGGCCTTACTGTTTCAAGTATTATTATGATAGTGCTTTTGATAATTGAGCAGTACTGCAACATAACAGGGTTGCAGGTTGTTAGGCCCTATATAATACAGTAATATACTGACAATCACAGTCATTTGAAAGGATATATTTATTAAGAAAATGTTTTTAAAGAGTGATGGAAGCAACAATTCTCCCCTACCCTTCTCTTCCACAAATCATCAAATTTTTAGTTTTTCTGGAAAACCCACTGTACCTCTATTCAGAAGTGATTATTTGCTTTGTTAATGAATCTGTATTCTAGGATTCTTAAGTTGGAAGGAAATCATCAGTGTGTTTACAAGGCTTCATAATTTAAGTGCTTTTCTATTGCTTTCTGAGCAGAAACTAGTACTTGATGATATATTTGTAGTGGGTAACTTTAGTCTGTGGGATGATTATTATATGATCTTAGTCACAGTGGCATGATATGAAGTAATAAATGCTTGACTAAGGAAGGTAGAATGGAAGCCAGTAAATAGCAAAGTGTACAGGATGAGGCCATGATAGAGCCATGAATTTATATATATAATACATATATATGTTATCTCTTGAGGAAAAGATTTTGCATTTTATAATTGGATGTAGTCAGCCTTGAGTCTTTCTGAAGTGGTATAAATGTTTTTTTTATTTGTTGTTTGTTTTTTTTTTTAGACCAAGTGTCAAAAGCACTTTTATTTGAAAACTGTATTTGTAGCTTATATTTTAAGAGGATGTTAGCCTTACTCTGATTAAATTTAAAGGCCAGTGTTTATTTTTTATTTTTTTGCTTTTTGCTGTCAGAGAATGTTAAATCATCCACCGTAGCAGTCATAATTATCAAGATATGTACAGACCAAAGTTGATCAGCAATCCCATTGTTTAAACATATCAAAAAAAGTGTAATTATTAATTCATATTGTAAAGCCAAGTGAAACCATTGCATGGTTTGTATTTGGCTTGCTGTCATGTTGTTAAGATAGAATCTTATTATTTTATTTATTTATTTTAATCTATGAATTTTTTTTTTTTTTGCTGCCCATGCTGCTTTGTTCTAGTTTACTTTGGTCATGAGTGCTTTTATGCACATAAGTGCGCTGACGTTCGTCACATGTGCGTAGTACATATGTCTGCTCAGGAGGATACAGCTTTTGTGGTTTCTAAGGTATACTCATGTTCTGCCCCAGAACTTCTCCACCATTTCTCAGAAACATTACCAGCCATTTTCCAGACTTGCTGATTATGATTTTCATGAAATAGAGGCTCATTGTGACAAGCTGTGGTTGTCAGTCAGATTGCCAGGAGAGAAACCAAAAGGTTTTGCTGGTGTGTAATTCAGTCCACCTGAATGGCACAGAAGGAAGCAGGATTAGATCCTTGGGATAGTAGAACATTACAGCGCAACTCAGTATTGAGCTACAGTCCACTGTCTGACCACTAAAGGAAACCAAATCTAGAAAGTGATGAGAGAAGGATGAACTTCCTTAAAATTCATTTCCCCTTCAACGTGAATGGAAGTACTAGTTTTGTATGTTACTAATTGCCATTTAAAAAAATTGTGCCAATTTTAAAGTACATGTTTGTAAAAACCCAACATTCCCAAGTGTTGTGTAAAATATAAATAAGTATTGCCAGTTTTAAATTTTTAGTTGGGTGTCTGCAGAATAGGCGCTCAGGCAGTTAGTTGTTTACTTATTGGCAAAACTGACAAGATAGTCTTCACCTATTGCCTTTTTAGATTTAATAATATTCTCGTGGCTGTGTATCCTGATGCGTATTTTATTTTATCATTTTGGAAATTTAACCATTCTGTACTATTTAGGAAGGAGAGCAGTAAGTTACACAGCTGTATGTTAACTAGTTAAAGTTTTCTTTTCTTGAGGAAAAAAAAAAGTGAAGTTGCACATTCATCAAACCCCCTTGCGTATTGTACCACCTCAAAATGAGTATGGGGTTCCCAGCCTCTCTACAGCAAACACATAACTGAAGTATCAGGTTATGTGTCTTCTATTGGGTCTCATTGGGAAGGGGGGACAATGGCATATAAAAAATGACAAATGACAAAAGGTAATCGTGGTTGATTTGGTCAGACACATTTCTCTGAACTGTTGATGAGAGGAACCCGTTGAACAATCCTAGTAAGATTGATCTTAGATTGTTAATGTTCTGTTGTTCACTCCTTTGAATTCAGTTCTAAAGGAATTCTGGTACGTGGTGAAGCAGTAAATGAAAAAATTGTATTTTGTGGTGCTTAAAAAAAGTTTATTAATCATATGGGCTCAAGTCCAGCAAAGTATTGTGAATGTGCATGACTTTAAACATGTTTTCATTATTTTGCTGGATCAGCATTGTGATTTCAATGTTATTTAATACTGCCTAATATTAAAACAAATTTTAAACTGGCAATTAAGAAAACTATGTTCATTTTGAAGATTTTAGTATAATTTATCTGTTAGAGTAGGGAGGCCTTACAGACTGACTTCACTTAAAGAGGATGTGTCACTTATTGTCAGTGTGGTATGGACTTTATTTGCTTAAATACCTTCATTTGTAAAGTATGTCTCACTTGAAATTGCTTTGTATACATTTTGTAAAAATATTTATAAAATGTTTTGTAAAAAAAAAAGTATAACAAATTGCAGTTTATTTTGTTATGTTGGATAAATACTGTTAAAAGACACAAGTCAGTAAATATATTGTTAATTCATGGATAGGAAATGTTTAGTTGGAGATTACAAATTGAAACAACCATTGCAATACAGCCAAAGATTTGGGAAAAAATGTCTACCTGTGATTGTCTTGATTTAACCAAGTTGAATATTTACATTTCCAAAAGATGATTGGTCTCAGTTTTAAGTAGTATGACTACAAAATATTCTTACTCCTCTGCTTTTCATGATTGATGCAGCTCTGTTGTAATATACTTAGCAGGCCAACTTTCTATACTCCTTATGCATCTTTCTAAACATACACTATTAGGATTTGGTTCATGTGGCATTATAACTGCATACAATAATGTTAATCTCCAAATTACAAGGGAGCCAGCTGGTATTAGAAGTCTTGCCACAAGTGAGGTTCTTGAGACGTGCTCTCCTTCTCTGGTGTATTTTCACAAAGTAGAGGAATCATATTCCTGATGCCTCAGGGAGATGGAAGATAAGACAGGGCTTTTGTCAGTCAAGTGGCCACTGCATCCATGCTGCAGGTTGGACTCATGTCAGCTGCATTTGGTTGTAGTTACCTGGGTTTGGGTATTCCCCATTCCTTCCTCCTGGCTGTGAGAAGATGCCACAATTGCAGGTGGTACAATGAATCTTCCCACTTTTATTACAGAGGTGATGAACCTTTTCTTACTGTGATTGAATTTTTCAGAAAGTGTGCTGAGACTGATCTAGTAAAGTTCTTATGCCTGGAACTTCCTCACTTTATTTTTGGAGGCTATGGAAGTGGAGCATTGGTGAAGGGCGCTGCCTCTCAACTTGGAGTAGGGCCTGCACTGTTGAAAGGTAGAAATCTTCATGGTTAGTATTTGTTATTTTGTCGGTGAGACAAAATAAACACGCCTTTTGAATGCTTCCCACGTGGATTCAGACAGTAACAAAATGAATAAAATCAGTTATGTATTATTTTAATCTCTGGGTTAGGATGGCTAAGCATCTTGGGGTTGTTTATTTTCTTTTTGAAATATCCCTGTGGAATCACCAGGCAAACCTTTTGCATTGCTAAACATTTTATGTGAAGTTTACTGTGCAGCTATCTTCACCTGAGAATATCTTTATGTTATAGGAATGTGGCATATTTTTTCATTGCCTTTCAATAGCATTTTTATACTGGGGCTTGTTATGTTTATTCCACCTTATGGGACAGAATTTCTGAAGATTTGGGCATGTGTCTTAATGCATAGCTGATTTAAGAAAGTCAAAGCACCATTCATTTTGAGGATCTGTGTGAAGGAAAAAAAAAAAAGCCAGAATAAGATTGGCACAAGGAAAGGTAAGTACATAATTTTAAAACTTAGAGGAATTCCTGTCTTCTTCAGGAAGTGTTCTTTTTTATAAGCCTTTGAATTTTTCTTTTAAAATCATACACACATTTCCTTGAAGTGTGCACAACAATGCATTTGTCAGACAGCTTCAAGAAATGGGAGAAATTGTCTTTGTGACTGGGAGTCAGCTCTCACTTTGGTTAAAGCAAGTCACTGCAGAAAAGAAGCAAATTCTGGTGAAGATCTGCTCGTAGCAGCTCTGGTGCACAGATGCAATGCACGTACAGATTTTGGATTGCAGTAGTGGTGGGTGTACCGAGTTACTTGTGATTTATGGATTGGCATTCGTGAGTGCTGCTAATCTTGCAGCTGTATTGTATTGGACATGGAAAAAACCCGAGTGCATAATAATGAGTTGCAATAGGTAAACACCAAGCAAGTTTAAGGGAGCGTCCTGTACTAGGGAAGAAAACCATTGAATGACGCAAAGTGTCCAGCTGAACCAATATTTTTGGTGTGAAAGCAAAACCTTTAAAGTTGTGCTGCTGTGTGCTGAGGATAAACCTCACTTTATTTTTTTCTAGACTTTATATCATATCTTGTGGGGGAAAGTTTTATAAATGGAGGAACTAGCTGCATCAGAATTTTTAAGGCTCTTCTGTATTTTATTTATTTTTGTATATTTATACACACACACACACACACACACACACATATATATATATATATATATATATATATGCAAGGTAGGGATTGACCTCTTCTCCCAGGCAGCTAGTGACAGGACAGAAAAGACTTAAACTGTGCCAGGGGAGGTTCGGGCTGGGTATGGGAGGAATTTCTTCACTGGAAGAGTTGTTCACCCCTGGAATGGACTGCCCAGGGAGTGGAGTTACCTGCTGGAAACCTGCTGTAGCACATCTCACAGTGTGGCATTGCTGGATGTATCTGGGACTGGCAAATGGCCAACAGGATAAAAATGCACAGAGTTAATGAGGTTGAAGGATTTCACCTTGCTTTCGTGGTAAAATTAATCATGGATTTTGAAGGCCTCTGTTAGCAAGGGGCAGATAGCAGAGTGTCTGCCGTGTCTGTGGGAGGCTGGGTACCAAGTGCTCAGGAACAGGGACTTTGAAACCTTTGTGTCCAGAGAAGGAAATTCACATGAGGCTGAAGGAGATGAGGCTCCAGGGTTTGGAAGAGATGAGCAGGAAGGTGAGTAGGTGTGTGTGGGATTGATTTTTTTGGGATCTGAGATTTAAATGACTTAAACTTGATTTTAAGAGCACAGGATGTATTGTAGACACAGGAAGTTGTACAGTATTGTATCTGTTTATGTATTAGATAACATAATGAACATACTTAATATTAAACATACTGCTCTTCTTGCCCTTTGCACCTGGGTGAAGAATGAATTTTGTGAATATTTTACTCAGATGAGGATTTGTGTGTCTTAACAGTTGCAAGAATGAGCTCACACATAGTTTGAAAGCTGTTTGTGAAAGAACATAGCTATTATGCATGATCTGATGTTATTTGAGCAAGAACATTACTAAAACCTATGAGTCAGCTCCAAAGTAATGTGGAATGGGCGAGGTATTTTCATGCTACTGAATGAGTGTCACTGACAACATAAGTCTTTACTAAGAGGTAAGGAAGGTATGGAATCTATTTGCTACTATACTGGGTTTTTTCTGAGGTTGAATTTTCCCCATTGATTTGATTAATTTTGAGTTTTTAGTGAAAACAATATACAACTGTAAGTTATCTGTAGTAATTAGAATTCCCTTTATGAAAATGCATTATGTTACTCTCATCTATTAAGAGGGGCAGTTTTAATCCGGTGACAACCAGCCTGAGAGTTAAATCTTACTTCCCAGGAAGTTGAGCGCTGCTTTTTTTAAAGCAGAATATTGACACGCATGATTTTTTTTACAGCTAAAAGGGAGATACCACCCCACTCTGATTTTGTTTTGTTTTAACCTTTGGCAATCACATTTTAATTTCCTGACTAAGTAATACATTCTTGGATGCTTCTAGTCTTAAGTCACTTTGACCTGTTTATTCTGCAGTGTTCTGTCGGGGACTGCATGGTTTGTTTTGGAGCCATTGTTATCAAGCAGGTTCCTACAAAAAATCATCATATTTTACCTGTGCCTCCATTTTCCATAAGTTTTCCACAACTTTTGGAGGAATTCATGTTTATGTCTTCAATTTGTAAACTCTCTAGCTAAGAGACCCCCTCTGCTATTTGCATGCAGATGTGTTTAGCATCTACCCCAATCAGAGTGAAGGTATTTTTTTCCTTACCTGGCTGGTTTGTTAGAAATAAATACCAGGGCAAGATTATTGATGGCAGAGAAAACTGAATTTATTGACTTTTTTTTTTTTTTCATCTGCCATGCTCTTTCAGACTTGAAGGTGTTAATAGTAGTTTTATGGCTCTGATACCAGGGTCCAGGCATTGCAAGAATTTGAGACTGAAGATTGGAGTAAACCATGCCACGAATGGTGGGACCTGGAGCCTCGAAACCTTATACTCAAATACAGACCTGTTTGTTTGTACTGCAATCCAAAAGCAGTATTTTTCTTGAAATCCAGTTTTGTTGTGTGTATGGAAATGAAGAGAAGAAGGAGTAGATGTAAATTGTTAGAGGTCCATTGTTTTTTAGAACAGAAAAAAAAAGAGGGTTTTCACTTGCTTCTTCCTTCCCCTCATGCGCATAACAAAGCTGCAGGAGCTTTGACATTGGTGAGTTTTAAACCTTTTACATGTTCTGTAAATGTTTAAAAATGAGAAGCAGGGTGGAAAGCAGCATATGCAGCTCTATTTGTCCATTCCAGAGGTAGCTCAGTAACATCAGGTTCTGTGCAAATAAACAGTAGGTTTCAATTATCTGCTGCTAATTATCACCTAAATTTGATTTGCACGCTCTTCAAAGGGACTCATATCTTTCCATTTAGTTATTTGTTTCAGTGCGATGAATCTTTAATTCAAACCAAACGTGGGTCAATTTCCAACTAGAAAAAAAAAAAGGAAAGGAATGTATTTATCCACAGTCATATCAGTTTAATTTTAGTTTAATGTATGTGGTAATTCATGGCCTCAGTGGGGAGGTGAATTTGTTTCAGTCTGTGAATTGGCTTTTTCTGTTTGGCAGGTTTGTAAAGGGCTTGGTCAGTTGTAGAAGGTCTTAAATAATTGTGCTAAATGGGGTGGTTCTGGTGGGCTTTGAGTAATGAGAGGAAGTTTTAACGTTACACATGTGTAACCAAATCTCATTGTGAAGACTTTTCCCCCCAGATATTATTTCCCTTACACAGCATCGGGCTGGTTGGTCTTTCACACAGACATTTTATGTACTGCAGTAATTATCCTTTTTATCTTTATAGGCAGACTGTATTTATTCCTCTGTCTGTAGCGATGCAGCCAACAGTCTCTGAGGGCATTGAAACTATGGTCTCATGCCTTTCCTTCACCAGAAGCACCTACTAAAAACTATAGGCCTGGGGAGGAAATGAGGCGATTTAAGACACGTCTGATGGAGTGATTGACTAAGACATCAAGCAATGCCCTGGAAATCCTGAAATACTGTGTCATGTGGACATTGTCCTGGGAAACATGCGCTAGGTGACCCTGCTTGAGCAGGGGCCTTAGACAAGGAGACCTCCAGTCATCCCATACATCCTTAACAGGCCTGTGCTAATAATATTCAGTTAACATTGTGTAGAAAGGTTATTTAAGTGTGCAGTACTGGCTGCACTTTAGAATTGGAATTTATGGGATCACAGAGGTGATGGTGTGCCTTGAAAAATACATTACTTTCTGCTTTTTATGACCTAGAAAGAGAATATGCTGTGAGAAACATGTTAAAGGATTGTTACCAGTCAAATGGTTAGTATTTTAGAGAAACAAAGAATTGCAGGTATGATAGCCTGTATGACTATTTATCCTGCTTAAGGGAGCATATTTTTAATTTTTATGTTCTCACAGATTAAGTGCTGAGAACGTGCTAACACTGCCCTGTGCACATGGTCATACAGTGCATTCATGTGCTCACACACATTCACCACCAACCTTTTGGACCTGCAATTATCCTTGGCTATCAGACAGCTTTGTAATTACATGACTGCTCTTCCACAGACGCCTGTCTCGGCACACGGGACAGCACAGGTGTCTTGCACTTCAGTCAGGTCTATCTGAAGGCTTGTCTGCGTGCTATGTAAAGGTAAACCAAGCCCAGTGAGGCCAGAGCCCCGTCTGAACAGCATCTCCATTCCCTAGTTGAGTCTGTTCCCTAGTGAAATGCTTAGCATCAGTTCCCACCTCCTTAGCCTCCTCCCAAGCCAGGTCTCCTCCTCTGACTGCTAGGAAGAGAGTGCCCATCTCCCAGATTCCTGGGTGCTCCCAGTAGCAGTCTTTGTGAAACCAAAATAACACCTGTCAGTAAAATAGATGTCATCTTTAGCAGAACTGTCCCGTGAATATTTGCCAAAAGCCAGCAGCTGCTCATCCTCTGCTGGGGAGTCTCCTCCATGCTGTAGCTCCTAACTCCAGGCAGTCATTCATAAAATGTTCACTAGGTGCAGTGAATACTCTTCATTTTAACTTGAACTTAACACGTCTTGTCTCTTTTCACCATTAAAAATATTCTATGTCCCATCTCATCCACAATCTCTTTTACCTGGTCTGTTACCCACTGCTGCGGTAGCTGCCAGCTCCCCGCTCTATTCTTGATCTCTTCCTTCAGCTCATGGTGAAAGCAGTTCTGGCAGCTGCTCTCTGAGCACAGATGGCAAACTTAGACAGTCCTTGTTCAGACACTTGAGCCTCTGCTTTTTCTGTCCCTTGAAATCAGTCTTTGTGATAAAAACATTATTACTTATTTAGTGCCTTTGTGCTATAATGGATCCAGCCAGGAGGCAATCTGCCATGCAGCTGGCCAGGCACGGAACAGCCACAGCAGGGAAAAGGGTAAATCCAGCTGGGATCTGCTCCCTCTAAATGTGGTAGTGAAAGTGTTAGCTAGCCCTGGTGATTGGTAACAGCCATTTACAGGGGTGGGTGGTTTGGGTGCACATTCTTGCTAAAAATTGTGTTCCAGATTGTGCACTCCTGTTTCCTCTCCTGCATGTGGGAATGCATGGACCCTCCAGGGTCAGGGCCCTCACAAACCAGGGACCTGCAGCACTGGCTGGGTGTGGATGTTAGAGCCTGCCTTGGCTGTGGGATGCCTGGCTGCACTGAGCCTCACACAGGGCTCTGGCCTCCTTTGCCCTCAGCCAGGTGAGTGGTTTAGGCTGAAATCACTTGGACTTCTCGATAATGGGGTTTGTTTTGTTTTGTTTTGTTGAGTCTTTTTAATTTTCTTTATTTTCCCAGGAGAAGGAGGAGGGAGTTGAGGGCAGATAAACACTAGAATCTGAATAAAAGCAGAAATGTGCTCTGCAGAGCATTTTTATCCTACATTTTGACTACCTTTCAGAAAGAATAGCATGTGTAGATTCTGTAGGCAGACAGACACAATAGCACTGCAAAGTGTGAATTTCTTCCAGCTGTCTTAATAGAGTGTTGGTTTTAAAACCTAATTTCACTGCTGCTTGCTACACAATTAGCACACAGTGAATACATTTGGTTAGTTCAGCTGTGTGGTACCATACTTTGCTTTGGGGTGGGTGTCAGTACAGACATTTCAATCAAAACATCTTTGTAAGGTTAAGTGAGCAGTTGAAGAGCAAACAAAATTTCAGGCAATGAAAGCAAGAATATGCCAGGGAAAGCTGGTAATATTGTAATTCTATTAAAATTTATTTGCATGAAGTGTTAATTTCTCTTATACAAAAAAACCCCAAAAAACCCAACCAAAAAACATAGCAAAAAGAATTGAGATACAAGAAATTCTAAACCCACAGAAATATTTTTTAAGGGCATCAGGTAAAGTAGAACCTGGCAAACAGTGGCTGATCAAGAGAAGATGAATCCAATACTGTCATGTAAACTTGAAATACGGAAGAACAAGACAGCTGATGAAACAAAGCTAAGCATCAATAATAATAATATTCTGGAACAGTTATATTCTTAATAAAAGAGGTCAAACCACTTTTATTAAGAATATAACTGTTCCAGAGCTACTGACTTGTGTAGTAACAATAGTATTTACTGGTACAAAGTTTTGAGCACAGTGAGATGAAAAAACCCACCCTGACTGAGGTTATCCCCACTTTTTAACGCTTAAGCAATTAATAAATGTTGTAACTTCCCAGGTGGCTTAAGGTCTGACCATTCCTTCACAGTAGTGATCTTTAAGTTGCTTCTCTGAATCTCTTGTTTATTTAATGACGTTCTGCACTAATAAGAAAAAAGGAAGTTTTTAAGCACTTATCAGATGGAACAGGAAACTATTTCCAAAAATTCTGGACCACTCTGGGCTCGGGAAAGGGTTTTTTTTTGTTGTTGTTGTTTAAATATTGTGTATTTTATTCATTCTTGGCGGCTGTGGTTTGCAGATCGTTCTCACGATTCTCCACGAGGTGGAGGAAGCAGCTTGTGCTTCGTGCTGCGGTGTGGGAAGGGGCTGCAGGCGGTCGCGCAGGGCTCCCGCAGCCCTCCTTCCCCACTGTCAGCCCCCACACCCTCCCACTCCATGGAGGGAGGATGCAAGGAAGGGCTCTGAAGCGTTTCTTGCTGGTTTGCTCCTTTTAAGAACGATAATGGCCATTTCAATGTAATGATTCATCGGGAGGTCTTTAAGGGGTGCACAGAGTCACAGAATATGCTGAGTTGGAAGGGACCCACATGGATCTTTGAAATCCAGCTCGTGGCCCTGCACAGGGCATCCCCAGGAATGGCGCCGTGTGCCTGAGAGCGTTGTCCAAGCATGAAGGATGCTGATGTGATTGTGATGGGAGAAGCTTAGTCCCACAGCTGTGTGCTGCCTGTCCGTGGCCATGCAGCCAGGGATAAACCTGGTTCTCTGAGATTCGGTGTGCTGCAGTGTGTTCAGTCTACAGAGCTGTTTCACTATAAAACTGCTGTTCTTCATGGATGAAGTACAAGTAGGAAAAATGACAGCTGATGTCTGTAATTAAAATGTTGTAACTTATACTAGATTTCTGCTAAGTTTACTAGATTTCTGCTAAGTTTACTAGATTTCTGCTAAGTGTTCTGATATGTGAACAGTGTTTCAGGTTTTCTGTTGACTGTGGTGGGATTTGGAAGGACTTACCTGGCACAGTTATCCCCAAACTTGTCTTTTGCAGAATCCTGTGTTTTCAGTCTTTGCAGCTCCTAAAAATCGAACTCCATTTAATTTGTAATTTCCTTTCCCTGTCTGAAACCCTCACCCAACTGATTTTTATTTTTGCCTGTGATGAAACATGTCAGCCCAAAATAGAAAATATTAGTTTTAAAATTTGATTAAGTGGATTTCTGTTGAAAAAACAAAATCTGTTAATATTTCTATATGAATGACACAACACTGCTTCTGTTTTACCTGATCATCTCATGGCAGATCACTTGACTTACTTTTCAAGGCATTAAAGTGTGTTTTCAGCCATGCTAAGATTGTTTTAGCATTTCACAGGGCTAACTCAATTGTACCTAGATAAAAAGTCACTGGAATGGGGTGTTATCAGAGTGATTTGCAGTAAGTGAACACAAGAGCGGAACTGCAGACTGAGAGAGTGAATTGCTTGGAAAGAAGGCTGGAAAGGGGTGTTGAGGAGCCATTTAATCCTCGATACCTGATCCCCGGTGCCTGTCCTGTTCTTGGCAGAAGCCAGTTGAAGGTTGCTGTTGTGAGCTTGCACAAAAGGTAGTTTTGCTTCCTTTTAGCCCAAACGTTTTCTATGAGCTGCTTGTTTCTGTGTTCCCACAAGCATTGTGTTGCCATAAATGAAGTATCTGAGAGCTGCAGTGTGAGGTTAGAAAGAACTGGGATGTGAGGAAGGTGTGGACTTCATAAATAGTGTTGTATCAGGGAAAATATCCATGAAGATGTTCTTACGTGTAGGAAGGAGTGTGTTCTATTATGTCCCAAAGCTTTCATTTTCTGGGGGGAAGGGCAAGTTGTTGGCTGGTTTAGTTGATGCTTGGGGTTTTTTGGGGTTTTTTTCCCCTTTAAGGAAGTGGCTATTATTTGTACCACTTCCTTAAAGGAAATAAACAATTTTTTTGTTTTGCAAAAATACATGAGGGCTTCTTCCAGCACAGCTTCACCAATTAGAGCCACAATTTCTTCCTGGTTCTGACTGATGCAGCTATGATAGTAACTTATCTAGCTCACAACCATGACTTTGAAATTTCTAACAAATTTGGATATATGATCTGTACTTCAGGTGATCTTTGGTCTCTCCTCCTTTACATACGTTACCTTGTGACAAGCTCAATAATGATAAAGTAAACTTCTGAGAAAGGTTTAGAGGAGTCAAGCTTTGCCAGCTTCTGTGACAGCTAAAAGAATGTGTTTTGTTACCGAAGACTCAACTAATTTAGTGGCAATCTGTTAGAGTGGTAAAGCAGTCAGATGACCAGGCCCCAATTCCTCTTGAGAGGCTTAAAATTCAGGTGACCATACTTATGATTAATAGAATCATGGCTTTAACAGAAATCATTCTGCATTGGTAATATGGAAATTTAAAAGTAATATGCTTTCTCTGGGTGGAGAGGTAAGTATTTGGGAACACCCTCCAAATTACTTGAGGAAAATCCACATTTATTCTGAAGTATGTAAACTTGGCCAGAGATAGCTGATCTCTGGAGCTGTGCTAAATTATGTGAGTTATCTGTCCCCAAAGAGGCAAAACTTATCTCCAGAGTCCTGAAAGCATGTTGGCTTTGTTATTTCATTTTTGATACAGGACTCAGGCCGGGCAATACCTATATGGGAAGTAGGTCACACTTAGCAGGGTGGGACAGCAGTCTCCTTAAAGCTTCACTCTTCAGGTGTTCTCTCTCAGTGATGATGAGAGGGACTGCCTTGAATTCTCCAGCAACAGCAGATTCAGAGCAAAACCCAGTGAGGAGCTGCAGAGAAAGCTCTGTGGCTTCCCAGCGGGATTGGGCTGGAGCAAGGACCAGACCAAGAGGCTGTCTTTGGTGAGGGATGGCCCCTTGCTGATCCATGCTCAGGGCTGGAAATGATAGTAGAGCCTCTCGGGAGGTGCGCTTGGTGCTTCTTGAAGTGACCCAGCAGCCTCCAGCATGCACAGCCTGGGATGCTGCCCTTGCTCCCTGGCTGGTGGGCCTGCACGGGGGAGGGGTTCCCTTCTCTGCCCACTCAGCCCATCCCTCCATCCCCATTGTCATGGAAAATCGCTATAAAACGAGGCAATAACAATCTATAGGAATCAAATTTTACTGTCACGGCTCCTAACTCCAGCAGATACGAGTGAGTGTGGAATGAACACTGTCTCTTCCTTTTGGAGTGAAGGCTTGAGTAGCTCAAACTGGAACCAGTCTCCTGATACAGGGAGGTCTGTGTCTTAAGGCTTGCAACTGTTTTTCCTGTGGAATTCATTAATCTGATTGCTATTTCCCTTTATCACAAAGGTTCTATATTTTCTAGTATTTTAAAAATCTTTATCATCCTCCTTCTATTTGGTGGTAGCTCAGGCTGACTGGAAAAAAACCAATCTATAAAACATGTGGTGAAGTGAAAAATACACCAAAATTTCACTTCAGTGCTCTGGCCAAATCTGTCTTATGGGAGTTGCTACTCTAGCCTGCTCTGTGCTGGAGAGACATTTTTCTCATCTTCACTTGTGCTGCAAAACTGTGCTTCCTCTTACGCTGAGGCCAAGCACATCCTGAGAAAAATCTGCTTGGTTTGCCAAACATGCAGCTGATGACACGTGTATTTATGCTCCCTGGCAAACTAAGTTAAACAAACAGGGACTAAGTTGGGCAGACGTTATAGGAGGTAATACTTCATTATAACTCGACTATGAGCTGCTTATTCTTCTTCCCAATTATGGCATCCCTATGCATGGCTTTCCCGAGAGAGGAGTATTCTGGGGAAAAACAAATTACAGCATATAAAGCCTTGGAAGCGCAGTAACTGCACAGGAAGGCACAGTAGCTGGAGTGAAGGGTCTGAGCACATGTAAATTCTTCTCATTTTGTTCAAAGCATGGTTGTTTCTACCTCAGATATTAAGCTGTTAAATTAATTCCTGAAAACTCAGTCGCTCGGTTCACAGTGTGCCTGAATTCAAGCCGTGTTTCAGTAACATCAGGTTCTGTGCAAATAAACAGTAGGTTTCAATTATCTGCTGCTAATTATCACCTAAATTTGATTTGCACGCTCTTCAAAGGGACTCATATCTTTCCATTTAGTTATTTGTTTCAGTGCGATGAATCTTTAATTCAAACCAAACGTGGGTCAATTTCCAACTGGAAAAAAAATGCAAGGAATGTGTTTATCCGTGGTCATATCAGTGTCTCTCTTTAGTTTAATATATGTGGTGATTCATGGCCTCAGTGGGGAGGTGAATTTGTGTCAATCCGTGAATTGGCTTTGCCTGTTTGGCAAGTTTGTAAAGTCAGTTGTAGAAGGTCTTAAATAATTGTTCCTAATGGGATGGTTCTGGTGGGCTTTAGAATAAGGAGTGCAAGTCCTGAAGTTACACAGGCACAGAAAAATCTCGTTAGACTTCAATTCCCATCCTACCTATAAAAAGCTGTCTGTGTTAAGATGAAATGGAGAGATGGGATAACAGGATCTAGTCTCTTTTCTACTGCTTTGAATCTCAACTTAAAAACCTGTGTGTTGTATTTTACACAGGCTCCTTGCTTGTCACCGTGACCCTCTGGCTTGTGCACCACCATAAAATTTCAGTCACAGAACTGAAAGAATTCTGGACATTTTTCTTTTAAAAATAAACAGAAAGCACCAAATGCAAGCAACAGGGCTACAGCAACAAGAAAATTTCATTGTAATAAATACCACATGTGATCACGATTTACGAAGCAGACAATAAAGAGTAATTCAAAAAGAGAAATCCTTCTATTCTCTTTCATGTGGCTAAAGGCAGCATAATTTCTGACTGTCTTTACTGGAGATTTATTTGAAGATTTAACACCCCCTTCTGTTTTTCTTCTCCTGGAAGCTCAGAGGAGGATACTTTATTAACTTGCTATTCTTTAGATTCACACCTGACCTCTGATTTCTTTTAACGTAGAGGTAGTTGGTAGGAGTTTTGAATTTTTTAATTTAAAGAATACTCTCAAGATATTTCAGTAGTGTGATGTTGCATTTCCTGCAGCTTTTTTCTAGTGACTGGACTGAATACCAGCATTTTTGATGAGTCCATGAATGCTGAAAAACCCCTTCTCAAATTCTGTATGTTGTCTTTTGATACTTTAAAGATAGGTTATCTAACATCTCTGCAAAAGAAGAACCTGTTTTGATTTGGTGCTCAGTCAGCTAAGTCTGAAGTGGTGACCTAATGTAAAAATGTTTGCTATTGGCAGTGGAGTTCAAATTTATAGCAAGTATTTCTTGCACCTCCCTGTTCTGGGCTTCTGTCAGTCCCAGTTAAAGTCAGGAGGCTTCTGAAGTGGAGCTGTAATTACAACATGAACATCCCTTTGCATTTTTACTGTGGCTGTATCTGTAAGGTGTATCTCCACAGGGTTTGATACAGGGAATTCTTCTTTGTCAAATGGAAACTTTTCTGGTTGTGTCAGTGTTTCTGGATTCCAGTGCTGTGTGACTGGTTAATCGCTGTAGTATTTTTATGGTTTATTTTCAGTGCTGCCAAATCCAATCCAAATAGTTGTGTGTTTTCGTCCTATAATGGAGGTAGAGTATGTCCTGGTACAATTGGTACAGCATACAAGACATATTAGGACTCATAGGATAGAAGTTTTATATTTAGGTTGTCTCAACATTTGTTGACAAAGATGGGGGATCTTATTTAAAAAACCCCAAAGCAGATAACTCAGGAACAAGTTTTTTTCCTGTCACAATAGAAGTGGGATAAATCTCAAGATAAGGACATTGAGATTCATAGATGTGTTTAATGGAAATTCTGTGTGTGTTTTGTAAGGTTTGGTTGTGATGAATGTAGGCGCCTGTTGTGTCCTAATGTCTGTGCCTATTCTGCCTCAGTGATGAACAGGAACATGAGAAAGGCTTTGCTTTTCTGTATTCTTACGGCTTTCAGATGATGTATTAAAATTATTTGTCTCAGAGTGAAGCCCTAAAGAAATGGTTACCTCTGTGCAGAGATTTTGAGAGTGGATGGTGGTGGGCTGTTTTCAGTTCTTCAGTGCTTTAACTATAATTTTCATAGAGCTGGATCTCACCTTAGTAGAATCTGAGCATTCACCTTTTTAAGGATGATCTGTCTGCAGACTTGCTGCCCGGAATAATGTTTATACCACATGAAGCATGATACCTTTGCTAAAATATCTTTGCATGGTGCTGTTTTCTGGGAGTTTCTCTGTTCCCATTCTCATTCCTCCAAAGCCTCTGAGTTGAGACTCTTGTGAGTATAATTCATATAGTTTGAAATTGCCAGTTCTGAATGAACATATTGGCTTTCCCTTAGCCATTGCATAGTTATAACTGGTATCCTTAAGGATTTGCCTTGCACACTCTTGTTTTGCGGTTTTCCGTGTCTAGAGTTTCTCTCTGATTTGGAAATTCAGAGAAAACAAGGGCTTGAAAATGGCCTGCAACTCATATTCCTTTCCGGGCAAGGGAAAAAACATGGGAGAACCCCCTAATCACACATTTTTCTGATTCAGATCATCTCCTTGTTGTGGATCTAGCTGTAAGTACAACCACTTCTGAGGGAGCAGTTCAGAACTTTGGTTCATTTTTCTTCTTTCCAAGAGGAGAGTGACCTGAAGTTCCCTTCTAGCCAAGTGGTATAGAGCCAATGGCTTTCAAAGATATATTTTTGAAGATATGATTACTTTAAAATTCTTTTGCTTCAGAAACAAGCTGGTTTGTTGTTTTTTAAAGGTACCAGAGTGCTTGAATTTTCCTTCATAGTTGTTGTGCATGATATCGTGGAGACGGAATCTTTCCCACTCCTTAACCTTTCACTCTTTCTGTCAGTCTGTCTCCCTAGATAGCTTCTGTGACCCCTTTCTCTTAGAAAGCTTTTTAACTGAAGTGGTCTTTTGATGTCTAGTTTTTAGCCAGCTTTGTTACTTGGCCCAGGAGCCTCATGCTGTTGACTCATCACTTATGGAGAAGATACTTAACTGCAAACACCCTGATGCATTCTTGGTAATTCAGCACAGAGCCTGTACTTATAAGATGCTGTACCAGTTCAATCATAGAGGAAGTTGTTATAGATTTCCAGACTGGGCAAGAAACTAAAACAATTCTTTGCTTTGCCTATCTAGTAATTTTGTTTCACTGACTAGTTTGCCCCAGAGTAATTTGCATCCCTACTGCATGTTATTGCTATTAAATTGGTAACAGAGACAGTCTGTGTGTGCCAGAGCTTTTGTCCCCAGCCTTGTGCTGGAGCTTTTGTCCCCAGCCTTGTGCAGCATTTGTAGCTGCACTATCTGAGATTCAAATTGCCATTACGTGTGTAGGAATCTACTCAGCAATATTTGTTTATTTCTGCTTTTGGTCCAGCAAGTCTGTAAGAACCAAGGGAAATATTTATTCTTCTCCAGTCCTGAAGTACTTTGAATTGTTTGTGTAATTATAGTCAGAAAGCAAGTAACAAAATAAGGAATGTGGAGAAAATCAGCTCAACTCTATATGATTTTAAACAGATTTTAAAAAAACAAACCTGGTTGGTGCAGCTTAGCCCTGAATTGAGAACGTGGAGAAATGAACTAACTAAACCTTCAGTGAGGCATGGCAGAAATAAGCTCTTGGAGAACAGAGACAGGCATTTTATCCACTAAAATTTCCCAAGTATATCCTAGCTAATCTTCATACCTGAGGAGTTTTGGGGCTGCTATGACCTCCCAAGCTGCTTTCACACATAGGTAACTTCATTAATTTCATCAGGGTGAGGTCAGGAAATTCTCAAAGCACAGACCAGGTCGATAATCAATCTTTTATAAGGGCTCCAAGATTAGTGGTGTCCAGGGCATAAAAACACTCTGAGAAAAGTCTTTGACAAAATATCCATATCTTTCCCCCCCCTATGCTACTATTAAGAAAAATGGGTCTTTCATGTCCAGTGGAGAAATCTTGTCACAGTTCTCCATGCCTCTGACACCTTGACACTGGATTATGTTATCGCCGTGCACTCCGTATGGAGCTGTGTGCTGAGGCCCTTGGAAACTGGAGCTGCTGCACAGTGTGGAGCTCCATGCCAGGAACACTCGAGATCAGCCTTGCTTGTTGCTAATAAGTTCCTGGGCAGAATTCAAAGCGTTGGTTGGAACCTATAAAGCCCCAAATGGTTACCCAGGAGGCTGCTTCCCTTCCTGCAGCACAGCACTCATATCTGGGATCAGCCAGAGACACCTGACCTCAGCTTTGGAATTCACTTCCCACATCCACCCTCCTGGGCTGGGGTCTGTCAGAAGTTCGTGTGTGCTGCAAGCTCAGCCTGTCGTGCCCGATGGCCTGGTAGGGGATGGTGTGAGCTACTGGGAATTCGCTTTATCCTGGTGGTGGTGTATAATTTTACCTACTGGTGAGTAGCTTGTTTTGGTTTTTTTTTTCCTTTCTCTTTGTGCTAGAAAGAACAGCATATTGCTTTTTGAACTGAAACCATAGCTACAGTTTATACCTGCAACCCTGTGGCTGGAACCAAGGCATTGCCAGCTGCCTTTCAGTTAATTACATTTCTGGTTCCATCGAAATCAGTGGGCGTACGCAGTTCATACCTGGTATGGTAGGATTTATTCCCCAGAGCAATACATTTGAGGTCAGATAGGAATCTCTATAGAAGTTCTGTGTCAAGATGGATGAGATGAGGAAACTCTGCTAATAGGGCTTCTCTTTAAGACTGAGAGCAGCGATGAGCCATTATGGAGCAGCAATGTCTGCTGGAGAACGCAAAGCAGAGACAAGCAGCTCTCTAAGGAGAGGCAAAATCCGGGTTGGTGTTTGTTATGTGATCGGCTTTATTCTCAGCTTGTTAAACGAGGTGCAGAGGAGGGGGAGCTGCAAGGGGATGGGATGTGCTTGACCTTGATTTCTGATGAAGAGAGGCAGGATGTGCAGTTTCAGCTCTGCAGTGCAGAAAACACAGTGTGCAAGCTTAGCTGACTCTTCCTCGGTGCAGATTGTGTGAGGTGCCATGACAGGGTCTCACAGAGCACATCAGGGGAGTTAAAGTGGGAAACCAAACCAGGGATGTTTGGGTATTTAAGTAACTTTGCATAGCTGTGCTGTGCCCTTTGAGAAAGTGCTTGTAACAACATTTTTGGGTCTGTAGTAATGTAGTTCATGGACAGGAAGAAATGATGACAATTTGTTTTATTTAGCAGTATAAATAATAATACAAATAGTAATATATACTAATAATATACAACAGTTTTAAGTGGAGAATCCAAGGACTTAATGAGAGAAAGATCTGTTGCTTCTCTATTTCACCAGGAACTGTCAGGAGACGGAGGATAAAGTGTTAGAAAGCTGAGAGTATATATAAATCCAGAGGCTGGAGTGTTTTATTCACCAGTGGCTCATCACTAATATTGTTTGGCTATAGACCAAAGTTCCTATCTGACAAGACAGGATGTAAAACTGTGAGTAATCCATCCACCAAAGAGCACAGGCCAGATTTTTCTGGTTTTTTGTGTGTAAACAGTTTGTCTCTGCATTTTTTCCCATTTGTTTAGACAGATCCCAAATTTAGGTGTAGCACTATGTGGTTATCCGCAGGTGGGAGGTACTGTATCCCCAGTGAACCCCATGGGCCTCCCACCCACTCACCCCTGAAAGCTCCAGGTCCCAGTGCAGCTCATTCCTTCATAGAAAAAATATGTCAGCTCCTTGATCAGCCCAAACTTCACCTTTCTCTGCTTTCAGCCTCCCAGCCATGGGGCTATAGCTCTTTCAGGCAGCCTGGAAATCTGCCTCTCCTTCTTAAAGCCCCTAAATATTTGCACAGTGAACAAGCCCCACACGTCTGTCATGGCAAAAGGCTTTCCTTCAGAGACTGAGCCATCCTGACATAATTGTGATTTTTCTAAACTGTTCATTCATTGCCAGTAAAGAATATTTTTTCCCTAGGAAAATACCATGTCCCAGCTCCAGTAAGTTTATTTGTAAGTCTGATTGACACGTGATGGGACGAAGTTAGACTGACAGTGAGTGTTTCATTGATGTGAAATTTTACACCATATCTGGACACAGTATATACTTGGTTTATGATCCAGCTGGGCATGCTTGTTAGTTATTGTTGAGGTCAATCAAAGTGTAATTGTAACATAGGGAAAGACGGTCCCAGGGCTACAAGGGTTTGCTGCCAACAGCTGCTATTCATTATTCATTAAACTCTACCTTCTGTTTTTGAAATTAATAACCCTTGGCTTTCTAACAAGGTATCAGACGTGCAGAAAATAGTTTTGAAAATCAAAGATGCACTGGTTTCATCCCCAAACACAAGAGAGCACAAAGCACTTTAGCTAGCAATAGTAGTTGGCAGCAGAACAGAGTATTTCTGTTTGTGGAAAACCAGATGTGAGTTAATTAACCTGAAATTTTCGGATACTATACACTGCATGTGAGATAACTGACTGGTATAAAATAAACCCCAAACTTATGGAAGTCAGGGGGAACACTCAAAACTTCAGTTCAATAAAATCTCATAAAAATTAGGGCAAAGTACAATGTCACAAGCATGCAGTGGGGGAATATCAGATGAAACAGAGTTCATTCAAATTGGCACTTGCACCTCCTTTAAGGCAGCGATTTTCCAACATCCATTCACCAGTTTGTTTGAAGTGTAGCCCAAGCTTTCGCTCAGGACGGTGGCCAAAGGAGGCACAGGATGTTTCTGTCCCGTGAATCCCACTCCTGTCTCTGTGAATGTTGTCTGACTGAGACGGCGCATGGAAAAGTCTCGGGAGAACTTTGGAGCACAACTGGGTTGATCCCAGACAGGTCCAGGCACACTTTTCCCATTTCTTCATTTAGTCATCACAAAGGGCTAATACACTGTGGCAAAAAATTTGTACAAGACGCTGTTCTGAGGCTGAGTCTCAGTGCAGGCCATCTGTGGGAAATATGATTAACTATGGTGCGTGATCACAAGACCAGTAACTATGGTAGTATATCATAAAGTTAATTAAAATTGGTCTGAGGGTGTTAACACAGCCATCTCTCTACTCTTTGAATCAGGTCTTTGATGTCCTTTCTTTTCCTGTGTAAATTCCACTACTTATTCGTGTGGGGTGCTTTAAACCATCACTAACTGTTACGCTTGTGACACGTTTCTGAGCAAACATTGGGATATCCACTGCACATGAGCATGTTTCCTCAGCTCTGCTGGCCTTGTTGGGCAGCTTATCTTCTGCTCTCCCTAAGTCTGACCTTTCATGTTTAGTTACTTTAAAAACACTAGAAAACCAGCTATCTGCTCAATTTCCTTGTAGCTTGGGGGTAAGGTTAAAATATCATGTAGCTACCGTATGTTTGACATTATACAGCAACAACTGATAAGCAAATATTTTCTTTTTAAATACACAGTACATTTTGCAAGAGTACATAACGAGTATTCTCATTCTGACTCTTTGTCCTGGAGAAGGCCTGATGTTGTTAAATATAAAACGTTGCCACTGGTGTTTATCTTACTAAATCTGTTCACATCAATTGGTTCTGCCTACCCCATATTTCAAAGCAAAATGATGGGGAAAGGTCGTATAGATTGCCCTTCTCTTCACTTCTCAGCTTAAGGGTGTCCTGTTTGTAATTAAGGAACAATTTCTTTTGTGGTGGTGGTCAAGAAAATTTTCTTCCGTTTCCCTCTTTCTCATTTTTTCGCATAATGTTTGGAAAGGCAAGTGAAAGCCAGAGAACAGCTAATGCAGCTGGAAGATTTGTCATTCCAGAGGTAGTTTATTTTATTTAAAAAAAAAAAATCTGAAACAGCTTCTGTGTATTTGTATTCAAATTCAAGTCCACAGACTATCAGCAGTGAATTTGGAGGTGACAGGCTGAATGCAAAGGTTTTGATTGCAAGGCCATCTGGCATTGTTATGAGAAAAGTTCTTGAATGCTTAAAAGAAACCAAAACCACATTGCTCAGTAGGTGCTGACTCCAATGAAATTGAACCATCTTAGTGCAGGTTTGCTGTCGGACTTGTTGGAGGGACTGTGGGAAAATCAGCTATTTCTACACTGATGAAGTGGCTGTGGCTGAGAATTGCGATTTTACTGGAAAAAATGTGAAATGGAATGTTTGGCATGTTGAAGCAAAATGTTTTAAAATTGTAACTATTTTTTTTTTAAACTTCCTGCAAGATCCATGCAAGAGGTGCCTCCTTAGAAGGCCAGAAAGAGGTAAGGAATATTTCGTTGCTTCAGTCTGTCTTATAGAGAGAGAAACTGAAGAAAGATAAAATCTGTTTACTGTCACAGAATGGTCTGAAAGTGAGCAACACAGAGAAATACTGTTCTGGAGAATATGGAGAGTTTTACTGGGGTTGATTTCCTGAAGTCTGAGTTTTTAGATTTCTGTGAAACTTGATTTGTTTGCCTGCTTTTCTTAAAGTTCATGTGCTGTGTTTGCCTGTAGGGCTCACTGCTTGGATGGAACCGAAGGGATTAGAGATGGGATGTAAGGGTTTTTCAATCTAGGTCAGATTGGATTTAGCACTGACTGAAAATGACACCGGTTGTTCAATGTTCTGGATCAAATGTACAGTGGCCAGATTCGCAGCAGCCTGGGTCATCTGAGGTCATAGTGCAGCTAAAGTTGACAAAACATAGCCCCAGCTGAAGCAGCATTTTCAGCCTGCTAAGCAGGGCAGAACAGCACTGACTGTTCCAACACGAGGTTTCACTCCTATGTATTTCCCCTTCCTTTTTGAGGCTGAGCATTTTATTCCTAGATGCCACATGTAATGCATTTAGAACTAGGAAAGCGTGCAGCAGGCCAGGCATAAATCTGATATATTATTTTTAGTTCTAACCTTTCCTTTGCTCAGAAGAGAAAGGAATAGGAATGGGAAAGAAAAAAAGCCTGGCTTCTGCTTTGGCACTGAGGACCTGACTGCACAGCAGTCTGGTGGCTTGTGAAAGGCTAATGCTCTTTGCCTGGGTCTCCTTTGACCCAAGCTGGGTTACTTGTGTCATGCCTGTGGAAGAGGGTTCAAGCTGGAATGCGCTGGGTGACAGCAAACAGCCCAAAAATCAAAAGAAAGGGGATTTAAATTTTGTTACCTGCCTTCTACGTACCAAGCCAGGTGTCTATAAAGTGCTTGTTGCTAAGAACTAACTTGCATGCAAGCATACTTGTCTAAGGACTTGTATGCTTGTGTCTAAGAACTACAATTCTTTTATTGTTTGCAGCAGTGGAGCTCTGGTTCAAGGCCTTAGCTTTGTACGGGTGAAGCAGCTCAGCCATGCGAAAATTAGACTTTTAAGGTTTATAAATTTGGAAAAGCGTGAGACCCTCTCTGTAACCATGATCTTTCTCATGCCAGCAGACAGCAAGCTCCACTGACTTTGCAGCTGCAGACATGCTGAGCTGTGTTGGTAGATTATTTCATTTTTCAGGCAGAAAAAATGTAAATCTTCATTTTCTCTGTGATAAATTGTGTGTTGATGAAGATAGACCTTGCTTTGAAATGAAACCTGGTTTCATTTCTTCTGGTTAAAAGAAGAATTCTTCTGATGAGGCAAATCCAGAGATAGTGAAAAGAGCAAATTAGGATACAGGAGTAATGATGGATTCCAAAGAGGAATTTTTGTGTGGACAATGCCAAGTTCTGTGCAGCCAAACTCAGACATTTTTAACATTTGAGTTAAGATCTAAAGGGTGCATTTACAAGCTACAAGTACAGATAATTACTGAAAAATTTGGTGCTGAGTTTTGGGCACAAGACATATTTCACTGTGAGCACACCTCCTCTGTTCCTGTAAGACATAGCTTGACTCTGTATGTGTAAATGGCCTTGCCTTATTCCACAAAAAGGATCTGCAAATGAGTAACTAAATGAGAGAAGGGATAGTTCACCTAAAATGCTGTCTGGAGGGTTTGCTTTGAAGCTCTCCCATATCTCACATGCAGCATGTCAGGAAATGAGCCCTCATACTGGTTGATTGGTATGTCCTTGGTTTGACTCACGGCTGCGTTATTCCAGTTTTATACTGATGTATCACCGTGGGAGTGACCTCTGGGCTTTTTATCCCTGTGTCTCGTCAAGGCACTTATTAAGCATCCAGTGATATAAACTGAGTGCCTTTCAGTCCTGTGCTGGCAACACTAACAAGGGCAGAGCACGTGTTGCTACTGTGTACCCACTCCATCTTCAGGACCAAACCATTCAGAGCTTGGTGGAATACAGAAAATCTCCTGATTCCTGCAGATTGGTCACATATGTCCTAGCACAAAGCTCTCTGAAATTACTAGGGTCTTAACTACTTACTTTCTTAATTACTAGGGACTTATTACAGACTGAAAGGTCACCTTCAATAGCAATTTTTCCCTTTTTACAGCTCATCTTCAGTCACAATCAGGCTGCACATATTGGTGTTGCTTTTGTTTCTCCCACTGATATAGACTGTTTTAAGGAGGGAAACAACTCTGGTCTCATCTGTCATTCTGTCGGAGGCTGAACATCAGACCTGTACTTGAATTATCAGTTGCATGTGGATTATGTTACCTGTCTGCATTCTGATCTGTTCCTGTTCTCCACATGATACAGCTGGTGTAGGGCTTTTTATCATATAAAAGCTATAACCTGGAAGAACCAACATTAATTTCCTCTGGAGCCTTATGAAAAGTATCAAGGGTGCGTCTGACTTGTGGTGACAGAGCTTTTCAGCATACCCTGAGAAAGAACTGCTTCTGGGCGCACATGGCAGCCAGATATGACTTACACGCACAGCGGCGTACACAGAGTACCAGCTCATCAACTTTCCATCCGTGGATGTGCTAACCAGATACTTTAATTTTAATGTACCATCACATGTCTGGGGTCACACACTGGTAACACCCAGCTGCAGATCAGGATGAGGTTCTGTAAGACCACAAACAGTAGTGATAAGGTGAAAGCTTAATACCTTTAGTCTTACGAACCCTCTGTCTCAGATATTACATCAGGCATTCATGAAAGGACAGACAGAATAAATTAGTCAATGTAAAATGTATCTGAAAGCCTGAGATAATCCTATAATTCCCAGTATTATCCCTAATAACATGACTGTAGAACCAGTGATGAAATGGAGCAAAGAGGTCATTGCATGTCAGGGCTCAGATAAGATCTTCTGTGGATTCTTTCCTGTAAGATCTAACCAAAGAAGTTGAAAGTAATTTGAAAAGAACTCTTTAAAGCAGTCTTTAGTCTGAAGGGATTAGGAGCCCACAGATGAATATGATGCTCCTCAGTCTCCCTGGAAAAAAAAAAAAAAAGGCTTTTGCCGGGGCAGCCTGAAATCACTGCAAAGAAATCATTAGAATTCAGAACTCAGTTCCCAGGCACAATGCAGCGCATATTTGGTGTGATTAAGGAATGGTAAAGGGGGACTTTAAATGGGCCCTACATGGGCAGCCGATTGGAAAAGCTTTAGGAAGGGTCATGCATCTGGGAGAAGGAGAGCAGCTTTTAGGAGTCACCTGTATCTCGCTCCCAGAGTTGCAGCAGAGGTGGTGAAGGTGTGCTGTGGCTCTCAGAGAAGGGTTCCTGGCGTGGTCCTTGGCAGGAGTGTGCACTGTGGCCTGAGGAGCCACCTGCTTGTGGCTCTGGTGTCCTCTGGCCACTGTGGTGGCCTCTGTAGTGGTGGCTTCTTGATGACTGCACTATCGTTTTTATTTTTGTGTTGGGACAGGTTCCATCAGCAGGATCTGATGGATGAAAGGCGACTGAAGCAAGTGATTGATGTGCAGGCTCAGCTGATGTTCAACTGGTCCTGTGCCCAGAGCTGTGTGTTGAGGATATGGGTGCCTGTGGCCCTCTGGTTCTTGGGATGCTGGGATGGCTGTAACAGAGGGGCAGCTGGGACAAGAGCATCAGATGGACAGGTCCCCAGAAGCATGATGGTGCATGTCCTGAGCTGAGAGTGGCATCTGAAACCAAGGAGAACTTGTGTTTTCTTTTCTTTTTGCAGAGAGAATGTAGCAGAGTGTAACTGATTCCAAGGCATCTGCTTATAAATTAGTGACGCTGGTGATGTCTGGAGCTTAGTACCACAAAGTCCTCCTTGAAACCACTCCCTGTTCATTCTTCCCATAGGATCCCAGGAGAAAGGGTAAGCAAGAATTTCTGGTTCCCACCGGAGTAGACTATGAATGTGGGAGGACTTTCTATGATTTTCCCTAGAAAGGAACTGTGGTTGGGACATATGGTCTTCTAATTTGGAAAAATCTTCTATTTTCCAGGGTGCTTGCCATAAGTCAGGGAGAGTTTGGGCTCATAGGAAAGATGGGTGTGTGGAAAAACTTTTTTTTTTGCTTGGTTTGGGTTTTTTTTTTTATTTCTCCAGTTTGGGCTCTGACACACATTGTTCTACTCTGTTGTTTGAGATTTTGCCACTAAAAAACCTTGGGAAGAAAGGAACCTTCTTCCCCGTTGCAAAGCTGGTATTGCTTGGGATACCCTGCCGGGCTTCTGAAGAGAAGTGATGACAGACACCCTGTGACAGATGTAAAAACCAGCTCTGGAATCCGAACAGCAAATCAAGCGTGTGAGCAAAAGCTGCCCTGACTTGTGTGTGTCTTCATCGTCGCCTGCCAGTTTCAAACCAGGCTGTGTCAGTGGAGCCCTTTAAACAATTCTTGGGAGAACTGGCTGCTCTGAAGAACCGAAATGGGGAACATAACTTACAGCTCTGAAGTGTGTAGTGCAGTTTCTGGAGAAACAATGCAACACAGGGATATGGAGATCTGAGCTGTAAAAGCCTGTAAGGCAGAGAAGCCACCAGGGATTCGCTTGTACCATACTGGGAAGATTCCTAGTCCTCAGTACGGATGTGAGACATCCACACTCAGTGAGAAAGAGCTGAGCCCCTCAGACAATTATAATTAGATCATTAAAGTTAAATGCCAGACAGTATCTTTATATTGCGGTAATAAAAGGGCAGTGAGAGCCTCCAGTAAAAGTGTCAGATGATGTGCTATTCCCAACCTGTGATTCCTATGGATTATGGGCGAAGCTGCAGCCAGTACACAGCATATTTCCCACGTGAGCAGATCTAGTTTCACAATCACCACTGTGAAACAGACACGACTCTCCGACAGGCAAGCTCTGGTCCGGCTTGGTTTGACAGCAGAGAGTGATTCCTGTGTGGAAACATATCCCGTGCTGTGGGGTCTGAGGGGTGCCCTGTGCCTACCTCACCCCACCGAGAGCAAAAGGATGGAGATGAACAAGTAGCTGCACTCATGGCAACAAAAGAGCAGGGGAAAGAGCAAAGGCCTAACGTGGTTAACCGGGCTTGGTTAGCCAAGGGCTGTCTGGGGTATAGAGACAGCCCCAGGGCAGGGGGGTGGCACTAACAGCTTTCACTCCCCACAGCAAATGTAGCTTTGTCTGCTGGATGTATCCATCCTGAAGGAAGAGCAACCCTAGGCTAGTACACCTCTTCAGATCAAGCAGTGAAATCAGTCACTTGGCACACCTGAAACTGCTTGTTGAAATCTTTTCTTCCTGTTTCTCTCTTTCTATCTTGATAACCATATATCCTTGCATACTTATAAGTTCTACAGAGGTTAACTCATTGGGACTACCTTGGGGATAGAAATATTTGGAAGCACTGGAATTCCTGTTTCCCCAAGTGTGAGTGGATGTTATCTGTTCACGTCCGACTGTGTCTTTGATATCTTCAGATGGAAGGTGATGGTGACGCCCCATCCCCTTCATGCCAGCCATATATCACCCTTCTGGCACCAGAACTCCTCTGACATCTGACCTGAGTACTATCAGTTGCAGCACATTCAGTTGCCTACAAAAGCCAGCTTTTTGCTGTAGGGAATACCATTTCCTGTAGCTCCTGGCAGACCTGAGGGGCCAGACAAATCACTGTGCAGGGCTCTCCCCTCGAGACTGTCCAAAATGCCTGTTTGCACTGCAGAAGAGGCCCTCTCTACCTGTACACAGCTTACACCTTAGGGACTGCTCAGCCTTGCACAGGGAACAGGATAGACAGCACTCCATGAATGAACAGTTATTTGGAATCTCACTCCATTATTCCATGTTTTTAGCCAGCTCTTTTGGGTCATACATGTTTCCAAAGCACCTTTTACTGATAAAGCTCTCTCTTTTTGTGGCATTTATGTGGTGCTGATTGTGAAGTCACCTGAGACTTTCACATCAATGCATTAATTTTTACTCTGTACCCATGAGGGATGGAAATGGCCCAAACCAGTGCTGGAGGGGATTTTAGACTGCAGCAGGGATGTCGAGGGTCTCCAATAATTTCAGCTGGTTTTGTGGGAGATTAGCACTGTAGACAAATCAGGTTCAGACTCTCACCTCCAGGCGAGACTCCCAGAACTGGTGCCACGTGTGGGCAGCTGGCACTGCCCGAGCTGCCTGAAAGCACTGCCCTTTGCAAGGGTAAACTTGAATTGCTGAGAACAGCATTCATGTGTGGGAGCCATGAAAAGTGGCTCTCCCTGCACTCACTTTTCACCTTCCAGTCTTCCCAGAAAAAGAGGCAGAATGGGGAAAAAAGCAACAGAGGTGTAAATATCGGTGAATGGCAAATAGGTAATTTATCTCTATGGGTTTTGTTTGCTTGTTTGTTTAAATCCCCCCCAGCAGTGTTGATGTTCAGCAGGGATTCTATTCTGCCCCACTGATGATAGCACAAGCACTTTTTATTTCCCTACAACCTTCAGCTGGAACTTTATCAATCCTACTGGCCAAATCCAAATCATTTTGTGCACCAAAACACTCTGAGTGCTCCAGTTGAGAGCCTTAATGCTCTGACTTTATTTTTAACAACTATTCTTTTTAGTGTGATTCCTGGGGAGCTTTGCACAAAGCCCTTCTCCCTAAGCACTGGTGTGTAAGACTCCCCTGTGATCAGCCAGCAGCAGGTCTGAACTTCTGGAGCCAAGCACAAGCCTGACTCACGTGAGACAATGTGCTGCATGACTAAAAATGCTATAGTCTTTCTGAAAACTTGGGGACACCCCCTAAGAGCACCAAACTGGGAGAAAAACCAGCACAAGAGATTCCAGCAAGAGCTGTAGCTGAAAATTTCCTTTTGCCAGTGGGCTTCCCAGTTAAATGGAAACAGGGTAGGGCTTGTGACTCCTGACTGAGGTTTAGTGGCATAGAAGGATATTTCTTTCAACATGATCCTGACAATAACATCTACTAAGCCCCACCTGGCAAGGCTCACAAAATGACCTCTGCTGGTTGGTACCACCAGGAGCACTGAATTTTTTCCCCCTACATTTTAAAATTAAATATTCACGGTATTTTTTTTCTTTTTGAAGATTGCAGAATTATTTTAATTTTGTTCATACTGAAGAATATAAAGACATAAGGAAAAACTTTGCTTTTTTTTCCCAGCCCCCACTATTTAATACAAACAGTTTTGTCCATCTGAGAACAACACTTCCACCAAGGTCTAGTAACTGAGTTTTGACTTTGTTTTTAAGCCATATTTTATCTGATGCTGTATAGTCCTTTACTCCTCTGTAAGTTAGAGCTCGTAAAGAAGAAAGACCAAACTTTTCTTGCTGACAGAGTACTTTAGAAATTTAGGTTTGGAAATTTATATTTTTAATATTACCATACCTTGAAAGTAAATAGATTATTAGGACTTCTTTTTTTCCAGGGGAAGAAATGGCAAGGGAAGATGAGAGAGAGGTCCAGATCTCAGCCTGACAACATCAGTCTCTTGAAACCAGCACTTTGGAGGGTGGTTTCAGTCTGGTGATTTGTTTGATCTATTATAAAATCCTCTCTACCAGTGTGTTGCTACCACCCACTTATATTTATTATGCAGTTTTATTTTTGCTTGGTAATATTTTTCTTGTGTTTATTTTAAAAGGTCTACATTTTGTGGTGACAGTCTCCCATTTTCCAAATTAACTGCTAGCAGATGTTGCTGTGTGGTGTGAAGCACACACAGCAGCTGAAACCGCCAAGGTCTGGATACGAGCTTAGGAAGAAAAAATCCTTGTGTTATTCAAGCAAGTTTCAGGAGTGTCTATAAAGTGCTTATGTAGAATCTTATTCAGAAAATAAATTACTGTTGTTTTTACAGCTTTTAGCTGGTTTTAGTGTTTGGAATTACTGCTGAAACCTCACAAGTCTGTACCATGTTTTAAGAAATGAAATATCATTCCGGCAGTGTTATTTAGGAAATTTTTAGCTGCTGATACATTATATACGGGCAAATGCAGGTAAGTCTTGCTTAGAGCTGCAGCTGCCTGGTTCTGTCCCTTCTAAAATCCCTGCTACTGTTGCACGTGTGCTAAACCCTAGCTTGTGGACCTAAAATCTTCAGTGTGAGCAGAGCACTTCGAGCAGGCTGTTTTTGAAACTATTGCTGAAAAGGAGAAATGAGGGGTTGTGTTTTTCCTTTTGGAATGAAGTATTGCAGTTTGGTTGGGTCATTAGGTGCGCCCTCGTTTGTTTGTTTGTTTGTTGCATCTGTGAAATTTCACCCAGTTCTGGACAAGCCACGATGCATTTGTGATGAGCTTCTTCCTAATATCTAATCTAAACCTACCCTCTTTCAGTTTAAAGCCATTACTCCTTGAATTATCACTATCTCATGCTGTAGCTGGTTGTGCATTAGAGCAGGGAACTGGACTAGAAAAACTTTAAAGTTTCCTTTTAAATCTACCATTCTCTGTCGGAGCTCTACGCTGTAGCCTCCATCAAAGAAATTGGAAGCTAACCGGAATTGCCCCATTAGATGCGCGATTGTAGGAGAGATGAACACTAGATGTCACTGGTACTTCACTGAAATACGATCTAAAAATCCTTTTCTGGTAGGTAGCTAAAAAGAGATGAAGTACAAGTGGGCATCATCCCTGTACTTGCACCCTTCTCGGCGCCACTCCTGTGCCAAGGCTTGTGATGCCTCTCAGTCCTCGGGACATCCTGTGCTGACCCAAGGAATGGAGCCATCCCGGGCTTGTGTGTGCTGGCTAATTCCTCCCACGAGCTTCAGGCTTGAAAATTGGACTGTGTTATATGCTGAGGTTTTAAAGAGCCTGTGGACGGGTACAGGAATGCTTTTGGGATTAGCGCTGTGCACACACGTTTGGACACAGGCCTCTCTCCTTGTGAAAGCTAGGACCACTAAGGATTTTATTTTCCTTATCTTTCAAAGGCCTAATTCTGCATTTGATTCTGAGGCAAAACTCCATGTTGATATGGAATATGCAGACTTCTGTCTGCAGAGAGGACCTGAATGTCCAATAATCTTGTTAAAGAAGGGTTATCAAAAAGATGGCAGATACACAGAAGCTGGTCTTCAACAGTATTTTTAATGCAGAAGTTGGACAAATTATATCTGCTTTATTTCACTTGACCTACTAGAGGTCCCTCCAGTTAAATCACCTGCAGTTGGCCTGCAGTTGACCCTTTGTTGACTTATTTAATCATCTGCCTAGTTTTCAGAACAGGGTAAGAACATTCAGACTGAAATCAGTCCTTGAAAAGGTCCTGTCATTGGGCAGTGAGGCTCATAGCTGATAATCTGCCCGTCACAAAATATGAGCACAGATGACAATCACTTACCTCTTTTATGTCATGATATAAGGCTGAAATTGTCTAAAATGAGGAAGAAAGCCATTATTTAATCAATGGAATTGCGTCAATTGAGTAAAATTTGTCTCCAGTGTAAACAAATGGAATGTCTTTGCACTCTGTGAAAACAAGACTAAATTACTTGCAGATCTTGCAGATAGAAAAACATAGGAAGTGGACTTGTAGGCTGACACATTCGGGGGTTTGGAGTATGCATTTAAAATAATTATCCAGATTACACTGGATTACTTAATATAGTTTTTGCATCATGTGTACGTACATTTAATTTTAAAGCAATAAAAGCAATATTAGTCTGTTTTTCAGTCATGTTTGATTATTTGAGAAATTCCTCAGAACAATGCAGGACTATTACCAATGAATGTACTAGTTAAATACAAAAATGCCAAAACCCGGTTTTAACTTTTGAAAGTAAGCTGAAGAGCAGTCCTCAGTGTGTCCCAGGACACAGCTAGTTTTGGTATATGTACATATAAGGAACTTGATGTGAGAAAAGGGTATTTCACTAAAAATTTAAAACAAACCGAAGTGCTCCACCCTGTAGCCCCATATCTATACAAATAACAGAACACAGTAAAGAATCCAGCAATTTCTAGATTCATGCTTTTAACCAGTTACCCAGGTTTTGGTAATATGAACACTCAGTTATTAGTGATTACATCCTGAAGATCAATCTGAATGTGGAAAAAGCAGGAGCTGTGTGGGCTATTGGGATATCAGCTCCACAGGTATTTTACATACCCTTACATTTTCCACAGGTTCAATGGAAGAGAATGTGAGTGTGTTAAATATGTGTCTTTCTAATCTGTAGAAATTCTTACTTGTTAAAGTAAATTTTTTTGTAACTGGTCTGAAGTGACCAGCTGGAGTAAGATCAGTCATGTGCTTGATGTGATGCCTCTAGAATGCAAGATGTGCCTATGTAAGTCCTCCCCGCTGTCTCAGAATTTGGGATTGCTCTGCAGAGAGGTTTGTAGGAAGAAGCTAGTCTGGGAACCAGGTATTTAATATTTTCTTCTTTTTTTTTTTTTAAGCTCCGGTTGTGGCCTTTTAGAGATAATATTAGATGACTCAAAGAAACACTGCTGGAAAAGCAATAAACCATGTGTTTAGATCTTGATTCAAGAGGCTTCCACAACAGTCCCTTTACTCAATGAATGCCTGATGAACCAAGCTGAAACGTATTTAATAATCTCAGCACTTCATAGGGTTGGTCCTTGATTGTGATGGGTGACATCTGAGTGGTAAAAGGTAGAGGGGTGGGCAAAATTCCCACACCAAAGACGGCAGAAGTGGCGTAGTAAATACGCAACATGTCAGTCCTCCCATCCCTCTTCGAAGAGTTGACTGGAGTTGTAGTTTTGCAGGGATTTTGAAGAGGTTGTCTCCACGGGAGGGAAGGAGCTATCACCTGAATAAATCTGCACCTCGCTGCTGTGTCTGCCTCGTGTGTGCAGGCTCTGGCTGAGGCAGCTGCCCCGACATCAGCAGTGTGCAGAACCTCCCGCCAGTGCGGGTGAGCAGGGGGGGACCGGTCCACGCAAAGGTGGCACTGTTTGCCTGTGTCTTCGTCGTTTGTCAAGCCAGATCCCATGGAGGAGAGTGTTTGAAAGATGCTGTTCTTCCTCTTTTCCCCAGTTGTGGTTAGGGAACAGCGGTTGGGGTGGTGTTGTATTGTCAGGTTTGTTTTCAGGAAGATAAAAGTAGAAAGAAATGGCACCTTGCTGAAGCTGGAGATTTGGAGTCAGGGCTCTGGGCTCTGTCTTTGATCCTGCCAATACAGGAGTACAAATTATGAACCAAAGTTACGGAAGAAACAGGGATTCCTTGCTGCTCAAAAGTGTTGGGTCCGGATTTCTGACAACACTCTGGAAGGCAGCTCAGCACCGTGTAACCCTGGAGACCTCCTCTGCTCCATAGCAGCTCTCACGGTCTCTCGTGGTGCCATGGAAGTTAACCCTCTGTAGAGAGAGATGAAATTGAAGCTCCTTTGGTTTATTAGGACATAAGACATCTACAGCTCTGTCTTCACTACCAGCCCTAAAGTCCCAATCTGACTAAACCCAGTCAGCAAGTTTGTTACCACTGGGGTTCCTGTGCAGCATTTCCATGGTGGCAGCTTTAACAGGACCAGACAATGGGGTGTGCTTCCCGTGTTGTGGTGCTGGTCCTTTCTGCAGGCAAATTCTATGGGAAAGGGTGTGAGTGGGAAGGCTTTGGGGAGGGGGGTTCTGTAAATCCTGTGGGTTCATATTTTGGATTTTAAGAAATTAGTAGGAAGGCAACTGCCAGCTCCAGTTTCATTAGGGTGATGTTCCCCGGAGCACCCTTGGCGGTTGCCTTTGTTTACAGGTCAGTGTAATGATAAAGTTCACTTCCTTTCATTGCAGGTGTTGCTTTGGGTATCTGAATATATTTATTCAGAAATGCCTGACATAGCTGATAAAGAAAACAATATGCTAGATTTTAGTAAAATAAATGAGTCTAATAGCCGATAAGCGGAGTGACATCTCTGTCTGAGAATCTGATTCCTACAACTTCTAATTTCATGTTTTAAGGTCTTGTTTCTCTTCTTCTGTCATTTAAGATAATTTGTTACCTTTTAACTGAATTTAAAAAAAGATCTTTATAGTTGTGCTCTGCATAGTAAAGCATACTTAAGCAGCAAGGTAGAGAAATCTGCACCTTGAGAGAGTATCATGTTGTGCTGAGACTTCTGAGAGATTAGCTTTTGAAGAACCTCTTTGTTTTTATTCTGAATATGATCCAGTCCTGGGAATTTAATTTGCTTCTCTAGATCATTATGTTTGCATCTTTTCTTATCAAAGGAGGCACAAGTTTAGGGCATGAGCCTGTAAATCTGTTTTCACGTAATTTATTAAAAGTCACATAGTACTGGTGCCATTGAAGGGAAAGATTCTGTTTATCTTATAATTCTACAGTGACATTTAGTCCTTTCAACATGGTTTTCATTTTTAGAGGTCAGTGCATATTCTACACTCTGATTTTCCAGGACTGGTAGGTTTGTGAATAAAACCCACATAAATTTTGTTTTCTTTCTGTTTAGTTTCTCTCTGTACTGCATCTCCTTATAGTGCCCATCATCCAGCGAAGTCAAGTAGCCTGTCATAATGCAGGATTGGCTTTTTGCTGGGTAGTCTTTGCTGGACAGAGGAGCAGAAGTTTAGCAGCATCTTTAAGTTGCTTAGTTTTCTCTCAAGTCAGCCAGCCTCCCATGTTCAGAGGCCAGATTATATTGCTTTTGTTCAAAAGACTGTTCTCATCCATTTTCCACAAAGACCTCTGAAGGGTTTATTGTTTCTGTGCTGTGTTCCCTTAAGAGTTGATGAGGTCTGTGAGTGACCTTTTCTATCATTTCTGAAAATCCTATGGAATACTTGGTGGGATTTGCAGAAGAAAGTTTCTGATTTCCTTCTCCTTCCTTTCATTGACACTGAAATATCCTAGGGAGTGAGTTCAGCTCTGCTCAGAACCACAACCTGTAAGAAATGATCATGTGCTGGTGTGTTGTGGCAGCCAGGGCAGACTAGGGCTGTGTTTAGGGCTGATCCTATCATTGTGGGGATGGACAAACAGCCTGATTCTGCTTGCACAAACTGAAGTTAATTTTGACTTTAAAGGGGGTGGAGGGAACAGGACCAGGCAGTTGTGAAAGTGGATTTGAAAGCTGTGTCTAGTTAATATGGATGCCCTTCTGTTTAGGGCTTTGAGCCTTAAGAGATGAGAAGTAGAGTGATCCCTCAAGGTCTTCAGCTTCCACGTCCATCTCCTGTTGATATTAATGGGGAATGAGCACACCAGACAAAACCAGTAAATGTGGCCTCTGAGGGTGAGTATAGTTGTGATTTCCTATGCATTTGTATCCTACTGGGAAACTTTCAGACACAAAGGCTAAAAAGCTTCCTATTGCCAAAGGTTCAAATACTGTATTTAAACAGGGCTTCCTCCAGGTTTCTAGAGGCAGCTGATCAAAGTGTGGCTTTGTGCAGAGAGCACAAGACACTTCACACGTGCCCAAATGAAGCTGCTCCCCTGTGGCAGCAGCAGCAGGGCTCAGCGCAGGCCTGTGCTTCCCGGTGAGCCCGCTTGCCACATCGCTCCTCTTCCCTGAACAAGCAGCTCTCAGCAGGCAGCTGCTCTCTGGACAGGCTGCTTTCAGGGAAACTTAGGGTTAAGAGTGGGATTGCATTAAAGTCATGTGGGATGAAGTGCCAAGGTATTTTGAGTGCTAAGTTGTAAACTGAGTTGCAGGAGGCTCCAAAGACAGAAGTTCTGACCCATCAGTCTGGGGGCTGGCACTCCTGTTGGACATTGTCTACTCAGCTCTGGCATAAGCATGCAAATATCTTGCTTGGAACAGAGGCACTCTGCTCCAATGGCAGCTTTTTGTCCAGGTCTGAAACCCAAAATTTTCATAGATTTGAAGAAGTCACAGTTCCTGCTAGGATCAACAGGAGATACAGGTGCCAGTATTGTGAACAGCAAGACTGAATTCAAGTTGGAAACTCTTGGTTTCAACTCACGGTTGAAAATGCTGCTTCTAGTGTCTCTGAATGTCTCTTGAAGGTGTGGGGTGCTGTCAGGCTTGGCTCGCTGATATTTGCCAGCATTTTCAAGACCCCTCAGAAGTTTAAACAACTGTACATTACTGTTGTTATTAACAATCATAAGGTGTTTATTTTATTGCGACTTGGGCAGTATTTCATTCAGAGAAGCTCAACTCATCTTCTAATATTTATGAGTAATGGTTTGGTTCCTTGCCAGTCAATTTTCCAAAAACTTGTTGCTCCCGATTTTGCTTTGCTCAGTGAGACAGTCAGCTCTTCTGGCTTGGGGAGCAGTGGATGTAAACATGTGACATTTCATTTCACAAATGGCATCGTGTTTACAGTGCCAGGGTCTGGTTCATCTCTGTGTTTCAGTTTGTGCTGCCACAACCCCATTTATTTCAACACAGCTGATGTGCAGTAATGCAGCTGAAAGTCAGAAAAGTTGACAAAAATGCCTGTAGGCTGCTACAAATGGTTAAAAGTAGTACAGAGGTCTGACTCAGCTTCTCAGATGGCAAAAATTCCTTCACTGCATTAAAGTTACGTGACTGGGATACTGGGATCTGTCTTCATTTCTTGCATATTTTATTGTGTTTAAAATGATGATTAAGGGAGAGTTGGAGACTAAGGTAGAAAATTCAGAATGCTTGAATCATTAAGAGACAGAAGAGATCCATTAAAATGTGCTTTGCAGTCCCAAACCCATTTCTTACCCATTCTGCAGAAACACAAGCTGCAGTTTCTTTAAAATCCACTGCCAAGAGGACAAAATGTTGCTTTCTTTCACTTTTTAGCCTCCCTATACTTTCACTCTCTGATTAGTTCTGTTGTTTCTTTATGAATAAACCTGACTGCATCCTCAACGCTTTGGGGCCTCATCCACCAAACAGATGCTGTTTAATTTCTTCTGATTTCTTTTCCTGGTGAACCTCTCTATTGTCTGTATTGTTACAGAAAGAATTCAGTTCAAGCTTATTTCTTGGTTTCTTTTCAAGATAGAAACAGAATGATGATTTATTACTTGTATGAAGTTAGGCCTAAAAGCCCTTTCCTGGGCTCTTACTCAGCTGTTCCAGGAGCTATATAAAAGCAGAACAAAGGCAATGTGTGTGCTATTGCATACTTTAAAACTGATTATTCTAGAAAGGCAGAATTTCTCCTTAACTATGGGACAAGTTCTCTTCTGCACAACTCCATTAGCTGCATATCAGGATTGAAAAATCCGACCATTATCGCTTAATGGTAGATGCTCTTCATGCTGTCCTTGATAACTGCAGTGGGGAGAAGGAATTAGAGCCTGCCTGTTACATGAGGTTGCATTTCAGAGGATAACTTGATATTTAGTTTTTCATGAAAAGGACACTGTGTCTTGGTTGTTTCCCTTGTAGGAAATCTGGATTCATCAAAGCCTGATGTTCTGCTTAGGTGATTCACAGGAGAATGAAAGTCTGGGCATTGGGGTGTCGCAAGAAGATTTTGCAGGGCCTTAAACATCAGCCAGTTTAACAAGTATTATTTGTATTTTTCATATCTAGTTTTCTGAGGCATAATTAATTTTTAATCTAGTCGTTCTTGCTTGCGTAGAACTTCCCAGTTATTTGGAAGCCTTTTCTACTGATAGTCTTTTTTTGCAAATACATAAAAACAAATACCAGAAGGCAGCAGAGCTCCTAGAGAGCCATCCTGCTTATATAGCTGCTGCTTCCCTGGGTATCTGCCACTGCCTCCAGGGAGCAGGATGCAATGAAACTGTAGACGCTCCTTTGAGGGATTCTCACGGAGCTGTTGACAAGTTCTTCATGGGCTGTGGACAATGTACCACTATGCACTTGTGTCACACCACAGGGCCTCCCATTGACGCTTATCCTTTTGGCCTGGCCTCTGACCTCCACTGCTTGCCACTTAGGGAAGCAGCAGTTCAGAAAAGAAAGCAAAAGTCAGGCCAAAGCAGCTTTCATCTACCTTGCACAGCCTCGCTTGTACTTCTTGCTGTTTATCAAATTGCTCGTAATTAATGCAGATCCTGTATCTTTTCCCCCATTTTGAAATGAAATCCACTCTTGCGTATAAATGGACAAACCAGCATTGTTTCGCTGCTACCCGCGAGTGAATTTTCACTCTGACATCATTATTCTTTTTTTAATTTTTTTTTTTTTTGCATATCAGAGGTAATCCAGAACTAACCCCAGAGAATTAAAAAATGTGCAAATGCAAATTTACAGGTTTAGTCTCTCTGCAGTGTCTGACTTTCACACGTTAGTGATCTGTGCTTGGGCTTACTGAACCGAAGGCAACATGCCATGTAAAAGTACAGTTTAGACAATCCATGCAGCAGTGATTTTGAATGTGAGCTTCTCATTCATCTGGGTAGTGAAAACACTCCCTTACAGTTGGTCACTATATTAGTGCCAATATTTAAGGCTGGACTGGAAGTAATTGTATTACTCTGGATCTGACTGTAGAGCTACAGCCCCCCAGCTCTTCACTTGGTGACACCAAAGAATAACTTCAGTGGCCTCTAAGTCCATTGATTGAATTACAGGAGTGCTGAAAACCCTGTCTGTCTGTATCCAGGGTTCTGTGGTGTTGAGGTGTTTTACAAAATCAGAATGAAAACCATTTTTTATGACGTGTGGGTTGGAAAACAACCCACAAAGCCTCGTCCATTCCTCTGCTCGATCCCCAGTAGCTGCCTCCCCCCTCCCACTGGTTCTGGAAGTGGTCATCAAATGAAAGGGTAGAGCTAGAGGGAGGGAAGAGAGTGATTTAATTACAGATCTAAGGGGTCATTTTTTTCCCCCCAGCATGTAGTATTGTTGTAAGTCAGCACTTATCGACGTGTGATGATTACAGGCAGCCAAGAAACTGGCCTACACACACTCTTCTAGACTTACCATGGCATACATAGGACCCTTTGATTTTAAGAATGAAGAGTTTACCCTCTTTGTTTTCAGTTAAACTGATCTAGAGGAACAATTCAATGGAAATAAAATTGGATGACACATATAGGAAGGATAGCCTGAAAAACAAAGCAAATGTTAAAAATTGGCAGTGGTCATTTACAAAAAAAGAGAAAGCTTTGTTGAAAATATATCCAAGAGATTCAGGAGCTTAGATTTTATCAAAAGTCACCAGGATTTAAATTGTCAGCCACATATAGAGTTTGGAGTATTTTCTCTGGTATTTGTGCTTCAGTTTAGCAAAGATAAAAATAATTTAAAATGTTCAGTTTTGTATTTTAAGATGCAGAACTTTGGGAAATGACTGATTTAGATTTAAAGATGTTTACTTACTAAATCTTCAGTTTTGGTTAGAGGTTTCACAGTTGTAGCTGGTGCTGTGGGCTTCAAATATTACTTGCAAAACTATGCTTTCATTCGTTCAAGAAAGAAAATGAGATTCTGACCCTTAATAAGCTGAAAGAGCTCATGATTTAAAAAAGCTATCTTGTAAACGAGAGTGAAAGGATTCATCAACGATTAATGAATAATCAATTGTATGAATGTATTTTAACACTTGCTTTTGGCAGGAGCAATACAGTAAGTGAGAATCAAACCCAAAGTTTCTTAGTGATGATTAAGCATTGAGACACTAGTGGTGAAAGGAAGCTGCTGGATACCCTAATGATTTAAGTCACTGCTGTAATCAAGTTACCTTCTTTTGCTGCTCCATTTCATGAGGCTAGAAACTGTGGACCACAGCTGAGTGTTTAATCCTTTACCCTGCCTCACAATGAATTAGGAAGTTGGTCCCTGCTTAAAATAGATAGACAGCTATCAGACCACTGAGGCAGCCAGTTGTAGCTTCATTCACACTGGTTCTCTGTGGATGCCAAGAGTTTGCAGGATCGAGGCCAGTATTTATAACTCCAGCCTACTGCATTGCTCCTTTTCAGTTCTTGATTCTTAACAGGTGCTCTCCCCCTGCCCAGTCTCTGCTGACTGTGAAAGAAATTGAAGGTAGTATGGTTAGACACTAAATATATCATGAAGATTAACTTGATAAATGATCAATTCTGGCCTCATGCTAGAAATTTAAGTCAATTGTCTGGATGAAATGTGTAAATCCCTGTATAACAGGCATTTATCTCTCTCCAGACTTTTCAGTGCTGTGCACAAGATGAAAGCCAGTGAGTGGATAATCTTTTCTGGAGGTGATGCTGTATTTTTTTCTTCCACTAGGAATAATTTCCTGGGATGTGGTGTCCAGCTGTGTGCATGCGTGATATACCGAAAATAAGGGACATGGCTACTTTGGAGAGCATTTCCAGTGGTGAAGCTCTGAATGGCCTGAGATCTGATAGACATCCCAGGCAGAAAATGGGATCTTGCCTTCCAAGCATTGTCCCCAGTGTCCAACTAGTCACAACCCTGTTCTTAGAGCTTGCCCCTGACAAGAGTGATGGGGGTATTTATCCTCCATAATAGCCTGCAGGCATTGTGCTGCATGTGCTTTAGTGGGAGTATTTTCTTTTTCTCTTGCCTCTTTCCCTTCTTTTCTTTCCTGATCCTGGCTTCTCCCCTTCTTTTGCATTTTCTGAATGGACTGCACATTTTCAAAGTTTAATGCTTCATTTTTTTCCCGTTATTCCCTAAGTGGCACAGCTGAAGTGTTACAGGCCGGTCATCAAAGTGCCTTTAAAAAGGGGAATTGTCAGGGACTTACATATGTTTGAACTATATGTCTCTGCATAGTGATTTTCAAGAGTTATCAGAGGAAAATATGAGTTGCTTTGACAGTGGTCTCATCACAAGCTCTTACCTTCAGGAATTCAACCTCCTACTTTTACAGCCTATTCATAGTCCCTTTGGAAATTTTAAACACAGCATGTTAGGATGTTGGTTAACAGCAAATAAACCTGTGTGCTGACCTGCCCATGTGCTAATAATAAGTCATGAGTCTGTTTTTTAAGAAACTCTGTCACAAATGGTGGTTGAAAAAATAAATGAAAGGCCAGATTCCTACAGATAAGACCATCCAGATGGAACTGCTGGGGGATAGGTTAATGAGTTGGCTCTGTAGCCTTGACAGTGTTCTTTCAAAAAAAAGGGGCATGTGTTGTTCAGACAAGCCCATGGCCTCTGTTTTCCAAAGGTGAAATTTACCATGGAGCGAAGGGCCAGTGAAAGGTCTCTGCCTTGAGCTCACATGGGATTGGAAGAACAGATAAGGTTTGTGCTGGTGAACCTCATTTTTAGGGAGCAAACGGGCCCTTTTGGGGAGTTCCTGGAGTAATCGAGCCTAGGAGTGAACATTTTGTTCAGGCTTTTGATACACTCCTGATCCTTAAGGATTTGCAACGCGACCTGCATTTACGGGTTAGAGAGATGTGTGCTTATCTCGCCCATACCTTTTACTCAGTTGCACAAAGGCTGCATATGTGGGAAATACGCCATTATTTTTTGCAAGAATTGGATGGCTTTAATTTTTAACTTCATTTTTTTTTTGTTATATCACTAGAGTAATTAATTCCACTTTTCCATATTACTAATCAGTTCAGCATTTTCTGAAAGGACTTTTTGTATTGCAGAAATTACTTCCATTTGCATGGAATGCTGGATTTGCTGAAAGTAAGAAATTATGGTTTTTGCCTGTAGACACCCCAGATACTGGGTACCTTTTATAGGGGGTTGAGAGACAGCTAAAGAGTAATACCAATAGAAAAAACAGTGATATGCAGCTATTGTATCTTTTGCAACAACATTTCAGTTTGTGGTATGTGGTGACTCTGTTGCTTTATTTTTGGACAAAACCAGCATGGATAGCAACAACTAAACTCCTTGGTCTTGGGAGTTGCTTCCTCTTTTGGCTGACGGACAATTTGCAGAGCTAGTTCCATGATTTTTAGTGTCTCAAGAGTGCATTAGAGTTTCACAGCAGGAGATTTGTAAAAGGGAAAGGAATGGTGTACAGGGAATTAAAAGGTCTGTAAAACTAGAGGCTCGCTCTCCTGCGAGGAGTGATCTTGTCTAAATCAATAAACGTCCATGGTCTGTGTTTTTCAGCTGTGATTGTTAGGATTGTGTGTTCAGTCAGTGCGTGCTGAGCAGAGCCAATACTGACTTAATAACACCAAAAAATGTATTTACAGCTATTTGTCCAAATTCTGAGTAACTGTTCCTTTTGTTCTCTCTCCTTTGCTATTCCCAAGCCATAATGCAAACAGATTTTGGCTCTGAGTCCAGTGAAGTATTTCTAAGCATGCTTAACTCCAGGCACATGACTACTCCAGCTAATATTTGGAAGATTTTCTACAGGCTTAAAGGTAAGAACACACTTAAAGGGTTTGCTAACTGCAAGTTTTATTTTTCCTGAGTATTTAGGAGAACAATATTTTTAGTGACTGTGCCATGCCCAATAAAAGATGCTCTTGAACAAAGATCAGTATTACCCATCACTCATTTTCCATGGTTCTATATTCATTGTTACCTATGTTTCTGCTGAACTGTTTATCTGGAATAAAATATTGTGGCAAAGGAGCATCTGTAAAAAGTTGCACTTTGATACACAGGTGGTCAAAACCAATGACTGAGCAAAAAATCTTAGGCGTCCAAGGTTTCTTTTGCAGAAATACCATGTAAACACATGGCGAAAAAATAAAAGGAAACATTGCCATATGAATAAGAAAGGAGGAACGAAGTGGCTCTGTGTATATTTTTACTGCTAAAGGGTATCTTTTTTACTGCAGCATTACTGGTGCCTGCTGTCACCTTGCAAGAGCCCTACAGGCACTGCAGGCACCACACAGTAGCTGAGCAGGCTTAACTCTCACACACAGAGCACTGGCTGCCTTTGCCTGCTCTGATCTCTTTAGAAAAACTGTAGTGCCCAGCTTCTGCTAAGGGGGATAGCTAACGTTTCATACTGTAAAGTTATGCAACTACCACAGCAACTACCAGAGTAGTATTGGCAGTGAACAAAAAAATCCTATTTGCATTTATAATGATTATTAAATTGGTTCTAATTCCAGGGCAGCAGTTAGGGAAATGGAATCCAGAGGCATTAGGCAAAGATGCAGTCACAGCTGAATTTTTAAATTTTAAAAGTTAAAACATGAAACTGAAAACCAACCGGCTGGTTATGAGGAGGACATGCTCTTTATGAGCTGTTCGCTTACATTTTCTGATGATTCATCTGCCTGTGGAAATCCTTTGCCATCCCTCACAGACTAAAATATCATTCTGAAGATAGAAGCAGGATTCAAGCAGTACCATTCTCCCCAGATATCTTCTGATGAGGTGTCAGCTTCCTTTTGGCAGAGTCTGCAGGATAGATAAGGGACTGTGGCTACAGGCACAAAGGGCTTTTATGACAAGGTGAGAAAGAGAAAGTTTCAGATTAGCAGGAATTTGTATCTTTATTGTGCTTTTAACTTCAGTTTCAAATCTTAAAACAGATTTTTGCTGGTACATGAACTCAGTGAACTAATGTCCTATTGCATTTTAATTTCATCACTCTGAGTCTCTGTCTTCAAAGCCTGCTCCAAGTCTAGAGAAAGGTCTGCAATCTGCTTGATTTGGCTATAGAAATGTGGATTTTTTGTATGTAGTCACAAAACAGGGGGAACTCTTGAAATCCACCAGCCACAACTAAAAAAAGTCTATGTATTTTGGAAGATCCATTGTATTTTCACCTGGATGAAGAATAATCTTAACCAGCTCTTTACTGTTGAAGTAAGGATTACTATTTTTTAAGCTAGCAAATAGAAGAAGCCTCAGAGGTAGACTAATTGAAAATAAAGTGAAGTACAACAGGAAAACAAATTTAAAAAATATGCAGGATGTATTTCTTTCTTCTCCCTGCCCTTCTCTCATAGTTGTCTTATTCTCTGATTTTATTCATACAAAAACTTTTTAGATTTGCAAGTCTCTCCCACAAACTCATGTTTTGGAGCTTTAAAATTGCAACCTGTCAGAGTTCACTCTAAGCCTGAGGGATAGATCACATTCCATAAAATTGTTAAGACTGTCCATCAGATCAGATGGAAATCTAATGAGTGCAGTAGTATCTCACCACTTAGGAATCACACTCAGCATTTTGTGTGGCCATCCTTTGAGATAAAAGCCAGTGGTGTGTGAATTCAATTATTTCACATACATAAAACTTTCCAAATCTCTCCTGAGTTCACATGTTTTAGATATTCCCATATCTGTTATGTTACTTCAGGGAGTGTCAACTGTACTTTGACTTTGTGGGAAATGAGATCAAAAAGAAATAAGATTTGGTTCATTGGAAAAGGACAGTTAGAGGGAGTAGCTGGTGAAAATTAAGGAGGGTAGGTTTTAAATTCTCTAGGCTGTTGAAATAATCCATGTAGACCAAGAAAATTTTGTTATTTCTACCATGGCACTGTATAGATAAACTGCAGAGCAGAAATCAGCAAAGGATATTAAGATATCAGGTTTTGGCCTGAACATTTCTCTGAAGTGATAAGAAACTCAGGTCACGTTCATGTTCACTAGAAACTGGCTGTGTCCAAATGTAGCACCTGATTCAGGCAATAAACCAGGTGCAAATATTGTTCTTGTGGTGGCCCATCAGATACATCAGTCCGTTCTCATTTACAGTGGGGTTCTCTGTCTAGTAACCATATTTTGACCTCTGATGCTTTGAGAGAACTTTAACAACAAGGCAGGTAGTGGCCAATACTGGATATTCCTGAACTCCGGTTCTGGGTATGCATATCAGTCCACAGACCCATCTCCATCAGAATCGACAAAGGTAGATCAATTAGTGCTGAAAGTTGCCACTTCTCTTTGTGGTCCAGGGGAACTGCGGAGTGCTCAAATGTTTTTCGAAGTATGACATTTAAAAGCATAAAAATAGATGCAGTACCTAACTTTAGGAGCTTGTCTCAAAAGTCCTGGTGGTCCATATTTGGGCAAAGCAAATATCAAGGTCTTTGCAGTTTCCGTGATGTGAAGGCTGCTGGGGGTAGGCATGTGGCTGTTTTTCCCTTACTCAACAGCAATTTGTTTATGTCTGTCATATCTTACTATACAGTATTGTCATTCAATGGCAGATGAGTATATAAACAATCCCAGGCTGGTCTAAACCAACAGCATCTATCAAGAGTCTGGCCCTGTCTGCTCACTGGCACTATCTGAATTTCTCTAACTTTTCCTTTTCTGTGCGCTACATGAAGTCTCTTCTCGTATCTGTGGAAGGAGATTTATTTGGCAGTAAAAATGTCCACTTAAATTGAAAGTTCAGTTACTTACTTTATAGAAGTGAATAGTCTTCAATAAATCAGTCTTTCTTTCTCTTTCCTATAATTATTTATTGTTTACATCCCTGTAGCAGACATATCTCCTGTAAAGCCTTTGAGCTTTAATCCACCAAAGCAGGGAAAATGTGATGTTGAAGTGCAACTGAAGCAAAGGAGCAGCCAGACCTCTGAATTTTATTCCCCACTGATGGACGAGGGGCTGCCCTATATGATGTCATGTATCTGAAAAAAGCAGTTTTCACTTGCTTTTTGAGGCCAGAATTATTGTCTCTTTCAAGGAGTTTTGAGGGCCTAGGAGAGAAGGATGAGAGTCTCTGAGAGGGATGTGTGGCTGCTGCCACTGAGGAAATGGCACAAAGTAGGCAGTGTGCTGCAGTAAAAGTGCTGTATAAGCCTCCCAGACAGGAATATCTTGTGTGAAACCCCAGATGCCCATCTGTAACCCAGACAGCATTGTGTTTTAAAAACATGAAGTGACTTCTGGGAGGAAGATTTAGGTCCTCGGCCACAGCTGAACACCCTGTCCCTCAGAGTGCTCTGTTATGGTGTGAGGGTAATGAATCCCGTGAACTCAGGGAAGATTTGTGGCCATCAGGTAGAACGTAGATTATGTTTATTTTGTATGATTTCTGATTTGTACATTGGAGGTGGTAACTCTGTGCCAATATAGACGTTTATGACGTGATTAAAATGCATTCTTATTTAACCCTGTTGATGTCTTGGGTGACTTCATCCCTTCTGTAGATGTTTCACCTGTTTGTCTACCCTTATGTGCTGCTTCTCCTGCTGAGAATCATTCAAGTGCACCACTGACTGAAAGTGTCAGACTAAACATTTTCGAAAGAAAAGCAGGATAAGTCTGTAAAATTGGTTGTGAAATGTACTTATCAGTGTGTGCTGTGGTATGGTAGGTACTCTGTGTCACGTGTGGCAAGAATCCCCGCTCTGTCCCTGCAGCTCTTCCTTATGTTGAAATTGCTTTCAACTCCAATGTTATTTCTGTCTTTCTTTTGGCAGCTCTGGTGGCAAGTTTAAGTTTTGAAAACTGGGGAATGAGAGAGCTACAGAACAGCTTCGTGAAGGGGTCAGAAAGGACAGGCTTGCTGGAAGCAGGCGGGACTGCGCGTGGGGCAGAGGAAGGTGAAATCCTACAAGGAGCCCAGATGTCCCTCCCCCACACTTTCATCTCCCCCACCCTGTAAGCTTCGTGTCAAAGCCGACCTCTTCCTGTTGGAGGACGACTGACTGCGATTCCTTTCAGGGGCTGTCAGCGCTTCTCCTGTAACTGCCCTGTGGAGATGCTGTTGAGTGACGTGAAACACTTTTTCTCCTGACGGGATTAGTGAGCCATCTCTCCGCACTGCCCAGCTTCCCCCTCCGCCTCCACCAGCTCTCTCTATGTGGCCAAAGAGGTATGCTTGTGTCTTGGATAACAAAACAGCATCGGGTCGCTTCTCCCACGTTTGCTGCTGACAGAGGAACGTAGTTGTCAAGGAAAACTTTCACTCTTTGCACAGCTCCATTTTTGGAACAAGAACAGGAATTGTTAGTCTATGCCCATTTCTTTTATGCCTCTCCATTTCTATCTTGTGGAAGCATAGGGACTGTCCAAAGTTATGCCCAGCCTGTGGCCCTTCCAGATGCATTCCTGCTCCGTCCATAGTCTTCTCATCAGGTGTTCTGTGGGAGTGAAAAGATGACCGTGGTGGTTAGTCCATCCCAGAGGAAATACCGTGACTAATATCTGATAATTGAAAACTTTCCTCTTTCTGGGAAGACGTATGATAAAACTTTGCCAATGGAACTTCCAGAAAGAGGATTTTTATCCTGGGTGTTCATTTTGACTCCCAAAGTAACAATGTAAGACAGCCAGGCAGCTGTTTGTCAGGCACTCCAGTGGGTGCTCAGTCTCACCGTTTGCTGTGGGGGAATCAAGAAACCAGTACTAACTTGCCTCTCACAAGCTAATGCCTGGTGATTATCCTGTCCCTTTCTTCACTGTCCCCTGACCAGTTTGTCTATGTTGGGTGACTCAAGCAGATCTTCTCTTTGATTTGGCTGCTTTCCCTTTCATCAAAAAGCTTACTGTACCTCCTTTGGAATGACTGTGCTTTTGTTAACTCATGTTAACTGAAGCACACCAGCCAGGTCTTCTCAGCAGTTAATCTTGCCTTGCATTTAAATGTATACTTTTCTTATTGCAAAAATACAGATGCATATATGTATGAAAAAATACATTTTTCCCCCGATTGCATATAATACAGAGAAAAAAGGAGCACGATTTTTCTTCATTCCATATGTAGCGCTATTAGTGTGCGTTCAGCTAAGTATGTATTCAAATAATTCATTCAGATTGCAGTAAGTGTGTGTATTGAAATCAGTGTTGGGTCTCCTTATGGGTTGAATCTGGCTCTGCAAATTTACTATATTATATTACTATATTACAATACGCTGTCATGTTCAAATCTTCGAATTTATTAAGCAGGATGTAATGTGCCAGATCTTTACAAATTTCTCAGCATTTTGATACTGGTTGTTGGCAGTATTATCATTAACATAGCAAGCCAAATGACCCTTGCACTAGATTTTCCAAGCAGATGTCAATGCAAGAAACTAATCTCAGTTTATCTCAAATTATTCTCCTTTCAGATGGTTATTCAATCTGTGAAGTATGGGACGATCAATATGCACATTATCCCAAGGGAAGCTCTTAGAAAGAACTGTGACCTCTTTGCACTTGAAGGTTAGAGGAAAGCATTTTCTTCCAGCTCTTTACAGCTCTGTTTCCATATGTTGCCAACTCTACTAATCTTTTTGCCAAGGGAAAACAGCCCTGTTACTTTCTCTCCTATTCCACCTCTAATTTGTCTTGTTCAGGGTTATTTCTAGGGAAGAGGACTTGTTTCTTCTCTAAAGCAATCTTTTCTTGCAACAACCACTCAAGTATTATGGTCTTACCATGACTTGATCCTTTTGGAAACACTAAAATGTGAAAAGGGGTACTTGGATCCCATGGTGATGAGCAGGCTTAAAAACACTTAGGTAGATCAAAAAGACTGAGTTGCTGAGTTTTGTGGCTTCTGTTTGGATTTTTTGTTTCATTTAACCTGCAGTGTCAACAGAGCCAAAACTCTGAAAGGCATTCCAGACAGGAAAAGCCAGTGGGGAAATGACCTGAAACTGTTGTTGGCACCGCTCTTTAAAAGTGAGTCTTTTTATTGTCTGCAAGGCAGTGGCTGCAGACAACTATAGCTGTGTTGTTATTAGCTGGTGCCGTGCTGAGGATACCTACTGAATAGTGGCGTTTCATGTAAAACTAGAAAATCCCAGGAAACTCTCATTTCAGACTTGAAGTTATGGTTGTCCTGTGGCAGGAATTTTTCTCCGTTTGATTTTGAAGCCAAAGGAGACAGGGCCTGATTTTTCATCAGACACTTGAAATCAATTATGAGGCATGCTGAAAGGACTTTGAGTGTTTCAGAGAATTCTGATTATTTTCCTGACACAAGCTTCCTATATTGTCTAACCAGCATCACTAAGAAAGATGGAATGGTTGTCTGCTATGCAACAATAATGCCATAAAAAGAAAAGGAAAAAGGAATGAGAAAGGCAAAAGCATTATAAACCTACAAAGAAAACCACGTATAGAGTGACCTCTCTTGATCTTTTCCATCAAGGCACCAAGTATTGTGTCTTAATGTCTAAACCTAGCTAAATTTAATCTATACACTGTCTACCATATTCCCTCTAGGGAATGCAATGCCAAGTGAGCACACAGTGTTCTCACACTAAAATCTTCCATCAGCATTACTGTGGCTTGTGGGGGATATTAAGTCAGGCAGTCTCCTTGCTGCTCTAGCCTAAGAAAGAGGCCAAAGTTCAAGAGTTTCATTAATTCCTTCAGGAAGAGAGGAAAGTAAAAACAAACCAAGTATTTTCATTGATTGTCCATGTTTCATTGATTGTTCAGACATCCAACTCACTTGCCTGTCTTTCTTTTTCCCCTTCCCCCCTTTTCTCCTTCTAGAAATCAAGGGGTTATAGAATTTTAATATCAGAAGTGAAGATACTTAAACAAATCTTTCCATAGTCAAGTTTTTGCCCTAAACTTCTTTTCCTTCATTACTTTATCCAACAGTAATTTTTCTGCATAAGCCCTTTATTTGATTGCAGTTCTTTATCCACTGGAATTTTACTAATTTTGTTTTCCTACTAGTCACTGAACAAAGCCTGTGTTTCAGGAATGCTGGCTGCTTTGTAGAGCCCTGGCTGTACGAGATAGCTCCTTCTCTCTCAGAAAATGCAACCTCACATAGCATAGAGCAATTAAACTGTTGGGAAATCTGAGAAACTCTGTGGTCACAGGAGATGCAATCCTACATTGACTGCAAAACTCCCTGCCAGATGAAATAAAAGTAGCTATTAATTTCACCGTGTTACGAGCTAGGAGCGCACAAGGGAGCCAAGCTCCAAAGCCATCCCTTTGTACCGGCTTTCCCTGAAATGTAAATGTAGTCATGCTGTCAAATAAAAAGAGAGGCAATGATATTAATGCTAGACACTGCTGTCACACTTGTAAAATCTGGCAAAAATGCTTCGTCTGAGGCTGATGTGTACCAGTGTGAGAGCCCCACTGGAAGCTCAGAGATCACATTCACTGCGCTAATTCATGGTTCACCCTTATGAATGCACACAAGTTACAGCATTGAGGCAAAAGAGATGAAAGAAGGGCTGGACTAGAAGTGTGGAGGAGAGCAATAGATTACCTTGCTTAACTTGGTAGTTCAGGAGTTCATGAAAAGTTTGTGACTGCTGTTCTTTGTTTTTCTTCTGCAGAGCAATTTCCCCTGTCCTCTTCCGCCTCTTTCATGTTATTTATTTTCTAGTAACACCGACCTTCTGCACTGAAAAATAAAGAGAGTCCTTCTTAAAGAAGGACTCTTCTACGTGAAAGGATTTTTCTTGAGTTCACATTTTGTAAATATATTTTTCTTGCTGGTTTTTCTGGCTTGTGCATGAAACCGTATTTTACATTTTAAGTGAATTTTTTAAAAGTGCATGACTTGAAAACCTACATTCCCTGGTTTTCATTAAGATCTGAATTAGTCTCTTAAATGATTCAAAAATAAAGCTGAGCCTCATAAGTCACTTAGGTGCTCTTCAGACTTACTTTTAGAGTAAATCCTGATAGCAATTTTTTCCCTGTGTATTGTTTACAATGATAATCTAATGTTTAGCCAGTGCTTGGCTGTGGAACAACAGAGAGTTGTGAGATGACCAAGCTCATTTCCTGAGCTGCATCTTTTTGTTTTCATAAGAGCTCTTTATTTAACATTTCGTTTAACAAGCCTTGTGGACTATCTCTTGATTAGATTCTGCATGTTTCCTGCCACTTGCATGAACTGAGAAACGTAACCTTAAAGCCAGAGCCAATATAAATATTTTTTCATAGAGTGATGCAACAACCAGCTTTCTGTTTCTTGAAATTCAGACTTGTTAGGAACTCTGAAACTTTCCTCCATTTTTGGTCTGTCCTGAAAAATCATTTCAGTTGGTCACTCATCTAAGTGAAGAAGCTGGGGATTTAGCATTTTGGGAAACTACTGCAGAGCCAGTATCAGAAAAAAAGTGGTTAAATTTTCCGAAGGAATATTGGGATATCAGTGCTCTTAGCATCATGTTAAAAACTGGCCTAGGATAACCTGTGTACGCTTCACTTAAGCATCTGTAAGGTGGGAGTCCCCTTGTATTATTTGTTCACTCTTTTGTATATCCATTCTAGGCAGACAAGTTACAAAAACCTTCATCTAATCTGTCTTGCAGTCAAAATCAGCTAAAACCTTTCCCTCCCTGAGTAATTCCTGGATTTAACTGCTGGTTTGTGGGACTAACTCTGTAGGCCCATGCTCTGCTCTTAGGTTTCGTAGTGGAAACCTGGACTGACTTCAGCGGAGTGAGGTTACTCTGCAAATGTCCTTGGGTGAGACCAGCAGCTAGTCCAGAAGAAGAGTGTCATGGCAGGTATTTCTGGAGAATATGAATAAGAAATTGTGGATCATGGTAACATCTAGACCAAGAGAAAATGGAAATTTGTGCTATAGGCATAGTTTTGGGGAAGAGGCCAGCCCAGATAGTCAAGACTAACGATTGTCACCAGGGGATATGCCCCTGAGAGGTTCAGCCAAAGGACTTGAATGTTGGAAGTTTTTCAGTTTTATTTTTTTTTCCACCCCTCAACCAGTGTAAGATTAATTTATAGTATTTGGGCAGGGGGGAAGTTGGGAGATGGGGTCAAATTGATGGCAAGCTGCCAAAATCTGCTTAACTTCTTTATCAAAAGAAAAATAAACTTTAATCTGCTTTTCTGATGTCTTTGAGTGTGAAAATGGGTGTGTTGCAAAATGAATGCATAAGCTGCTCTGCAGCAATGAATTTGAAATTCTTAACGTTTATGGGACATTATTAAACCTGTAGTTATGGTGGTATGTTAACAATTGCCAAGTTTTACTAGCTTTGCTTGAGCTCACTTTAAAAAAAAAAGAAAGATCTCGGAGATTTGCTGCTGCTCTTAGTTTCCAATGGTCAATGTTCAAATGCTGCTTGGATTTCTCTGCTGATTGTTTTGATTTTCTTCTCAAAGGCCAGCATGTAATTCACTCAGTCTGGTTCCTGAGTGTGATTCTAATTTTTATAGTGCCATCTCCCTGTCTCAGTCTTTATAGGTTTTTTTGATTGGTGTAGGGCCATTGCAGCTTGGTTTTCTCTTGTGGACTTTCAGTGAGACGTGCCAGATCTGCAGGACGGTAACACTTTTCCCCCCTTCTGTCTGACTGTTGTGTAACTGCACTTATTCAAGTATGCCAAAGCTCCCAAAATATTGTAATTTACATTTTGGTATCGCAAATAATAAGTGGTCCTAATAAGTTTCCCAGTTATTGAATTTGCCTGTCTCTTCTCTCCATTTTCATAAAACTATTTTTGTAAGACACCATTAAATAAGACCCTCTTTTTAGTCACTATGGCTTTGCCAGATTTTAAATGTTAGCTTTAAATTTTGTCAAGTGCCTGTATCAAGCAGAATGTGTTTGCTTGGACAAAAAAATACAGCATGATATTCCAGCATTTTTCAGAGCAATGAAAAGGAAAAGAAGTACCCTGTTTCATTTATATTCTAATAATATTAAGTATTAAAAAGATAACAAAAGCATTTGTAGCTGCATGCTTTGAATCAGATACCCAACAAAGCCAGAGGCTTGAGCATTTGGGCCAGAAATAACTCTTTTCACATCCACCTTGAAGAATCTTACCCTATTTGATGAAATTATCATGTTTTTAAGAAATCTGAATTTGATTTTTTTTTTTTTTTCTGGAAATGTTTTAGCTTATAAAGTCTCAATTATATGAAGCATTGACATTTCCTTGGTGCTGAAAACATCAGTTTTGCTCAGCTGTTTCTAAGGTAATGTCTTTGATACTATGCAGTAAAATGTTTTTGGATATCGTGTTTTGAAGCTACCAGTACCATTGAAAATACTGAGAAGTCAACTCCCAATTCTGATACATACAAGATTTTAAGTAAGGGTGGTAAAAAAGGAAAAAAAAAAAGCCCTGTGTCACATGAAGACACTTCACTCATGGTTAAATTGCTCACGGTGGGTGTGGCAGGGTTCAGCGGTGAAAGATGCAGTTGGAGGTCCTGTTATGTAACAAGTACACTGGAAAGGCTGAACGAAAGCACTGGAAAAGGACAGATAAGGATTTTCTTAAATGTTAAGTTTGTCGTGGGTAAAACAGCTTGACATGGAGAATTTTGCTTATATTAATTTACTGCAAATTAACACAAAATTTTAATTCTGATTCAATTACGGAGCTCTACCAATGAGCTTCAGTTTTGAGGCCCTCAGCAGCGGCGCTGGAGTAAGCAGGACCTTGTGATGACCAGCCCTAGACCTCCTCCACACAGAGTCCCTGCATTCCCTGGCTACCTACACCCTGCCACTTAGGTCCAGTAGACATTTAGGAGCATTTCCTAACTTACAGTGTAGGTGAGCATACCCTGAAACCTGAATCTTGCAGAGCTCACTCAGATTTGGTCCATTGGGTAAAGTGTGGACTCTTGTGCTTCACTGAATTTTTAATGCTTTTCTGCAAAAGCTGCAGTTAAAGTTTTGAGGAGGAAAAGAGACATCAGATATATTTTCCAATATTTTCTGGTTCTGGGACTGAAAAGCTGCTGCAGCTAATTTATCCCTCTAAACATTAGGCACTGCTATTGAAAACATGCGGAGAGAAGTAGAATGGAAGTGTCCAATAAAAACATGAGCTTAATGGATGATTTAAGAATACAAAACTTGCAGAAACAATGTTGAATATTGTAATGTTTTCATCCTACAACATTGTTATGTTGATTTTTAAATGCAGTTCTAATGAAAATAGTATCCCAGCTTACAGCTGAACTGCAGTCATCTCCCTTTGTGCAAAACACCAATTGATATGGATGAGTTATGCCAGCAAGAAATAAAGATAGAATATGTTATTTGAAAGCCATGCTTGTCAGATAAAAGGGGGAATAAATTATTATGTACCTTTGAAAAAAAACACATTAAAGATACAAACAGTGAAGAGAAAAGCACTGAGTGAAGAAATACAGTTAGAAGAGCACATCTGTTTCAAATTCTTATTTGGGGCAAAAGATCCCCACATATGTTTTTATTTTAAATTTGCATGTGTGTTGTTATCCTTGTGCTAACTATTAGGTAAATAAACGTATTGAGAATCTATTTTTCAGTAAAGTTTGGTTAGGAGTATTTGTACACACTGTGTGAGAGAGAATTTGAAAGCTAATTGAAGCTTTGTGAGGAACCAATTTCCCGCATGTCCCTTAACTTTAAATACCTGCCTTTCGTGTATTAGTGCTGATCAAAGGCATTTATTTATTTTGGAAATGAAATAATTTTCCCTTTTGGTTTGTGTTTTTGACATGCCTTGCTAGAGAACAGCGTAACACAGAACTGTGTCACAACTACAGCTGTAGCAAGACTGAACTGCAGAGGAAACTCATTTGGTTTTGGTTAATGAGAATCATGTATTCAGCTGTGATTGGCTTAGATAGTGATTTTAGATACACTAAAAGTCAAGTTAATAAGTGTTCTACTGAATAGATAGGGGGGTCTCATGCTAATAAACCTAGCTGTTTGGGCATAAGTAGGAGGAATTCCAGTGCCATTGAAATCTTTGGTAAAAGCTCTTTATCAGTTTCCTTCAGTGGAACTTGAGTTTTACCCTGCAGCCCTTGTACGGGTTCTGCACCTTCATAAAGATTTGTGGGGAAAAATATTCACTTTATTTTGCAAGGCCTGTGTCATTAGAAAAACTACATGCATGAGCAGAACATCCTCTTCTGCTTTTGTCATCAAATTAAAGTACCTAACTTAGGAGCCTTAACCCTTTACAAGGTGAGTGAAAAGAGAGGGGGCAATTTATCCCACCTGGGACCTGATTCATCCTCTGGATGTGATTCAGGAGCGCTGCCTTGTACTTGCACAGGTGGGAAAAGCCAGGCTGTGGAGCTCCCCGTTACTGCTGCGCTTCCCTGGAGAGCACGAGATCCTTGGGTGGTTCAGGGAGCCTTGATAGGCTCTGTTGCAGGCACTCTGAGGAACAGTTGCAGGAATATCACAAAATAGAAGTCAAGGGGACGTTTAAAGTTATTCCCTAAGTATCTGGGCAACATGGGTTCACCTCCTGTCGTTGACTAGGGGAGCACACAGGTGAGAAAGAATTTTTACTGTGTTTTGCAGGAGCTAGAAATGCATTGGGTCTTCAAATGAAAATAACTTCATGGACTAATTATGCTCTCTTCTTCACTGCAGAGAAGTTAGTGATTCAATATCATTGCCTCTGCCACTTTATTGCTCCAAGAAATAGTCATAAAAAGTAGCAATAGAGTCATTACAGAACTCTATTGAAACCATCACTGTGCCTCTAACTGCTGCAAGTAAAGAAAAAGGCTTCTGGGCCAAAGTTTTCTATCCAAGATTTTTGCCCTCTGTAGAGACGAAGGAGACTAAAAAAGAAATCCCTGTCTGTAGTTCTTGCCAAATAGGCATGGCTTCAGTGTTTGGAGAGTCCCTCCTGGGAGATCAGGAATGGTTCGATGTAGAGAGATTTACAGAGACTTATAACTTATAATGAAACTATTATCTTTGCTCTCTCTCCTCTTTCTAAATCATATAAAGTCAGGTGGTATATTCTCACAGCAGTATTAGTAGCTGTCAAGTCAGATATAAAGCAAAAAATATTCCTGACTTGGGTAAAAGTTAGAGCTGAGGATGAAAACTGTCAGTGAAGAAGTGATTTTTGTGTTGTCTCCAAAAGTAAGGTGTTGCTCTTGCAAATCACTCTCTATGAGATGATCTGGTGCCAAGTCTCATTAATTTCAGCAGGAGCTTCGTGAGAGCCTGGGGATTCTGCCTTTCAGAGCAATTTATGTGACTGAGGCTGAGATGGAGAAAGAGCTTTGTGTGCTGGAGGACAAGGTGGGGAGCTGCTGGCAGGGGGACCTGAGCAGGGAGGGAGCAAGGGGCGAACTAGAAAAGTCGTAATGCCATTACAATCAGAAGAGTTTTCTGGAGTTAAAATCCAGCTGAAATACATTCCCTGTTCTGCTTAAAACAATACAGCCCTAATAATCCTGGACTGCAGGGAATCAATCCTGCCTCCACCGAGAGCACTGAGGTCTGTTGGTTGGTTTTACAAGCCTGGGGTTTAAGCTCCTGTCAGATCATTCACAGACGTATGGCTCTGACTTGCACAAGGTTGCCAGAGCACTGCAGGGTTGGTTTATGCCCTCCCTTATTTTCATGCTAAGATGGAAACATTTTGAAACCCAACCCTGGAAAAATGAAATTCTCAAAGAAAACACAGAAGTCCCTGTTAAATACTCTGGAGCTCATATAGTGTTATAAAATTCTCCAAAGCTGGCTTGATAAACATGGGAGATTGAGGATGCATCATCCTATCTCTTTTAGATTTTCCTCCCCTTTAGCCATCAAAAAATTGCTGCTGTGGTAATCAGTGCAGGTGATGCTCTCAGGAGGAGAAACTCAGATTGTCAGACTGAGTCATCCAGAGAAAGAAAGTGAGAATATACACTGAAATACACACTTTTCCTTTTTGCCATGTGTTTTTCTGTAGCAGAAAATCTGTTCTTGGGTTTTTGTTTGTTTGGTTTTTATTTTTTTTCTGACACTGTTTAATTAAAAAGTTTATTTGCTTACTGGCCTGCTAACCTCCTCCCCAGACCAGTCCTACCTTCTATTTCACAGAGGTCAGCACCATCCATGCCAGAGAAGGTTTTGGGAGTTACTGAGATATGTGTTGCTGAAAAACCTGCCTTTATGGTAAGTTTCTCTTTTCCTCTCACCCTCTTTAATAAAAGTTTTGCTGTTGTGGTGAAGTCTGAGCACTTGTCATTAATAATAATTAAAAAATAGTGTCTACAAGTTTGAAAAGACTGATTGAAAACAGGACTATATGTGATTTTTGTGCATTCAGAGTTAATACCTAATCTATTTGTGCTGTGTTAATATAAATTTATTTCAAATTACTTTGTTACTTTCAGAGACTTGCTGTTTAAACTTTTTTCCACAAGTCTCTAAACACTTTTAACCTTTTCTAAATCTTATTCTATGCTCCGTACGTATAAGATCTCATTTTGAACACTTACTGTTAATTTTTATGATTGGTGTAAAAGAGAAGCATGGAATCCAGGTCACTTGGATTGAATCCATGGGAAAATGCCCCTAAAAATTAATTTATGATGGATGAGATTGATGCTGAAAAGGCTGACTTAATTTGTTTCATTATGTTGGGAAAATTAAGCTGAAGGCTTGACAGCACCAAACTGAGGTGGGCACAGCAAAGCCCATTCCTTGGCAACCTTCACTCCTAGCTTTGTCCCTCCATCTCTTTAATGATAAGTAATATGCTGATCTTTGGCAGCTCCTGAACAAAATCCTGAATTAATTCTGCACCCAGAGGAGAGTACAAATCATCAGTGTGACGTTGTTCATGGTGTTTATTTCTCAGAAACTTGAGTCGTGTGAAGGAAGTGTTCTGAAACAGAGACTGGTGAAGGGAGGAGCAGGAGAAGCAGGGTAGTCAGAGTAGGAAAAGAGGATATTTCTTACCACTGTGTTCAAGGAAAAATGGAGGTGGAGGTGTGAAGACTGGGTACTGCTTAACCTGTGGAAAGCACAGGTCCTTAGCAGGGGTGTGTACTTCCACGTACACCATAACTGTTCAGCGCTCCGTGAGCAGTGCTCTGCTGGTGACAAAAGGATGTCACACACTAACTTCTGTTTGGGAACACAACCATCTTAAAGCCTCCGAGATGACAACATTTATCTTCTTTGCCTTTACTGAATCAGATTAAATACAGAGCACATTTTTAACTTTTGTGTCGCAATAGCCCTCAAATATGTTATTGTGAGAACTTCTGTCATGAGCAGAAGCATTAACTGCTGCCTATTCTCATTTGACTAATGAAGAGAATCACTAATGAAGCCAGAGTGCAAGAGTTCACGTATAATTTCCTTCTGTTTGAATTTGAAAATGCTGGGTAACAAAAGTGTTATGAATTTCCATTTGTGGAAGAAAGATAACTATTAGAACAGAGCTCCTACTTCAAGCTTCCTACAGGGATTTTCTTTAGCTTTGCTTCCGTTGTTGTAGGGAAATGTAGAGATTCTGAAAATATTTTTCTGTTTTAAACAAAGGGAGCTGTGTTTCTGGGTTAGCCAGTGCTGGTGCAGTCTTGATGCCTTAGGTTTTAGCTTTTATATTTTACAAATTCTGTATTCTCTGTATTCCTGGTGTGTAACTCTGAACTGCCTTGCAGCCTGTCAGCTGCTGTTCTCTCATGCTAAGACAGACATAACAAAGCAGCTCCAGGCTTGCTCCTCAAGGATACCCAGACTGTCCTAGGCCCAACATGTGTAACCCAACATCCTGTGAAGGGAGGCAAGCTGAGAGGCAGTTACATCATTAGCTAAAGTTTAATTGGTGAATTTGTGCTGATATGCAAATGGACCAAACCTGTAACAGTGTGAAGAACTCGTGACTCGTTGTCCATCTTGGGTGTAGCCTTTGGCCTGCCCAGGGTGTACCTCTGAAGGCCTTTCAAATAAATATCCACCTTTATTCCCTTACTCCTGTCCAGTCTCTGTTTCCAGGTTGGCCTATTTAGGCATCAGTCTGTACCTTTCAGATGTGGTCTTGACACGCTGGATCTATCACAAGAAAAGCCGAGGGTCTGGCATCTGATTAACAATGATGGGAACCTACCTTCTTTGTCATCAAAACTCAGTTGGGAACAGTTAAATTTTCCTTTAAAACAATATGTTTAAGCCCATTTGTAGATTAGGCCAAATTTGAGACATAAAGGCAGGAGTACCTGCTGGCACCTTGTGGTACATCCAGCAGTGATGCTGTAAGCTGCCGCTACCCACGAAAATGGGGTTTCCATATGCAAACACCGAGAAGCCTATAGACACTCGGGCGTTTACAAGCATGCAACGTGTGCATGTTTATGGCATGCAGGGGTACACGGACTTTGGCCACGGAAATGTTGTCCATGAAGTGCAAAACCGTGGCTGTATACATAAGTGCATTCCCTGCTGATTAGCAACCTGCCATAAACCCCTGTTGACACAGCTATTGGTTGTGCGTAATCATCCCGCGCATTTTTTAACCATCACATTAAGATTCCCAGTTTCTTGTAAAATCAGTCACTGCAGTATTTTCTTTTTTTATTAATACCTGTGTGTATGAGGTGTCTGACAGAGTTATTATCCACTTTGGTGATGAAAAACTCCTGCTGAGGTCCGGGGGAACAGGATTGCAAAGACCAGCACGATGTCTGTCTTATAAAGCGCTCATTCTTCTGACTGACCATCTGTGTGTGAAAAAGGACTGCTCTTACGCAGCAGTAGTTTTGTTGAGTTTGGCCTTGATTTCTTTTTTCCAGATTCTGCCTAGCAAAAAGGGAGGGAGAGAAGGGAAAACGCAAATTTCATTGGGGAATGGAGGAGGTGGGGGTGGAGGGAAGGAGAGCTGAAAGCTTAAAAAATGAGTGACTGGTAGAAGAGTACAGTAAAGTCAGTGAATAATTTTAGTGTCCTGGTCTAGCAGCTTGGGAATGTGCCATGTTAAACAATAACATCTTCCAAGTGAGAAAGGCAGAGAGGGAGGGGAAAGTTGGGGCGAAGTGAGAGGAGGGGACTGGAGGTACGGGAGGGATTGGATCCTTAAGTACAGTCACTGCCAGTCCTTGGATCAGCTACTTTTTATTTTTCTTGGTTTTTTTCATGAAATATTTGACACTGAGTCAATGCCCAGGATATAAAAATCTGTACTACTCTGTTACCATTGCCTGACAAATAACATTACAGATAGGCTGCTGGCTTCAGGTTTTACCCAAATAAATTAAATCATTATTGCTTCTTTGGAGCCTTGTGGACCTCACTTCTCTGAAATCATTGTATTGCACTGAAGATGTTCCAGAGGCAAAGATGCAGGGCTGCCATGCAGTTTAGCCTGGGTGTGTTTTAATTTCTCTCTATTCACCTACTGACAATGTTATCCAGAGGGTTTTGAAGGCTTCACAGATTTATCCATGTTTTCTAAATACCTAGTAGGCATTTAGGGTTATCCATCGAGAGACCTACTGCCAGTTTGCTCTTAGCCAGGTGCACCTCTGGGATTTCAGCACACAGGATATCTTGGTCTGTGTGACGAGCTGCTAGGAAAAATTAGGGTAGCTGGGTGCTTTGGGAAACTTTGAGTAAACCCTACAGATAATTTCCTGCTCTGTTTCAGGTTGTTTTCTGTACCTGGTTAGCAGCAGCGCTGTGCTGCAGGGGTGTTGGTTTCAGGTTTGCCATGCAGAATAGAGGGGGCTTTCAGGGTGTGATGACCCAGAACAAAGGGGCTGTCAGTTTGCTGCTGGAGAAAACTTCTTGCACTGACAGAGATGGTACATGAGGCCTGGGCAGCGGCCACCCTCAGCCTGGGTTTGGGCTTGCACTGAAAGCAATTTTTGTGGCGTCTTGCCGACATCTGGTTTGGAGGAAACTGATGCTGTGACTGAATGTGGCCCTCAGTTCTTAGTTTAATTAAGAGTTAAGCTCCCACAGGTCTGATGTACCATCTGGTGAGAAGATGTCCCGTCTGTGCCTGGCTACTCATGTGTGGTGTGCCCCTCCTCTTCCCCCAGCCTCAGCACACCGGGACAGCGACTCCCACCTGCTGCCAGAGCCACAGCGGATTTCATGCTTCAGCCTTTCATCAGTGGCTGCACAGACCCCATGAGACGCGTGTCTCTGGAATGGAGCAGAACGTGAGCTTCAGCTGCCTGATTGACTGGGAGGCTTTTTCAGGAGGGTGTGAAATTTTAGCAGGCTCAAGGTTTGTTGTGCAGGAGGAGAGACAGGACCAAAAACCTGAGAAAATTTCTGGTATATTGCATAATTTCAGGCATTTGAGCCAATGCTGATAGGAGGCAAGCCTGAGATCAACACTGAACTGCTCTGAAAAAACACCCCTCCAAAACCAAACCCAAACAAAAGAAAACCAACAAGGAAAAACAAAATATGTATAGGAAGCTGAGCTTCCTATACCAGGTCCTTTTTTTAAAGAGCTAATATATCATAGGATCGATGGACACACAGCAAGAGGTAAGAAGGAGAAAGGTGTTGCTTTTGTAACTCATAACTCATGTCAGTTAAGAGGTGTTTCATGCTTTTATGGGATGGATGTGGAAAGCCTCCAAGAAATGGGTGAAAACAATGTAGAAAACGCTTCCTCAATTATCTAGAACATCACAGTGATGTAATCGAAGGAATGGCAACCACAGGAGCGGAAGGTTAGTGACAAAAATCTGTTCCATGTTATTCAAATTATTCCTGATCTAAAAATGGGGAAAAGCAGTAAAAGGACAAGATTTGCTAATGACACAAAACTATTCAGGAAAACTTAAACTCAAATCAACTCTGGAGAACTGTAGAGACTATTAGGATGCTGAATGACTGAATCTCTTTGCTCAGATTATTTCCTATCTCAATAAATGAAGAGTGGTGAAACCAGCTTAAACTCTATATATGCCATGACTATGAGGAGATAGCTACTCCCACCTGGGGGGAAACACCCCAGGTGTCATTATAGCTATCTCTGAGAATTTCACCTCAAAATGATGGCAGAGTAATCTAGAATGCTAGGATTTGGTAGAAGGGGAGTGGAAATCAAAGTACAGAACAAGTGCACCCTGCCACAGACCATTCACATCTAATCTTTTATGTGGAACTCTGAAAAGTTTTAATTTAGAAATCCAAAGGATTTTGAGGAAAAAAAGCAAAGATATGGATCATAAGGATGATACAGAATGACTTCTACATGACAAAGGGCTTGATGGATTTCCTGCGCTGGAAAAGAGTGACTGTGGGGGAAAGATGATTGTTATTTTTAAAAGCCTTAAGAGTGAATGAAGGAAAGAGGAAGTAAATAAGGAACTATTTCTGTATTCATTGTTTCTCACTAAACAAGGGCTGTGAAGAAGCAAAAGGAAGTGCAATGAAGTTGTTGATCTCACTGGCACATCTTGTCCTGGACAAAAGCATCCGCAGGTTCAGAAAGGAATCAGGCAAATTACAGGAGGATGGGTTTGTGAGTACCTACCAAACATGAGGGTGCCTGTGCAAACTCTCAGTTCAGGAAGTCTCTAAGCTGGTACCTTCCTGGGAGCTGGATGGATACAGCAGGGAAAGAATTACTCTGCACATACCCCTTTTCTTATAGCTGTTTTTAGACTGAATTCTGTAGGCCTTCGATTGGCTCAGATGGTAGTGCCAAATTATGGAATATGTTTTTTCCCCACTTGGTAGCATCAGAAATTGCTTCTTGTTGGCCTGGTACAACTGATACAACACATCACTGAGTGAATGGGGAGGGTGTTCTGTGATGAGAGAGGCTCTGCACAGCCTGTCAGGGGAACCAGACTCGTGGCAAGGGTGCCCAGGTTTCTCTCTGGCTGTACAAGTGGAGGAGATGATTGAAAGTGCTACAAAGCAACGTGCTCTTCATTTGATACAGATCATCTGTCTTAAGTGATTGGAACCACATTCTTGCACCAGAGAAAATGACTGGCCACAGTTAATTTGGGAGATGGGAGTCTGCTCTGGGGAAGTGAACAATGGCTGATCAGAGGGTCATGTTCTTGCTGATAGTGTGGCTGCTGATGTTTTTTCCCTATCAGTGTCAAAGAGGGAAACCAGCAGCTCATGTGCCAGTGGGAGGGATATCTGTTACCAATGTCAGTACTTCGTAAACTACACTATACTCCTTGTCTCTGCTCTTTACCTCCTAGCCTCTGCTTTAGTAACTATTTTAGATGGAGAGATATTCTCTGCAAGACCTAAATGTGCTATGTAGATGTACTGTAAATGTGTAGAAGAGAGCCTCCCTTTACCACCTGCTCTGGGTTCCACTCACAAAAATCTGATGGTAAAAATGAGTAGAATAGACTTAGAGAAGAATCAGGTGGAAAAGTAAATGCGCTCTGATTCAGCCATAAAAGCTGATATTAAAAAGAAAAACAACTTGATAGATCTATGTGAGTTGATGATGACTTTCAGAGTGTAAGTTGTGTAAATTGTGCTGAGGTTCTGCAACACTTAGTTCATATTGTGGGGTTTTTTTTCCATTTCTGATTTTTGTCCAAAACTGGAAGTGCAGGAAATCCCTCAAGAAAGGCAGTTCTGGAGATTTCCAGCTTATTTCGGGGCTCTAGAGATTCAGATAGTTTGGGTAAACCTGTGAACTTTTGGATGTTTATCTGAACTGAACCTGAACTTTAAATCTTCTAGGGTTCACCCAGCTAAGTCAGAGGGAGGAAGGCCTATAATGATAATTTTAATGTTATTTTCTCATTCAGCCATGGATATAACCCTTCTAAGCCTCCTGAGAATTTCTTTGTGCTGCATGGAACAAAGACAAAGCTAAATAGTGTGTATCACATATGCCCAATTAAACATTGTATGCACCATTACGGTTTCAGCTGCTATACATCCCAGTTGCTGGTTGCTGCATTTGTAGGAGGATTTAGCAAGAAAACAGATGACTGTTTCCAGCCTGGCATTGTCTTTAGTGATATCTTTCATGTCACATGAAGATAACTTAGGGAAAAAACCCTAGAAACAAAGTTACTGAACTACAATAGGCAAAGCAATAAAAAGGAAATAAAAGCTCATTAAAAAACCACACACGTGAACATTCAGCGTTCATTCTGTCAAGTTTTAAGAAGCCACATTAGTAAAATTTTCCTTGTGTGACTGTATAATCAGCATCTGAGTTCTTGATGTTTATCTATGGAGACCTCTGGGACACAGAGAAGCAGTTTATAATCTCTGTTCTACAGAAAAGAATTTTCTATAATACCAAAGATAACATCATACCTTTCCTGATGTCAAAGGCAAGGCCACTAGCTGATTTTTCTTGCTGCAGGATTTTTCTAGTAGAAGTTAATGTAGGAAACCCACAGCAGAGTGAAGAATGGAGTCATGATTTCCTTCTACTTTGTCAAACTATCCACACATACCCCATCATCCTCAGCAATTATCACTGGGTCAAATTTGTACTCTTGTATTTCATGTCCAGTCTGAAAAGACACAGAAGTGGCACACTTGGTCTAGCTCTCACGTCTTCTGTGCTTGTGAAAGCGTATCAGGAATAACTGTGCTCTTGCAGACATTGGCACACAGGTGTGGTGAAAACAGGATGTATATAGTATCACAGCGTCCTTCCAGATGCAGGAAAATGAATTTCTAGAAAAGTGCGTAACTAGATTTCGTTTGGGAGCTGGCAGACAAGTGCTCTGGTGGGAAGTCTGGAGAGGCAGTGTGCTTGCTTCTCAAATGCCTTCCCAAGTCATGCTTCTAATGCTTGTGAAATCACTGTGACTTTCTTACCACATCAGCAATCATTTATGGCTTTGGAGCTGCCTGTCACTGCAGGGGAAATTCAGAGGAGCTCATTTTATTTTTCAAGGGAATTTGGAAACCATCAGTGCTGTGTTTGAGCTCCTGGGTTTTCCAGAGAACTTGGCGCTCAGCAGGGCTATGCTGCTCTCATCAGTTTCTCTCCACGGAGCAGCTGCATGTTGAGACATTTTCAAAACTTTAAGGACTGCTGTTAGGTCCTTCCGGCACAGGAAGTGTCTCTTGCTAAGTTCAGACTAGACTTGTTCACAGATTTTTGACAGGATTCTCAAACAAATTGCAGTTACTTTATCCTTTTGAACAGAAACTATGTGGGATTCAGTAATATTATGGGATTTCCAGATTTCTGAAATTTGGCTCACTTTCTGTTTTTCTTTGAGTATGGATCCATGCAGGCATGAAGTTCATAGATATAAAGCTCTGAAAGCTGGACTTAAGGACTGATTTTTGTCAGTCCTTGTGAATGGAGTCTTCCAGCCTGGCATACTTATATTGCTCACCTTGCTTCACACTGCTCTCAGTATTCCTACAATATCGCCTCCTGGAGAGTATGCTTGAAAAAAACCACTGTCTAAACCTCGTTCAGCTTCCAGAAACATGCTATCAGAAAAGTTTGGGGTTTTTTCTCCTATTGAAGCCAATGCAGTGGAACACGAAGTGAGAGAAATGTATTAATGAACAAATCCTCTGTAGGGAACGGCTTAGAAATGTCCATGCCAGCAGGATGCAGGAATACTCCCTAGATGTATTTAACCCCATATGTGCAACTGTGTTTATATAGCAGATCAAAGAAAATGACCTTCTATACACATGGTCCAAGGAGATCTGAACCAAGGGAACTACAGTAACCTGGAGGATATGGCACAGTGAATTTTTTATGATCAAAGACTGCTCCAGGGCTTTTCCCACAGATTGAACTCTCAGCCTTAGCTTGAGCTGTAGGTATAAAATTGATTCAAATGTTAACTGTCTGAAATATTTCTGGTTTATCTAAACATGCATTGTTCCTCTGCATCTGTCTTGATATTTATTTTGTCATCCAAAAATCGGTTATGGCTTTCTTTTGAAAGCAGAATATTGGATGCAAGTTTGCAAACTTGAATCGTTGCAAAAAATACTTAGATGTGAGTCTTGCAATGTCTTTTACTCCAAAAATGTTTTAAAGAGAAGTCCAACTTAAAGCAGGCTGCCATCACCAGTGAGATTCTAGTGCTGATGCAGATTCCTCTCAGAGAGGGAGAAATACCAGGCAATAAAATGGTATTATCAGTGGAAATAAAAACATTCAAAGGAGTGAAGCATAAGAATAAGCAGTCTCTTTCACATGCCCTTGAAAGACATCTTTCAGCTGGGGCTTCAGATAAGTGAACACTTCCAGTAGAGGTGCAATTAGGATAAATAATTGGGTTGGTTGGACTCTGGGTGAGTTGACCCTGAACCTCATTGAGACTCAGGTCTGATACTCTCTGTGGAGAACAGACTCTTCCCTGAGTCCCAATGCCACGGGTTGAAGCACTGGCTCTTAATAATGCCAGCCAGTGGGGCAGGTAAGATCCAGATCTGAATGAGGATCTGTGCAGCATGGTTTGGATCCCTTTTATCCCCAAGGCACTGCAGCATGCTGTGACTCTTGATTTCCCTTGCTGCACTTATTTGTGAGTTGTACAGTTCTGTCAGCTCACAGCCCAGTTCCTTCTCTCCTGATGAAATGTGAGTATGGTGATTAATGTCTTGTGTTTTGTTGTGCCATGTGTCGCCACGGAAATGAGCTTGAGGTTGCAAATCTAATGGAGTATCCTATATTGTGGAACAAAGAAGAGCAGGAAGTGGTGACACTGTGGGCAAGAAACCTGATGTGAAAGTCTCTTGTCTGAGATGAGTATAGGTCAGCCTGGCAGTCCTGGTGCTGCCTATCTTGTCTTTCATTTGCACATTAGGAATCTTACTAGGACTTCCTCTGATTAGGAGTCATTCCTTACATAAATGTGGATTTTAGATGCTCATTTCCACAGTTCATTTCATGGCTGTGAAATTCTTGTTGCTTGCTGGCTTAAAATTTTTTACTTGCAGAAAAAGGAAGAAAATATGACTAAAATAAAAAATATATGTGGGGCAAAAATTCAAGAACGGCTGAGAAAAATGCCAACGCCCTCCATTCTGGTCCAGGATGCAGTGCTCTGTAGTGGATGTGCTGAGAAGATGCGTAAAATCAGAGTAATTTTAGAGCAATGCTTTGATTGTTAAACTGTCAAAACAGCTGTTAATCTGCAGTGGAGGGACTTCCCAGGGCAGGGGTTGTGTCTTGACCTTTGTGTTTTACAGTCAGTGGTCCTCACTTCCTCCTCTAATATGCTCCAAAATTGTACAGAATTATGCAGACTGAAAGAAACACTAAGTTATTAGGAGGGGTGGTGCAATCTCTGAAGCGCTACTATTATTGTTTCCTAGCCAGTGACACTGCCAAGTGCGTAAGAAGCTGAATTCTTCTTGTACAAGTACTCCCCATAATTTGTACCTTAATTTTCACTATGCTAAGTAAAATCACTTCCTTTCCTGGGGTGGGCTTTTTCCTCTTTGAGCATGTGAAAAGGCTGGAAAGCTGTATGGATAATACAGTTGCTCAGCACTGTCCTTTTCCAGAACTGTGGTGTGTGCAGTGTGCAGGAATTGTGCTGGGAATTTCCCCCTTGTGCTTGAGCCCTGACTACGATTTATAGGAGAAGGATGGAAGTCTTGACATTTGGAACACAGCAATGCTTATTGCTTATTTCCCAGTAGAACTTTCAACTTAAAAGATTTAGATGCTTTTCTTTATTAAATGGAGCGAATACTTCAGTGTTTTCAGCTCAAAGCCCATCAGCATATCTCCACATTTTGTCAAGGGGCCCAGCTGCCAATTCTCAGTGGAAGTGCTGTTAGCAGTGGTGGTAATCCAGCATGGTGGTCTAAGAAAAGGATAGGAGCCAGAAATTTGTGCTCCGGCTCCAGTTTTCTCTCTTGTTATTTGGCTACAGTCACCAAAACCAAAGCTTTGAAAAAAGGTGTCTGGTTTGTGATAAACTAGATGGTCACCCCAGAGTCAGGACTTGCCTCTCTTGCTTTTGAAAATGCTATCCCATACCTTTGTACCTCTGTTTCTTGATCCATCAGCTCTCACTGATGCTATATTTCTTAAAACAGACTGGGCTGCTTGCAGTGCAGTGGTTAAATCTAAAGAAATAAATGTGCAGATGGTAGACTAGGTTGTTAATTTTGGTCTGCAGCTGCAAACTGAGAATAGAGTAGGAAAAGTCAGGCAAAACAGGAGTATATGTTTGAGACTTTAATGTGTGCCTTTAAATTTCCATCTCTGTGTGTTTCTCTCTCCCTCTCTTATGTACACATGTCCCCAGGCCTCATACTTTGGCATCCAGCTCATCCCTGCTGTCACCACAGTGGCATTTGGCAGTCTCTGAGGTGAGAGAGGGAGCTGAAAGTGTGCTGTACGGTGTCCTGCAGCTCTGCCCTGATGCAGAACACATTTCCCACCTCTAGGATGCTTTCTCATATCTCCCCTTTCTGAGTGTGCCCTCTTCCCCTACTCCCACAAGACAGCACTCCCTTTCCTTCAAGCAGTTTTATATTCAGATTACTAATTTTAACCTGATTATTGTTTGCGAAACCAATAATTGGAAGAAGTCAGTGATTGCTTAACAGCTTTAGTGGTAAATCAGTTCCAGCAGCTTGCTGGGCTGCTGCTAGCATGAATCCACGTGCTTCTCAGCTAGACACTCTCGTCTCTCTCTCCTCCTCTCTCTCTCTCTCTCTGAGATCCTTTGCTGGGTCCATATGGGGTTGGAGATGTAAGCACTTCAGAGGAGTGTTTCAATATATGGTTGTGATTCCAAGTTTTGGCATCAGCTTTTTATTACAAGCTGTTGACTGGCTGGAGGCGTGAGAGAGTTGGAGCAGGGAGGGTTCTCGACCATGTGTGAAGCAAGGAGACAGCAGTAGCAGAAATAGTACAATAACTCTTCTCTGGAGCATGAAAATGGGGTCTGGAGCAATCCCCTTGGCCCCTAATCTCTTGCTAGCTCTGGGGCTTATAGCACGGACCATGACAGTTTTGCTGCAAGGAAGGGTCAGGATTTCAACCACAATAAAAGTTGTAGCTCAAGTTAGTAGCATGTAAAGTATTTCGGTCTGGCAAAAAAAGGGCACTTAAAGTATGAAATCCAAACTTCTGTTTTAAAATAATACCTATCCTATGTACTGGTGCTCATTTATGGTATTCTTTTGAGTTTGATTTTCTTGTCTAAAAATGTAATAAAAATATAAGCAGATGTGTTTCCATGATAATACAAAAAAAAAAAAAAAGCTCCTGAAATGCAGCAATTTGGTTTGTATTTTATATTAGGCAGAAGTTGATACTTTATAAACAAGATCAGTAAATGCAACCATATTCCAAACAAAACCAGTAATAATTGTAAGAGATTGTACAAAATTATCAGTAAATGGCAAGACACAGAGTAACATCCTCTGATTAGCAGTTACAGAACCTGGAGATGAAAAGCTAAAACTAAACTCAAAAAGGAGTGAAAATACTTTGGAGACAGAATGCTCACGTTCAGGCTCTGTGCTGGAGTGATCTTGTGTAGCAGCCTTGCAACACCAGACATTATTTCCGTGTGTGCAGTACCACACACAGCTCTCCCTGGCACAGCACTGATGTGCCCTGGTCGATGGGAAAACCAGAGTAACAGAGACGCCCTAGGGCACAAAGGGAGCAAAAGTGTTGGACTGACTTAGCATGGAGCCAGGTCTGATACAGCTGAAACTCTTAACTCTCGTCCAACACGAGCCCCGCTGAGCATAACCTGGTCACTTTGTGATTGTGGGGTTCCCTTCATTCCATGTTTCCCTGTGCTCTGCATTGTGCTGGTCTGATAAAATAAAAAGAACCCGAGCAGCCTCTTTGATCACCTGAGGGCTGGATTTGCTGGGCTGTGGCACGCTGAAGCAGCAGGATGAAAGCTCCCAGCGGGTAATACTGGAGATCAGAGGATTCCAGTGGGGTGCAGTTACCAGGCATTTGTGTCTTACTCCCAGGTGCTTTTACCTACTCACAAACTACATGGATAGCTGAGGTACCTCAAAGAGGGTTAGTGATCCCACTTAAGAGTCAGCAATGAGGTGGACCCTGTAATCTCATGTACAATGCTTGCCTGTAAGAGAAAGTTTTGTGGTCTGTTAAATTTTGGATGAGTTTTGGGCCTTACTGAAAGTAGCTAGGGAACAAATGAGTGTACAGAGTCCTTCTGAAGGAGAAAAGGATGAAAGTATTCCATGGAGACATATTAAAGTCAATCCAAAGTGAACTGATGACTTTACAACCCTCAAGCAAATTACCCCAGATCATTTGTTTTGTGCAACAGGGTCGTGTATGAAATATGAAAATGTGTACATGACCTTCTTTTAAACTGCTGTGATTTATTACTGCCAGAACCACTAGGGAATCAAAATGAGTTTATGAAGAAATCAGTGTTATGGGGAATTGCAAAATGATGCTGGGTCTGACGAATCCTTTCAGAAACCCTTTAACCACAAGAAATCTGCTTCTTTACTCAGATGTTGCAGAGTGGATAAGCCATCCACTCTGATTCCAAAAAGCCTTAGGTCTAAATGATTTTCAGGATGGTGATGTTTGCCTTTCTTTATTTTTCTGTGCAATCTTCTGCATGCATTTATGTTTTGTTGTCATCATGTCTTTTAATTGATGAGAAATCTGAATGATGTTGGTTTTACTTTTTTTGGCTGCATAAAACAACCCAAATTACCTTTCTCAGATTTTTCAGCAACCTTTATTTTCCTTGCTGTGCTAAACCTGCTTTAGTTTAAAAGCTACTATATTCTTTCATATTTATAATTTGATGTATGCTTTTCCCATTTTCCCATCCTTCTCAATGCCTTCGTTCTGCAGCTGCTCTCTTCAGGTGATAGTTCTGAAGCAGGCAGAAGAATAGCAGAGAGGACAAAAAACTTCTGTTTTCTTCAGAAGACATTATTTGAAAAAAAAATTCTTTGAGCTGAAAAATGGGACAGCACATCCTTCAAATCATAATACAACTATTTGTGTTTGGGAAGGCAGCACAGACTCCTGATTTTCATTGCCTGTTGGTGTTTTCTTACAGTATAGGAGTAAATCTATTTGATGTTTTAAACAAGGTTTTTATTCTCCTTTTCTGTGTGTGCTTTTGTGAACAACTGGTGCATGCCTGAAACCTTGGGATACATCGAGCAGGTGTTTTCAAAAATACTGAGGTCTCTAGCTCGAGCCTGCTGGGTGATTCAAAGCAGGAGCTCAGAATTGCAGATTACTTTCAAATATCTTTGATGGGTTTTGACCTAGGTGATGTTTTGACCTATCCAAGAACTAGCTTATAAAGGTATTGCAGTACATGAGCCACCAAGTGTTTCTGATGCTGACTGAAAGCCTTTGCTAATGAAACCACCTTTGGCAGCAGGCTTCCCTTCCTTCCAGAAGAGGAGGAAGATGACACTGCTTTCCCTGAAACTTCTGGCCATGCAGCCTAGAATAGGCAGAATTTCCTCTGCTTCTGGTAGAAAATAGTCAAGAGTGTGCATGACAGGGCTGTGTCCTGCAGGGACTACGTTAATTCTGCCTGTGTCTCATCTTGAGGTAAGTCTGGCCTCACTTAACTTTACTTTGGGGATGAAAGAACGGGACTTTTTTCTCTCAAAAAACCCCCAACAAACTCACCAAAATCAAAAAACCAAAAAACCAAAACCAACCAAGCAAAAAAACCCCAACAAAAAACCTGACCAAACAAACAACAACAACAAAAAACCCCACCAAAAAATAACCCAAACAAAAAAATTAGGAAAACTTTGTGCTCAGACAAGATTAGCCATTTTTGTCAATGTTTCCAATATTTTGATGAAAAATCATGTGCTGTAATGTTTATTTTATTATTATTGCCATGTGTTGTTGCTAGTGCCATTGTTTTCAGTCAAGTCTGTGAGTTTGTTTAGGCTTTATTTTGACAAGTATGTTTTTGACTTGGGACCATAATTTGAAAATAATTTTTTTTTGTGGTCTGATTTGGTAATATACTGTCCTTCAGTAGGGATGAAATGAGCTCAGGAGGGGCTTGGTTTCTGCGTCAAGGACAAAGATTTTGGGACTGGCCTTAGATTAGAGGATTAACTTGACAGGTTGCACTTTGTGTCTGCTCCCTCTGCTCCCACATTCTGCTTGCGTGAGCAGAGCAGTGGGCGCTGAGGAGCTGATGTCTGCATGGAGCACATTTCAGGTGCCCTATCTTGAACTGTTTCTAATCTGGGCTCGCAGGCTCATCCCCATAACTTGTCCCACTGCAATAGATGGGAGTGGATCTTCCAGTTTAGTTTCATAACCCAGTTTGTGAGCCCTGAGGCTGTTTGAAGTGCAAACCAGAGGATGGTAAGTGGGATGATGGGGGCATTTGCTTCCAAAGCTTGCTCCTGATTTGAAACAGAAAATTAGTGGAGTCTAACTCGATCTCTTGTGCTCAGTGATACCTGACACGTTGGCCTCTATGTGAATATATCTTGCATGGTTAAATCTCCAGAAATGTAGCTGCAGTCTCATGCAAACTTAAGCATTTTGGACCTTTACCAGGTAAAAAAAAACATACAAGATGACCCAATTACCCAAAACCCAAGTTCTGGAAGAATTCATGTGAAATGTGCATTAAAACTGTGTGAATTGCTCTCTTGTCCACTCCATGTTTCAGATCTGTTACAGGTCATCTGCAGTAAGCATCTTGAGTAGAGTTTAAAATGTAAACTTATTTTTCCTCATTCAGTAGCCTTCAGCAGCAGTTTTTCAAAGCATCATTCTATCTACAGTGTCAGCTACTCCCTTTACCTGGCCTGGATTCTTTTCCATTTGCATTACACCTGCATTTCTACATACACTATACTTTGTCCCTGTTTTGCCTTATCACCTGTAAAATGTGCACTTCTGAGATAAAAGCACAGTTGATAACAGGGTGATGTGTCTATCCACCCCAGCGCAACTTAAATTTGGGAGCACAAGGTATCCCATTAAAGTCAGGATTACCTTCATCTATCAACCTCTGCTGTAAGTAGAGCTACAAGTCCAAAGAATGTAGTTCTGTATTAGCCATATTTTTCTGCATCTGTATGTTTATAAGAAAACGATAGTCTAATGTGCTTGATGTTTTTGGTGTGTTAAATACATACAACAAACAACCATTAATGAGTTTTAAAACTGTGATGCTTATTCAGTCCACTCAGTGCTCTTGAATGTGAGCCAACATTAATTCAAGCTCAGTTGATCCTAATAAGTAACTAAGACCCCATTTCATAAACATGCAATTCTAGCTTGTTATTTCTGGCACAGCCATTAAGCAAAAGTCTCTGCCCTCAGAATGACAGAATTAAGGGATTAGGGGTAAACCGAAAATCGTGAATAATTCACAATTTCTTCCCTCCTCTCCTCCCCACCGAAGGCAACTCTAGAGGGGCTCAATAACTGCTCTCAGTTATGCACCTTTTCTTCTGGGAGTTATGAACAGGAGTGTGACCTGCACGTGCAGTGAGATTTGCTCATGTGAGTGGAGCCTGTAGGATTGGATGTAATATCTGATACTTTCTCTTGTCATCACAGGTTCACTACAACAAAACACCAATGCCTGCACCAAAAAGTACTGCTTATTGTTATCCACAATCCTGAAGGGGAACTTTAGGGCCTCCTTAATGTGTGTTGTCCCAACAATATGTATGCCTTTCAAAAGAAATCTGTGACATTTCAAAAGAAATCTATGACATTTTTCGCTAAGATGCAATCAGGGTCACTTCTTACCCTGCCCCTTCAGGTAATGTAGAACATGTGTTATACTTGTTCCTGAAGTAGATTTTCTCTTCAACTTCCCTGATTTTGCAGAAAGATATTTTATAAAGATCCTTCAAATATGAGAAGCTTTGCAGCAAATTATCAAGAGATGCATTTTGCTACATGAAATCCAGTAAAGTAGGAGTTCACATTAAAGCAACATGGAGTGCAAAACAATGTATTTCTCAATGCAGACATTTCTTATGCAACCTTTATCTCTGCCATGCCACTGCATTTCAAGCAGTTGTTGAAGCCTGAAAGCTGTGTTTCTAAGATTTATAGGTTTAGAACTGTCCTTTCATGTGCTTGTACAGTGCCCAGTCACAAGTTCAGTCACTCTCTGAACTTGGAGGCTCTACAGTGACATGGAAGAGAGTAAGAGGTAAGGAAACACTTTGCCTCTCTCCTACAGTGAGAATTACTTGCATTCATGAAGTCTGTGTTGCTAACACACTCTTTTGCTCAAAGGCTGAACTTTCTTGCTGATGCTAAAATGTTTGTAATGCCGCTATATTGTTGCAGCATTGTGCCAAAATAATAATAAAAAAAATTAATTAAATGAAAAATTGGAATATTAATGGCCTTATAGACTTGCTGTTTTCTTTATTCAGTGCCAGTGAAGGGCTGTGTTGTTGGCAGCACTCATTAATATTTCTTAAGTTGTTGCTGATGTTATTATTATGGGCTTTCTTTTTCTTCATGTGCAATTATTGGATTTAACAAAGCATGTGGGGAAAATGCTGTGCACACAGCTGTGTGAGGAACGAATTCAGAAAAGGCCAAATCAGTTTGTAAGAGAAATCAGGTGTGTTGCCATCAAGTTTTGGGTCAGTAGCAGGGCACCAAGTGACTTGGCTTTCTTAAAAAACAGAGAAAGGCTTTTAATTTCCAAACAGAATGGGGGAATGCGTGCAACCCACAGAGACTGGAGTCTCTCCAGGCCTATCGAACATAATGAGAGAATTCTTTGTGAAATGCATAAAATGATGACATTTTAGTGGTGAGTGAAATAGTTGATTAGTTTTTCCATAACCTAAAATAATTGGAATGTTCTTATGCAATCCCATTCCCGGTGAAGACTAGGAATGTGTAACCTCACCATATATACTCCTGAGAGACATCTCTAGGGCAATGTGTGGCGGTATGGAAAAATGGGTAGGAAAGTGTTTTTTAAGGCCCAAGAAAAAGTTACAGGCATGTTCATCTGAGAAAACATCCAGAAGGTGAATTCAGAGTCATGGCTACATGTCTGAGGAGAGAAAAGTTGGTTTGGGCAAGGTCTGCTGAGCTCTGTGGTTGCCACCGAGATAAAGGTGAGTGCCTGACTTACTCTGGCTTGTCCACGTGGCTGTTTGCAGAAGGGGAGAAGGGACACAATACCTGCTGGCACCTGGGGCAGGGCAACACAACCCTGGTCCAGGGGAGAGAGGTTTGGTGCCAGTCTGGATGGACTGACTGCCAAAAGGACGGCTGGGCCTTGAGCTGCCTCTTTGTCTTGTTTCAGCACACCTTGCTCACTGCCACCATCCTGAGGGAAGTCCATATCCATGCTGAACACTCTTAGGGCTGCTGTAATTTCTCCTCAAGTTTGGACATGGAGGATTAAGTGAATCATCCTCAAGGGATTTGGTACTTTGCAACACAGCAGAGATTTTTAACATTGTGTAATATCTCTGACTAGCAAGGGCTAGCATGATCTTTCACAGAAAATCTTTTCTGGCAGATTGAGAGGCAGGATTTAGCATTTCAGAGGAGTAAAGGAAAACGAAATCTATTAAAATGGTCCTTGGCACTGAGGACATGTAGGTCCTGCAGAAATAGGAGTACTCCTCGGTGCTATGTTAGGGCTTGTATTTGATGCATGGACGCTGAACAGCTCTGTCACAGTTAAGCATCACAGTGACACAAGCCGTAGCCACCCAGAAGGATGGTCTCTGCCCTGTGGAAATGGCAACTGGACATTCAGGAGGAATCTCCTGGGTTGAGATTCCCAGTACACAGGGAATTGTATTGGCATATGGAACAGGAATAGACAGGCATTGGGTGATACCTGTTTGAACAGCCTGGGGTTGCTTTAAAGGCAGACCCAACCTTTCTCCTCCCAGTAACATCATACTCCTGCTAGCAGAGGATTATGTGTACTTAGTCACTGAGGACAGAGCATGCATTGCTCATCATGGTTGTATCATCAGACTCAGTGGATAGTTCTTTCATATTTTATGTTGTCTAAATACAGAAGGTTTATTAAAGACTACTTTGCAAGTGGACTATGTTGACACAGCATTTTGTGGGGACACACAGTACCCAGAATGGCTGTTTCTAATGTAAAAACATTTGAGCATTTAAAGCTGGACCAGTTGCATTGAGGAATTAGACCACGAATAGTTCTGTGCAAAGGAGCTAATATCTATAAGAGATTGAAAGACTGGAAAGGGCTCATAGAAGTTATATATTGACTGAAGATGAGCCAGGCTACATCATGCCTGTTCACCCAATTAATTATTTGTTTCAATATTTATAAAAGTGAATAGGAAACAGATGGTAGAACTGGAGATGTCTGTTAGGTTTCTGTAACGGAGAAAGGAGAAAGAGAGAGCGGAAATCAGAATCTCACCATAAGAGAGGAACAGGAAATTAAAATGTCAGACAACTGAAAAAACTTCAGGACCACACACAAACATACAGAGTTTTCCCACAGGATCTCCAAAGCATTAAAAATTTAAGTATTTTCTCTTTTGCCACACAGAAATCAGAATAAAGTTTAAAAAAAAACTAAAAAAAGGAAAGTCTAAACATGCACCCTCAACTCAATTGTTAGAATATAGTATATTGAAAATTTTTTTGGAAACTTGTCTTAGTAGTTTGGAAAAGCCCTACTGAGATATCCAGTGACAAAAGAGCACAGATGGGAGTTGCTGATTCATGTATTGAGTATCCACATTGTTGTCCTCGGCAGTAAGAATTCATGGTCTTTATTCCTCAGAGACTGGTGGTGTGGCAGGCAAAGGTCCTGCAGATTGGGGTTATCAGGGAACTCAGGGCTGTGTTTGCTCTGCATAATTATTATTCAGGGCACCTGGGGCTTGTGGTCTGTCCTTGAATCTGGCTGCATTGAAATGAATTTCCCCTGATGCCCAAGATATGGGCAAGGGAGTATTGATGGCTTGAAGGGCAGCTTACAGTGTATGTTCCACCTAGGATGTTGGAGTGGGGGAGGATGAAAACAAGGGGGTAAAAAGAGCTTTCATACTGAATAGATTTGGTGGAATTGTGCCAGTTGTGTTAACTGAGGGTCAGGGGTCCTGAATTCACGTGGGATTCTGATAGCCCACCTGCAGCCAGCACACAGCAATGTATTCTCCATGCATGTCAGTAGAAGACAGATCTGGAAAAGCCAAGTTGCTCTTTCACAGAAATCTGTTTGTGATGCATCATTACCTGAACCAGCTGGGTTTGGAAAGAGGTTGAGAATCCAGATAGAGTTACTGGCCTCTTCCCCTCTCAGAATTCCTTCTAGTTTTTAGTATCCTTGGGAACACAGGGAGATACGTGCTTTGTCCACAACCCTTCCCAGATGGCAGGGTTTGCTGTCACTAGTAATCTCTGCTTCTTTAGCTGCCCCTTGCTTATGTCTCTTCATATTCAGCAGTCATCACTGAATAAGGGCTGTCTGCTGACCTTTCCTTCAGCAGTAGATTCTGAGCTAACTGTGCTGCTCTGCTGAGACATGGATATTTTTTCTCTGTCTGTCTTTTTTTCTGTCTTGTGGTAGGGTTTTCTATGTCTCACTTTGACTTTGGCCAAGTGCCTCACAAGCTATGGACTCTGAATGCCTGCCTTATTTGGAGAAGAACGTAGGCTTTTCAGTTGGCTTGACCTCCCAGTAAGTTTCCTACTCTCCTTTGACCTGCTTCTGCCTTGCCAATCTTTGTATTAAGCTTTTTTCCTCTCTTTCATTGTAAAAGTTCACTCATCCTTCTTCCTTCCCCCCAAAATAGAAGAAAAAATTTTAGTAGCTGCTGCTAGCTGTTGCCCAGTCCTTCTGCTGGAGTTTGATGTTTACCCCAGGAATAAGGAATTTGCAAGTTCATATTCACACCAGGTCAGCAGATGCTGCTGCTGAGGATTATCCTGTAACTGGTAAAATAGCTTAACTTGAATCATTAATATGGACAGGTCTGCCTCAGAAAACTGTTGCCCACTGCATTTTAGCATAGTCTGGCAAATCCAGCCCTTTGCAAGCAGGCTCTAGAGTCAGTCTCTGAGAAAAAGTCTGTTTTGTCTCCAGGTTCCAAGAGTAGGCTGTTTGGGTCAGTACTGCTGAATAGAACTATGATTTTAGAGGTAACTGCTGGTGCCTCAGTTGGATCAAGGAGATCAAGGTTGATCTGACTTTTGGATCAACTGAAGACCATAGCCTACCAGAAAAATGACTTTGTCTGCAGACAGCTCTTTCTCCAGTTAGGAACTAGTAAACCACAAGAACAAAGTGAGGAGCAGAAGTTGGCACAGCGAAGTCCTTGGACAATGGCAACAAGATACCTGCAAAGAAGAAGGGTTTTGTGATTTCCCCTGTATTTACTTTCAGAAGGAGAAGCATTGGAAGGAGAGGTGAAATAATGCAAATCCGTGGTGCAGCAGTTTAGGAACAAGCAGAGTGGCTGACGGATACATTCTTTATTTGTCTAGTGATCAAAAATGCAAGTTTTCTGTAAAGGCATGGCTTTTTATAGCACTTGTGGTACACAGGTGCTGTGAGAGCAGCAAATAGATTTGGTTTTAGCTGGGTGCTCGAAGGAGGAGTTAGCACTTTGCCTTTTGCATTTCTGCCTTCCTCCAAACACTGAGAGTTTTGCCATGTGCTTCCTTTGGCAGGTAGGTATCTCAGGAACCCGGTGCTTCCCAAAGATCTGAATGGAGCTTGTCTGAACCTGTCAACTTGTCTGAAGTTACCATTTACTGAGCATGTGGTGAAATCAGTGATGTTCAGGTGAGGGACACTAGGAATCTGTGCCTTTGCTGTTGCCTGAGTGAAATGAGACTCATCTGCGAAGCAGGGTACAAAAGAGTTTTATTGCACAATTTTCATCTACTCTTCTGACACTGCTTCTGATAGAGCTTCTGATAAATTCATCCCAGGGGCTGCTCCAAAGATTACTTGTATTTGGTCCATTGAATTTGTGACTTAAAGGCTAAAAGAAGACATACATGTTACAGAAGTGTTGCCTGTGACTGACTGAAGAATAAAAAGAATTCAGTGTCCCTCAGAGAATCACAGAATGGATAAGGTTGGAGGGGACCTCAGTGGGTCATCTGGTCCAACCTGCCTGCTCAAGCAGGGTCATCCTAATGCACAGTGCACAAAACTGCATCCAAACTGATTTTTTCAAGGATCTGGCTAAAGCAACTGGACAGCCTGGAATAAATCTTTAAGATATTTTCTTCCTTGTCTCTCCACTTAACTGAATCCTGAAATGTGTTTCCCTACCATTCCTCCTGCCTGTCTCCCCACCATGGTGCTGCTGTTGCTCACAGAGAATTGCCACTCTGATGGACAGGACATGAACAGGAGTGGTGGAGTCTCCTCCCAGTCCGGTGGAGGAGAAATGCACTGGAAGACAGGGAAGGAGAAGGATCAGCATCAGCACAATATCCGAGGAACTGACGCCTTTTTCAGAGCTGTGCTTATCCCTACTCTCAAAGCAAGCCTTTCATAGTGCTTCCTTCACCTGCAAGCCTTGCAAACCCCAGCCTCTGGTGGGCTGCCTCCCTTTGCATCAATCCCCACGTTACCACACAGCCGCTGCTGTCTGTGTGGTCTTTGGAATTCACACGGCTTGGTGGCAACCAGTAGGGAGGGAAAATAACGTGTTTTATTTATTTAGAGTCAAGCACAGTTTAAAGTCCATTCTAAATAAATAAAAACTCTTAGCCAGATTTATATAAATAAAAAAGCAGATTTCCCCCTCTCTTTTGGCTGCTGTTGAACAGCATCAGTTTCAAGACCACACAGGGAGCTATGTCGACAGCTCAGAAATGTGCAGTAGAGGCAGAGGTAGGAGGGGTAGGAAGGACCTTGATAACTTGCTTTGGGTTTCTGATGCATGGAGGTTCCCTGTTAAGGAGTAGCCCTGACACTGTGGTGAGTTAAAATGTAAGATGAAAACTGTGAATATCTTAGGCCTTTAGCAGAGGAATATTTCAATAAAAGTCCAGTTTTTCTTCAGGTGCTTCATCCACTCTACCAAGGCATTCATGCAAATGGTAGAATTAGTTAGCACAGGTTTCTACTTCTTCAGAGAACTACTTTCTCTGTTTCTTAGTATAGCTTAGAGATGACACAGCACCCATAGAAAACAGTGATTTGAGGAAGAAACATTTTATTCTTAGGAAGCCGATCACATTTGGCTTTTGGGGCTTGAGCCTGCGTTACACAAAGGTTCCCAGTTTCCATCAAATGGTGCTCCCACACAGGTGCTGACAGTGTCATGTCTCCTGTTACAACCATCACTTAGGGAAACTTCAAGCATGGTTTCATTTTCTTGGGAACAAAATGTATTATGTCTGCACAAGCTTTCAGATCTCTCCTCACTTGCAGACCTGCCAAGATATCAGGAAGGGTGACAAGCAGCTGCTATGTGGAACACCTGGGTTTTGTTACTCCAGATGAGAGATTATAACAGGCCTTAAATAGATGTCTGCTATCAGTGGGTTCTCCTTGAGGCGGCATTTACTGCGCTGCTCATGGATGAGGATGGGCTGGAGAACACGATTCTGCTGATTGCAAGATTAGGCTGAGAAAAAAAAGAGCCCAATTAATGATTGTTATTTTGTGACTGGTCAGAGGCCACTACAATTCTGACAAAGAAAATCAAAGAAACACTCTTGCAAAGCAAAGCTTTTCTCACAGTTCATTACCTCTTTCATATTCTGAACTTCCTTGTGCTGGCGGACAAAATGACCAACAGATGTTAGTCACATAGAGGAAAAATTTCAAAGAATAATTTTTTAAACATGTCCTTTTATAGCTTACTTTACCCACTTTATATATTATATTTAAAGTCATGTATGGTCATATATCCCACAATACCTTGGGTTGTCTTGTTTTGTTAGTAAAACATCAGCTCACTTTTCTCTTCCCACTTAACGACACAGCTGGGGTCACAGCTTGTCAGAGGCAATGGTGTCAGAACTCCTAAACATCTTCCCTAAACCCCTATCCTGAAGGAAGCTAGCACGTCTCAAGGCTGTATTGCTCTGTGGTCCAGTCAGCAGTAAAATGCCATTTTCTTTGCACAGATGAAGTCATTATACAACTTCTGCTTCTGCCATGCCAACCTGCAGATGGCTGCTGCATCTACCAGGGACCTCTGGTACAGCAAATGGTCTTTGTCCCAGCCCACTCAAGCCAGAGGCATGAAGAGTTTCCCTTCTGGCCCAGCAAGTCTTTCTCCTTGAGAACACTCCTTGTCTCGCTATGAGGAGCAGACACCTTGAAAATGCTACTTAGGAATGATTATTCTATTTTGTTCTGATTATTTATATCTGTTAAGCAGTATTTCTCCCTAGTTTTTAGTAGCTTTGAAAGTATCCAAAGTGGGCGCTTGGAGGTGGACTTGGCAGTGCTGGGTTAATGTTGGATCGTGATCTTAGAGGTCTTTTCCAACATAAATGATTCTATGATTCTCTGATGCAGGAAAATAGATGGTGTGGAATAGGCTCACATTGCCTGCCTGCATGAATTTCAGGGCCCCACAAGCTGTTCCATGCATAGGGGAGTGGATTCCGTTTTTATGTGTGCATATTATTATTTCAGAAAATTGTGCTGAATTTTGCAAACCTGAATGTAGGAGAGCTAGGATACATAGTGCAAAATACTTTCAAACCTGAATTACAGTGATTTTTTTCCCTTCTTCTAAAAAATTATTAAATGCTTTCCACTATGAGTATATAACGTCAGTGGCAATGGGCTCTATGTGCAATAAACAGCTTTTTGTGTTTATTAAATACCCCAGCCTTGCCTTGCACTTTAACCAGCCATAACTTCATTTATTGCATTGTATGCTGAGCTGCCATGAAAGATATCACTTACTCATCACAGTACTCTAGGTAATCACACCAGAGTTCATTCATTTTCACAACCGAGAATAAAAATTATTTATCTGATTTTTAACTCTCAATAGCAATACAAGATGTTTAAGCCTTATATATAATTTATTTTTTAAATTTTAATTCTTTTCTGAAAATGAGAGTTGAGCTATTAGAACTGAACAAGAAAGCAGGTGGTTCTACACCTCTTTTATTGGTGACTATGAAGAAATGTCATACTACCTGGCAAGAATGGGCTCCTGGAGAAATTCTGTGCAAATTTACACAGAACAACAAGAAATCTAAGCCTTGGGATTCTCAGAGAGACAGAGCTGCTCTTCTATTTTAATTATTTCACTGGAATTCAGTGTAAATGTTAGTCCTGAAACATCAGAAAAATTCTAAGGTATGAAAAATAAAATCCTGTGGGAGGCTGTGTTTTAGGAGAATAACCATAATTATCTGTGTAACTGTAGGCAGGCTAATCCGGTACTGATTCTGAACAAAAAATTAAAATCTTCTTAGGACATACAATTAGCTAGAGATTGGAAAGTAATTGTTGTCAATGAAGATTTTGCTTAAATCTAATTTCAAATATTGTGGCCAAAATTAAATGTGATGACAAGCTGCTCACTTAATAAATTAGATTGAGATAATTAGTAGGATTTAAAAGCACTCCATATTGCAAGGATTAAAAATATTTTGTAAGAAGTATCTATAAAAAGATTATCATCATCACAAGGGTGTAGAAAAGTGTTTTTTAATCAGGAAATCAGTCTGGCTGATTGCTAGTCCAGTGCTATACAATGGGCTCTTTTTTTTTTTCCCAGTTATTTATAAATAATTATAAAGTGATTGCTAAAAAAATATTTTGATGTTTTGTTCTGGTAGGACCTTCTTGCAAACCAGAGGGGACTCTTTGATAAGGATATGTTTGGAAGAACAGAAATGTTATCGCAGACAGATGCGAGCACAAAGGTCTGTATTTAAGAGGAAGAAGGACACCCATGGAAAATTTCTGCATGCTAGAAATTGGTGATCCTGAAAGTCCCAGAGCTCCTGGTAGTCACTTAAGTGAACATGAGCTTTCAGGCTGCTTTTAGGAGCATGACTTCAGTATTGTGTGAGCAGGTGAGAGAATACTGTGCAGGACTGGAGAGCTGATTATTCTTAGAGAGGGGACCAATGAGCTCTTTATTAGAAAAGCAGGTTAATTTCTGGTGTATGCTAGCAAAGAAGATCATAAACTAAGGAAATGTGGGGAAAGAAATCCCAAGGATGCTCTAAGAGTCTAATGATAATAGAGATATTTAAGACTCTCAAATACACAGTGTATAACTTGCATGTATAACAATACATAACAATATATCTGGTGTTATAATTTTATCTATAAATATATGAGTATTTGTATCAAGGAGTACATATGTATATGTGCCTGTGTGCTTGGGAGGTTCGTGGCAACACACCTTCTTCTCAATTAAAATAGCATCCATGACACTGGAAAGAACAAATTAATTCTTCTATCAAGCTGCTGTAATTCAGCTTGCTCTTCCTCATACAATACTTTTATGCTTAAAATGCAGCAGCATCTGGTGTGACTGGTATTGTGTACACAACTCTAGCTCCAGACAAGCTTCACTGATCTCAGTTGCATAATGGACAGTAGGACTTGGCCCTCTAAAATTTAATATGTCAGTCCTAAAATAATTTCTAAAGGAATTTATATATCTTCTCCTCCTCCACTCTGCCTGTAACCTGAGAGCATCCATGTGGCTAAGAATACAGACTTGTCTTCTCTAAATTGAAGACGTTCTGCTCATACCACTGGAGAAACAAACTAAAAAATAAGGCAAGCAGATGTTAAAAAATGTTGAAAGTTCCTTTTTTTGGAAAGGTAGCTATGTTGAATAAACATTAAAATGCTATTTTTTCTATACAACTATTCATTTTAATGTCACCCCAAGAGTTCATCCAAGGGTCTCTGGGTCACCTGGGAGAATGTACAGTATATTTTGGCTTCACAGCCTTCAACTTGCTACAAAAGGCTAATTCTTCCAATTAATGAAATAAATGTTGCTGATGCAGATGGATTGACAAATTAGTTTAAAGGCTAGTATGTTGAGGCAGATGGCAAGTCTGATACAGCTAGAATGCATTAAGAGGCCTCCCCTGGCAGGAAAAGGAGCCCTTGGAAGAACAAGATACAGTGACCATTCACCCCCACTCACCTGGTGGTGTTTTTTCTGTCCAAGCAGAACTGTGACAAAAGTAGAGAGTGTGAAGACTTTTTGTCCCATAAGGCTTTCAACAGGGCTTTCTGTTTAGGGCAAAAGAAACCCATTCAGACAAGACATTCAGACAAGCTGAGGGAGCTGTAGGTCTGGTAATCCCTGTTGGGCATACTGCAGTTTGATGGGCTATTTAGTAGAAAAGCAGATTAATTTATGGTGCCTGCTAGGAAAGGTGATCAAACTAAGAAAATATGAGCAAATAATTCAAGGGAATGCTCTGAAGTTTATTGATACTTGTTCTGTGATCAGATGCTGAAAAGCTAAACAGAGCAAGGAAGCTCTTGGGAGAATTTTGAGGCTATAAGTCTGTTTATGCGGGTAGAATGCTCTTAGAAAGAGTATGTTTTCCTTTTAAAAATACATTCTTCTCTTTGAGACAGCATTCTGAAGTAGCTGCATTTTAATTCAGTTTGCAACTGTTTATGAGAGTGGAGGTATTGATGGAGTGTTGATATTTCAGGAGTGGATCAGCCCCATGGATTAATGCATTTACGTGCTTCAGGGATGGTGGAGGTGGGTTACTGCACACCTGAGACCATAGTAGGGCATATTGATGTCTGGCTGCAATTTCTGAGCTTTACAGCTTTAGCTAACTGATGTGATAGCCTCTGTGTTTCCAGTCAGGAAATAACACTCGCTGTCAGCTGTGCTGGATGTGGTGTTGGAAGGCGTGTTCCTGCCCTCATACCCACAGACATAAAAGGGCTTACAGAAGAGAGTTGGAGGTTCTCAGCTGGTGCCCATCAGCGTAACGTCAGAGGGCTGTAAGGTGATACAGGATGTTGCACACTGCAGTAATCTGGATCTACCACAACTGGCTGGAAATGCGCTACCTGACGTGCCCCAGTCAGGTCTCCCACACCACAGCGCTCAGCCAGGTCTTTGCCAGAGCACAGGGCTGGATATAGCAAATGCAGGGATCCAGGCTGCTGGAGCTAAGCTGCTTTTCTTCCCCATGTGTTTGCTTGTTTGAGCCTCATCAGCTCTCCACATTCTGTGCTGTGCTAGATACCGACAATAAATAGCACATCTGGGCACAGAGCAACCAGCCCTGCAGTGGAATTAACATTCATGGTCTCCAAGTCCAGCTCAGTGAGAATAATAACTCAAGTCATGGAATTAAATTGCTTTGCTACTGTATGAGCTTTAACATTAATTAGCTGTGTGAGTGGACATCTGTGCAGAATTAGCTGAACCCCCAAATCCTAACTGGACATTACTCTATGGGGAAGCACTGGACCTCAGTCTATGTAGATAGGTGGATTTTTTTTCTTTCTTCCTGTTTATGCAGGAGAGCTTGTGGAAGCTGTTTTATTTTAAGTAACTTGGAGCTCCAACATGAGCTGTCAGCCTGCAGACCAGTGTAATGTTATAGATAGCTGGATGTTCACTGAGCTCCAAAAGGCTGAATCACCTCTTGCTAAAATATCAGTTTTCATTGTTAGTGAAATTGGGTTTTTCTAAAGAAAAATGTCAGGAATACATGTAAGAGACTTGCTTATTGTTTATGTTCTGGTAGTAGCTTAGTTGTAAAAGCAGTTGGATTTGCAGTACACGTGGATAACCTCTTACAAAGTATTGTTTAGAGAGCCCAGGAGAGAAATCTATGCAACATGCCAATGCAAGAATTTTGTTATTCATTCTCTTGGGAGAAAGGTGGACAAAGAATATAATTTGCTGTTTTGAGAGGAATCTATTTACCTTCCAAGAATTACCTATCACAGATTGGTTTGATTACTATCATTAGCCTATCTGCTACTGGAGATTGTTTGCTTTGTTTCTTGAAAGAGAAAACAAAATGTGGTGGTAACACGTGGGACATGAAGAGTATGGACTTGCATTAAAAAGACTGCTTTTCTGGGCTGCACTTATAGATAGATGTTAAGAAAGCAGCCAAGGAGGCATATCCAATAGAGAAAATTTTGTGCTTAATAGTCTGCCTTTTTTTTTTCTTTTTTTTTTATTTTTTCTTTTTCAATTCTTAGACTGAATAAAACACAATCTCGATTTTTTCCAGCCATGCTCTGTCTACAGATTGCTCCAGAATTTCTGTGCCTTCAACCTCATCTCTCTCTCTCTCTTTTTTCTTTTTCTCCATCCAAACACTTCCAAGAGCAAAGAGGATAGTTGCTGGTATGTGATGAAGGCTTGGAAAGGAAAAGCATAATTTAACATCAAATGGGTTTCTCCTCCTCCCACTCTGCATGCAGGAAGTCTTAAGGAGACTATCAGGACACTATGAGTACTGCCTCCCAAAACATTCTGTATCCCAAGAACCCCTTCCATTCCTTTGCAACCTCCAATAACTTCACTTAAAATAAAACTCCTAGTTTAGTGTTTCTTCTGTGAAATAATTGGCGGTGTTCTCTGGAAGGTGCAAATTGATGGATTCCCTCAGTTCCTCTTAATGTCTGAAAGAACTGGGATTGTAAGGTGATTTTTGGGGGCTATTTAAGGACAGCCTACTTTAATTAATATGCAAGGGATTCAGCTCTTGGCCTGTGCTGTTTTACACCATTAAACAAACTGGTACGTGCTTGGTGGCACCTTTTTGTGTCAAGGGTACCCTACTGATGTTGTTTCTATCTGACCTACATAATAAAGAAGGAGTGTCAGTAAAATGTCAGCACTTTCTGCATTGCTGTATCAATGAACAATCTTTAGCAAATCAGAGGCTTAGGGTTACCTTACATTTCTCAGTTCAGGCAAGAGAGGTGAGGACTAATATATGGGAAAACACTTCCCTGGTCAGGGCAGCACCTCTGGCTGTAACTGTCTTGTGTGTCCTCCCTCAGCTTCACCAGAGACCCCTGAGATACCTGTCCAGCTGACAAAAAGGTGAATGTAAAGTTCAATGTGCAAAGATGATATTTATTTCTGAACTTTGAAGTGCCAACTTGTTTTGCTGTGATTAACAAGGAAGGAAACCTCTGATGTTTGTGTTAAGATAATATGGCCGAGAGAGTGAAGGGATGGCACTTTAGCTGCACTCTACTAATATTTGTAACTTTCCCTTGTCCTGTAATAAAAGAAAATAACAGTGTTTAGATCTCACTGAAAGTAGCCAGAAAACCCTTTTCATGATGTCGTATTAGCTTTGATCTGGTGTACTCAATTATGGTTTTTTGTTTATTACAGGCTCTCAATTTTCCTTCTTTGCTCCAAAAACTATACTCAGAATATTGAATCACTTTTCTCCATATCAGTGAATCTGCTTATTGACATCCTGTTAGAGGCCTGTGCAAATAGTCTTCAAAAAGGAATAAATGAAAGACACCAGTGAAAAGCAAAGTTTGACCAGAGGGCAAAGTTCTGTCAAAAACACTTTATCTTTCTTTGTTACTGAGACATGACCAGATGTTTGTTTATAACAAAATGCCTGCATTGGGATTTTTCAAAGCCCAGATGAGGAAAACTGTGTCTAATTGCTTCTAAGAGTGCAGTCATGTCCTAGCTGCAACCTACAATACTACACCTGGAGATTCTGGGAGTGGAATAGAAGTGTCCATGTTTTTGCTGAAGGGAGAGATAGGGCTGTCAGTTCAGGCACACACTAAACACCTGCTCTGCCTGGGCCCCGTGGTTTAACTCGATTAAAGCGCCACATTAAAATGATCATCAGTCAATCAGAACACTTCCTCACCCTGAGGAACACAACATCACGCTCAGTGCTGCAGTTTCCAGGGAAGCCAAAGCGTCGTGCTAGGAGAAAAAAATCAGAGCAGTGAAATGTTTCACAACTGTGGTTTGTTCAGCCTGTGTGAAATCACAGACTAATGTTTAACCTAGGATCAAGAAACTCAGAATTTGTTCTCCTAAATGATTTTAAATCTGGCTAATTATTTTGATTATTAATTTTGATTATTTTAATCTTGGCTATTAACTCTAGTTAGCAAAATGAAATGTAATTCATGTTCTAGCTTCGGGAGAGTTTCCAATCAGTAAAGCTGTATCACAGACCACAAATTCACGTTGTTTCAGTGGCACAGAGATCATTTTCCTCTTATTTAAACCCCTGGATAACTATTTAAGTCTACCAGACTACAGGTCTTATAAATTACAGAAGTAGGAATTGCCAGGAAAGCTCTGTTTTATTAATAAAAAGAAAGGCAATACTAAAAGATAAAGCAACACAGACAAATTAAGATAACCTCCTCCAGTTGGCTTTTAGCTGGGAGCTAGTTTTCTGTGGCAAAGGATTATTTCTATAAACAATATACAGTTTGCTAACAGTTATGTAAATATTGCTCTGAGGTACCTTATGTGATGATTTGCAAGGCCTTTTGCCGTAGAGATTTTGAGTTACTTAGAATTAACTTCCTTCTTGCATTTATTAAGGCATTTAACCAATTTGGTTTTGGTTTTTTAGTGAAGCAGAGAAGGTAGAAATGCATATTTTCTTTTGCAGTTCATGTGACAATATAATTTCTGAAGTCTTTTAAACGTTGGCCAGCCATAAAATGTATTCATCATTGTTGAAGCACAGTGTTAATGAAAAAAATTCTATAAATCAAGGTACAGCAGGTTGATGTCCCCTTTCAGAAACACCCACTGCATGTTGAGGAAGCATCTGGTGCAATTCGGATGGTTTTTGTCAATTAATTTAATAGCCAAATGTGCAAAAGAGCTTATTGCAAATATTTCAAACTTTTTGCTGATGGAAGTTACAGATATGAATTGAGAGGCTGGAATAAAAGGACAGATTATGGCTTTTTGGAGCCTGAAGTACATTATATCCTATGGGTCCTGAGCGCTTCTCCAGCCCCCCTTCTCATTTCTTCCCTCTCACACCCTGGAACTGTGGTGGAAGGCAGGCTTCCCTCTTGGGAACCATCAGTGATCCTTTTCCTTTGCAGACAGGGAATTTCTTGGACGACCAGACAGCTGTGCTTTGAAGGCTTGGCCTGGCCTGCTGCACCTTTCACTGAGTAATATTTGACCACTCCTTTACTGGGGTGATGCTGAAAGTGTCCTTGCAGTGACAGCTCTCACTGAATGTTCATATTGCAGACCTTAAAAAGACCACGCTACATCAGATACATGCCATGTTGTCAACTTAAAAAGAAAATGGTGTGCTAGACTTACTTGAAAAATTTAAAAAATAATTGATAGTCCAGTATTACCAGATGATGTCATGGTCAGGGATGGTAAGAATGGCATTTAGGTGTCTGCACATTAACGTCTCTACCTGTAGCCGCTCCAAAAAGTCACATTTACAGGCAACAATGTGGTTCTGTGTAAAGTTCTGAGGAGGAAAGCTCTGTTCCTTAAGGGAAGATGATGATTAATGCACTGTAAAGTTACTCCTGAGCTTGCCTTGTGACACCATCTCTATGCTGTCACATCTTGTTCAGTGTTTTACTGGCCCTTGAGAATTTCAGAAAAGCATACATTAATTACAGTGTATTATTATCATCTGCATTTCTGATACATAGGCTCTCACAGAATGCCTTAAACAATTTCTTGGTTTTTTTTCCTTTAAGCGTTGCTGCAAATTACATCATTTGTATGCAAACTTCAGTTGGATACGGTAACACCTTGTAAAGTACTTTAACATGGCAGAAATACTTAAATAAAACTTGGGGTTGATTTCAGAGATCTTCCCTTTAGGAGACTGCAGTAAATTCAGTCCCCAGACTGACACCCTTTTCTCTGTATAAATTTAGTTTATTAATTCCGTCATAAATTTTAGTTTTTAGGTTAACACTTCTTCATGGTGCAACTTAATTGCTTTAAAAAGAAAAACTACGATAGTGCTATACATCTACGGTGGCTTTCCCTAGCCTTTGGAAAGTACATGGATTTACAATTAAGCATCAGGTATGCTCTAGTCTGTCACATATTTGGGTTTGTTATATCCATTAGCAAGCAATAAAATCTCCAGTATTCAATCTTTCTCACTATTTATGTCTTATTTTCATCCCACGCTTTCACCTTTGGCTTTGGTTTTCTTTCCCTTTGGCCGGTTTATTCACAACCACTAAACAGAAATGATGCCACTCCTGCTTCACAGCTCAGCAGACAGGGAATGGTGGATCACCGTGCTGGGCCATGCCTGTTCGGCCTCTGCTGCTTGTGCCATTTGTTATAACTGAGCTCTGTCCACCACACCTCTAAAACCCCTCTGAGTGAAGTCTGTCCAGTGAGGCCAGGCTCTTAAAATGGATGCGAATACTACAGGTTTCTTACAGTTCTCTTTATTCAGCCATTTAAGCACAACTGATTTTCACATCATCTTTCTTTAACCCAGTATAATCCAGCACTCTCCAGCCTGAGGTAATCCTTCAAGTCCTGGGCAGGACCTAGGATTCTGAAGTGATTCACTGAAATGTCATGTATTTTCAAGCCCCAAATTGAGGCTTTGTTTTAAAAACACCTAAAACAATAAAAATAAAAGAAGACGCAAGAACAGAATAGATTCTGTGCACACAGTTCAGAAATAATGTGTGTGGAATGCATCACTCCTAACTAAATGTCTGCTTCATTTCTTCTCCCCAGGTTCCAACTAACCCTGGATGGAATGACATACACAACACAGACCTCCCTCCCTCCCTCCCTCTGCATTTATCCTCAAAAGGCAGGAAAGGGAAAGGACCTCACCCTGTTAGTCACTGTGGTGGTTAGAACATTTGGTGGTTACAGGGAATGGTGGCCTTTGCTACAGGCCATTATGTGATGGGCAAACTCAGTTTGCTATCAGAAACTGCTCTCTGGAATGAAGCAGAACTTTAATGATATCTCCTTTGCCCTGAGCAATTGCAGGTGGCATCCACATCGATATCGAGGAGAAAAAGCTGAGAGAGAAATACAGGTCTGAAAGAGGTCCTAGAGAAGCATATTCAGAGTTTGCTGGGCAGACCTCAGAAGGAATTTCCAGATTAAAACCAGGATGCCTGTGTGGATATTTTGGTGAATCTAAGTTACTACAAAGAAAAGGCAGAAAATCCCAAGGCAGGTGAAGCCCAAAACTTGTCATTTGTTTTTTTGGCAATCTTGAGTCCCAGTGATGCCTGACATTTGGAAGGAGGGGTAGGAACTGGAGAAACTAAGATCACCTGGAGAGAGTTTGGAAGTGTTCAAGGAGAGAGCACAGCAGGCAGGAGGGGGAGTGATAAAAGTGCCGCTAAACAAGGGCAGTTCCTCAGGGGAGCAGTGAACACTGGGCAAGGAGATAAATTAATCTGGCACCAGTTTGCTAACTTTTGACTGGGGGTATAACCAGGGCAAGGACTGAATACAGAGCCAAGAGCTGCTATTCAGCCCAACTGTGTAGCTGCATAAAGCATGATGCAGGAGCCTCCTCTGAGTCTGAAGTTGGTACAAAGTTTCTGAACAAAGCAGAACGCAGGTTAAGAAACACCACTCTGTGTTTAATGTCACTGTGTTCATTTGCAGGGCAGGTTTTAGAGGAACACCTTCAGTTTAGGTGTAGACAGTGTGGAGATAGGGTCAGCGACTGGGCTTTCAGGAAAGGCTGGAGATAACAACAGGTGAAATGCAAACACAAGGGTTTCGTGGCATATATGGGTAAAAAGTTCATGATGACAAAATTTGCAATTGCATTTGGGGGAAAAACTATTTTTTACTAGACCAACTATGTCAAGAGGATATGCTTACTGGAAATACTTACCCTACTGTAGCCTTTGAACTCATCTTTCAGGTAACATGAATGTTCCCTGCAGGGTAAGAGTGGTCTGAGGACTACCTTTGATGGTGGGTGCATTCCTCACAGACCAAGTAGCCAAACTTGGTGTCGCAGTGACACATTTGGGTTCCACTGGCCAAGGAAATTGAGTGATTTGGCTTAACTTGCTAGTATGGGATGAGGTTTTCTGATGTGCAGCCTTGCTCAGAGGACTGCTCCTGAGAGCTGAGCAGGGCTTTTAGGCTTTTCCATGAGCTTGGTTTCACCTGAAGAGCTTCTGCTGGCCCCACAGTGCTCCCACACAGAAACATTGCCTGACACCCGCTTTGGTGCCTGTTGGGTGGGAGCTGCAGCCCAATCCATGCAGGAAGGGATGAGGCATGTTGGACCACGGCAGAGCAGCTGGATTTCCTCCCCACCTCCCTCCCTCCCTCCCTCTGTGCAGGGCATGCAGCGCAGCCGGCCTCGGCGCCCCTGCGGAGCAGCCTCAGCCTTCGGGACTTCGGGAATTTCCAGGTTACGGTAAGTTCAGTTAGAGTTAAGGTTTACCCCAAGCTGCTGGTGAACCGGCAACCACCACCTTGATGATCTGTTTGTGATTATCCTACTGAGAGTTTAATTTAGGTTTATTTTTGCCAGTTGATATTTGCTGTCCCAGGGGCAGGGCCTTGCATTGCTTGCTCTGTATGCAACATTATGGTTGTTTTTCAAATATGTAAATAGAGGCAAGTTTTTTCTCTCAAATCTAGCTAGTAGAGCTCACTTTTAGTGCTACATGCACTTCTCAAACCTCAGTCTCTAGTTAAAAGTATTATTAGAGCTGATTAACTGTAAGGAAAAGAAATATTGGTTTTGCTGACTAAAGCAATGCCCCTAAACACAGTAGATAGATTACTTTCAATGATGGATTCAAACACCTTCAGGGACTGCTTGGTCTTTCTATTTACCATTATCAACGTTGTAATTTTTTTATCAAGACTGGCGGTTTCTTCTCACAGAAAATCTTTATTGCAAGGCTGACCTGCCTAACACCTCCCTATCAGTAACAGAAACAAATAAGAGTTGATTGTTCAGCTGCTGTCATTTAAAAAGACTAAATCAACCTGCCACAAAAGAATAATTCCCTCTGGTAACTTTATCCATTTGCCCTTGGTGGTGACACTGTGGATACCACCCTGGTTGAACTATGTATTAGTTCCCAGAGAAGCACTTCGAAAGATATAGCTCTGCACAATGTTGTAATTGAAAAAAATTGAATAGCCATGCATGGTTCAGTAATCTGAAAAGAATGCAAAGGTCCAATTCTAATAGCTTTGCACAATTTAGTACCATTTTGCTGTGCCTTCCAAATGGGTTTATTCTGCTGCTCTGTGTATATCTGTTATATAACTTGGCAGCACTGCCTATATACAGGCAGCCCTGTTTTTTAAAAGGATGTGTCAGTATTTTTATTTTCTGTTTTGACCACATTTTTAAAAGACTGACGTAACCAAATTACCCACTGGGGATGTTTGGTCTTCCAGCAAGATGGTGTCTGCTAATTCAGAGTCCTGCAAAGGATGCAGTAACCTGTCAGATGACTTAAGAACTTGATTTTAAGCTTATTCATTAAAGCTGGCTTTCTTTTATCATATCTTGGAATCAAGTCTCTACATTATATTTGGATTGGGGAAGCTTTAAAAGATGCTGTGAAATACATGCTTCTTAAAATTCAGGTTGTAGCATCCACTGAGATTGACTTTTATTTATTTTGCATACTACTCTTCTATGTGTTTCTAGATATTAAAGCCTGTATACTGCCTATCCGTGAAGAGCTGCTGTTCTGAAATCTAAGGAAGAATGACAGACAGTCATCAGACTGGAACTTCAGTTTAACTTAAAATTGCTCTTTTATTTTAAACAATTGGCATAATTTTATTGTCACATTTTGCTCTTAGTGCATTCCTCACATAAATCCTACATACAATATGACTGTATTTAAGACTGATTTTAAAAAAAAGCTTATCTAAAAGAATTGTTAACATTATTGATATCTATAAATACCTCACAGACTAAGTCACCTTGCTTCTTTTCACAGTAAATAAATTATCATACTGCTAATAGGGATGGTAATAAAAGCTAGTTAATATGTAATTCAGAATTTGTACATGTATCTATGTATCTATGTATCTGTCTATCTGTCTGTCTATCTGTCTATCTATCTACTTTACCTGTATCTCAAGGCTTTTCTTCCAGCTAACTAGAGTAATGTTTTTTGGTTGGTGGGTTTTGCATCTGGTTATTTTAAGGTTTCTGTGCTGTTTTTATAATGATATGGATGAAAACAGAGTCATACTGGGATTTAAAGCAGGCAACACCAAAAAGGTCAAATTGTTAAAAAGCTTAGGAAAAACACTTTCAATATTTTTCAAGGTCTGCATAGACATGTTTGTGCAAAAGGCTTGAATATAAATACAATCACACATTTCACGTGTGCCAAAATGTGTGCTAGTAAATATTACAGTGCTTTTGGGAGACTTACTGGAAACACAATCCCAGATGAGGGATGTGTATGGGAATAACGATATTGTCAGACTATCAGGATGTGAATGGTTCAATGGAACAGAATGAACAGCAGGGAGAAGCAATTTTCTGCTAAAAAGTAAATTTAAAATTAAATTAATTTTCTCCATTCTTGGTGGGAAAATGAAAGACAAAGGGTGACCAAGGAAAGGAGAAGATAAAGAGAAACAAATTAAGATAAACTGAAGTAAAAACAACTGATGGTTGATAGGAAGCAGAGATTGAAACTGCTTTTAGATTTGACTTAGTGGTATTGCATAATGTTCTTCGTTCTAGGGCAAGCAGGCTTTAGAAAGCCTGCAGGAGACATGAGGAGTTTCTAGATGTTGGAGTCTTTTGTATGTATGTCAGTCTCCAGGTAGTTGCAGATCTACATTTTTGAATCATCCTAACTTTCTGCATATTTTTATCCCAATGATATTGTCTTATTATTCGAGAATTACAGTCTTACACAAACTGATTTCTAATTACCTTTCAGCATATTGATTATAGGATGTAATACTGTTGTTAAGACAGTAACTTAATTACTACTGGTTATCAGTAGTACTTTTCTCTCTCTAGCCTGTTTTGATTAGTCCAGCAAGCAGTTTGGGACTGATTACTCAGATCTTGGCTTAGATGGTCAGATCCTGACTGCTTTCTGTGGAGGTACACAGTCCACTGAAGGTTATTCTTTTACTATAGCTGAAAAAAGCTTTGAATTTGGAATCAATAATAGGATATAGAACGAAACAGTTAACTTCTACAGTTTCACTGCTAGTCTTCTGTTGCAGGGACATTATTAACAAAGGCTTGATTGTTGTTTTGGCTACAAGTATTAAGTACAAAAGAACTTTATGAAAGTCCCAGACACAGACTGGCATTTAGACTGACTGTCCTTTTCCAAAGCAGCTTTTCTATTAAATAAGTCCATTATTAAAACATGGTAGATTTAATTAAATCTCTATAATCTTCCATTAGGAAAATGGCATTAGTCTGCTAGCCAGGAAAATACGGTAAGTCCAAACACTATCCCTGTTATTAGTACTTGATTATCTGTTGGAGTGTTTGATCATAGGCATGGAGATTTGGATGTTGTCGTACAGTAACGCTGGCCCAGTGTACTCAGGAGTGTGTGTGTGCTGGGGTTTTTAACAATTTCAACTCTTTCTAACTACTCGACCTGAAATCCTAAAGGCTGCACAAAATACTGCTCTTGTACTGGTCTCCTCTGAGTGATTGTGTCACTGCAGAAATGCTTGAACTAGCATGATTTATTAGCACATGAGAAAACAAGTAAGTGTGTAAGATGTAATTACCAAACATAAATGTGTCCTCCCCTAAAGGTTGTAGTGCTGGGAACTGTAGATATAAACAAAAATAAAACTATCATTTTTGCGTTCAAGTTTTGGTTGGATTATATTAAAAAACTTGATTAAAAATCGCACTTTTAAATGCTGGTTCAAATGCTGAGATCAGGAGCATTTCTAAGGGATTAAATCCATCCCTCTGGATAAACGCGCTAGAGATAAAGACCTGGCAAATAGCAGCCACTGATGTGGTTGTTTAATGAGTGGATTTAACTATTTATGTCCAACTTGTCTCTAAGATTTATACTTAGCTTTTTTCTCCTCACCACTTTTGGGTAAATGGCAGTCCCATCAGACTGAGATGGGGCGTGGTGCACAGGAGATGTGCGTGCATAGTGTCTGAGCACACACTACAGGGGAGAACTGCTCAGGTGTCTGTGTCATCAGACAATTCTTCCTTCTAGGGAAGGGCAACAAAACAAAAGATCATGGAGCAATTTGTGCTAGAAGTCCACTTTTCCCTGTGTATTGGTTTGGCATGGCCTGGTGTTTGGTAGCAGGAGGGCCACAGAGATGGCTCCTGTGAGAAGCTCCTGGAAACTTGCACCATGTCCAGCAGAGCCAATGGCTGATGGCTCTGAAGATGGACATGCTGCTGGCCAGAGCTGGGCCAGTGACAGAGGCTGGTAATGCCTCTGTGATGACATCTTTAAGAAGAAAATCAAAACAAAGTCACGAGATTTTGGGATTCCAGTCAGAGAAGAGGAGGAGGTGAGAATATGTGAGGGGAACAACATGGCGGCACCAAGGTCAGGGGAGAAGGAGGGGGAGGAGGTGCTCCAGGCGCCGGAGCCGAGA
>VXBT01001283.1:154617-190393 GCA_013400235.1 Oriolus oriolus
GTTCACGGAGAACTGTCTCCCATGGGAGGGACCCCACGGCCTCAGAGTGAAGGACTCTTCTCCTGGAGCGGCGGAAGAAGATCTCGGTGATGGACTGACCAAAACCCCCCTGCCCTGCCTCCCTGTGCTGTCGGTGGGAAGGAGGGAGGGGCTGGGGGAAAAAGGTGTTTTTAAGGGCTTATTTTTCTTTCTCATTTTCCTAATCTGATGCTGTTAGCAATAAATTCATTTTGTAACTTTAAGTTAAGCCTGTTTTGCCCTTGAAGTGTTTTCTCCCAGTCCTTATCTCAGCTAATGAAGCCTTCATTAATTTTTTTTTTCCCTCTCTCCTCTGCCCAGCTGTGGCAGGGGAGGGTGAGCAAGCGACTCTTGTGGGTGCCTAGCGTCGGGCCAGTGTCAAACCACAAGACCCTGCTTCCACTGAAATGACTGTCAGCTGCTGTTGACTTCAGGGGAATGAGAACGAAGTCCCATGTGACAAATATGAAAATTATAGTAGTCCTAGACTTCTGAGTTTTATAGGAATGCAATTATCTTAAATATGGGCTGTTACGACCACCACAAAAAATACCCCCAAAAAAACCCAAACCAAAAAACGGGAGGAATGCATTTACCCAGGGAGCAAGTGGCATGCTTTTCATTGATTAGACTGTCCTGTTTGATTAAATTCCTCAGTATTTTTAATTTTCTAGCCCTAATTGCTGCCTTACATTTTTCTTGGGTCCCTTTGTTCTAATTGATCTGCTTTCAGGTCCAGATTTATTTTTTCAATACATTCAGATTCTCCACAAACTTATCCTGTCATTATGTGTTTTGTCTCTCCCTGCAGATGGTTATTTGACAGAAAGTTTCCATCCACTCCAGCGAATGAGTCCTGTAAATACCCTTTGTGGCTCTCAGATGGAGTAGTTGCAAAATGGAATTGATTAAAAGGTCAAAAACCATTACTGTTGCAATGTCTGAATTGCTCCATCAAAGTGTTAGTGGGACAAATGTGTGCAAATCTTTTCATGGGACTAATCTGGATTAAAAAAAGGATTCTATCTTTGAGATCAGCTTTCTGATGTTTCCCAACAAGAGAGACATTTTCAAATTATAGCTAGAAACTAGTCTTTCCTCTTACACTATTGTCAGTTAGTAGTAACTCTGGAGGTAATGAGGTTTCCTTAGTCTGAGTTACAGTAGGATTTAGAGCCATAGTGTTTGATCTATTTTTAAAACTGAAAATTCAAAGTAGCAGTTTGAAAACAATAGTTTAATTAGTATATCTAGCTAAGGTGAGAATTCTTGCAGAAACTGGAAGTAACTGGAGAATACTGGGGTCTTTCTACATGAGGATCACTGATGGGAAGCCAGTGAGCATCAGCAGTCCCAGACTTCTCATACAGTACATGACACAGGAGAAGAGGTGTGCGTGTGATCTCTCTTGCTCAGAAGGTCACAGAAGGCCAGCAAAGTCTCAAAGGTGACGATATGGATTTATAAGGACATCATGGCTGAGTCTTGGCAAAAGGTTAATTCTCAGCTTATTTTCACAGCAGCCTTTACTATCCTGTTATCTAGCCATCCTACAGCAGGATGTAAATTTGCCCTGCAGTACTTAAAAAACATCCCACAGTATAATTATTGGCCACTGCATCTTGGCTATCTTCACTGAATCTCGATGGAGACAACATAATTGTAATTTTTATTGCCAGCTAGGTAAGCCCCATACAGTGCCTCCTCCTTGTGATTTTTCTAGCAGCAAAATGTCACTGAGCTGAAGTGTGCAATCCATGGTAAAACACAAACCTTTGCTCCGTGATGAAAGCAAAGCCTCAGTGTGTCTAACCTCTGTGTCTCTCCACTCACCTGAGAGCAGAGAGAGATAATTTATGTCCGTCTGCAACATCATTCATGAACTGAGCACTAAGCCTCAAGAGCCTAAATAGGGAGTTGTTTCTACCTTTCTTATGTGCTCTTGTGAAAGAAGAACTTATCTTGGGATGTAGTAAGTCACTTTGTCCCACTCCTGGTTTAGGTAGGCAATCAATGGGCATTGAGATGGTATACAAATTCTTTGTAAAGTTTGTATGTGTCTTGGGTGGATTTCAGAATGCACTTAAAGTTTCCTCCAAATTCTCTTTGCAGATTCACGGAAGGGTTGAGGCTGAAAGGGAGCTGTGGAAGTCATCTGGCCCAGCTTCCTCCTCAAGCAGAGCCAGTTGCCCAGGACCATGTCCAGAAGGCTACCAGGTATATCCAGTGAGGGAGGCTCCACAACCTCTCTTGGTAACCTGTGCTTACTTGCCCTCACAGTACAAAAGTATTTCCTGGTGTTCAGAGGGAACCTCCTGTGTTTGTGCCTGTGGCCTCCTGTCCTTAACTGGGCACCACTGGAAACACCCCAGCTCCACCTCCTTTGTGTCCTCCCTACAGGTATTTATACACATTGTTGAGGTCCTTGTTCCTATCACAACCATTTCAAAGGAAATATGTTTTTTGAGAAAAATCATTTTGCCTACGGGTTTTAACAAAGCTGTTTTTGCATGAATCCTGAGAGTACCTCTATCTGTAGGATGTGTCATTGGTGCCTAACCTCCACTCTGTCATCTGGAGCCACCTACAGACCTGCCTTTTGATCACAAAGGAGCTCTTTGAAAGCTGCATGGACAGCAGGGCTGGCTGGCACGTGCACAGTTTGAGGCACAAATCTGAGGCACGTTGTCACATAGAGGGCAAGGGGAAAGATGCTAAGAGCAGCCACCAAGCACTGAAGTAGTTTATGTGACTAGAAAGTGGTGATGTGCCAGATGAACTGTTGTGGTGGGCAGATGGCAGCCCATAAGCCTGGGGTCTTATTGAACCAGACATGCGACCGTGCTTCTCGAATAGTGAGAAGTATTCAACACGTCCTCTGGAAACATTTAGGGATTGCTGGTGTTATTGCAGTTTATCTAAACTATTTGGATAACAAAAAGTATTTCCAGATAAATCTGACTTTGCATAATCTTAAAGCACTGTACAGAAACAGTAGAAATAGTGCAGTTCAATGGAACAGGAAAATGAAATTGTAAATGGCAGGACAGTCTACTTCTGTATTTTGCAGTGTCTAGTGAAATGATAGATTGCAAATGTCAAAGGTAGAACACACTACTATACAATCCTCTAAAACACTTCTAGTTTCTCATTAGAATTAATTCACCATCTTTACCAGACTATTATTTCATAGCAACACTTGTATTTCTCATATAATACTATTGCTTCAACAAAGGCTCCTTTGGGTGAGTGCAAAGTTAGGAAATAGATATTTTTCAAAATGAAGACCTATAACAGGAGAAAATAAACACGCAATATTAAGGAGCCAGAGAGGTTCCCCAAATTATGTCACCACTGGAGAGGGAGAGAAATCTTGGTCGTTTGTGGTTTTTCCTGTCTAGCAGGAGAAGCTGCACACAAAACCTTCCCCTGATCCCTTTGGTCTGCTCTCATACTGCTGTGCACTGGTGCCAGGTCTGCTCTTACCTGCTGGGCTGTACGTGCACACTAACTCCTGGCTTGGTGCCTGGCTGGTCTTGAGAAAAATCTCAGGGTCTGCCCAATTGATGGGCAGTGTTCCTGCATGTGTTCTCAAGGTGCAAGTCCTTACCTTCTTTTAACTCTGTTTCACGTTCCTCTTCAAATTTAAATCTGCTCCCTTGGTTTTAGTGTGAGAACCTGAACATGGGTAAGAAAAATACAAGGTGGTAAACGGGCCGTGCTCTGTAATCTGGGTGCTGAAGCATGGCTGTCATCCCTCCAGTTCACCTGCAGAAGCAGCTCTGATGGCTCTGAGGTACCACACATGGCTGTCACGGCTCTGCCAGCAGCATTGGTCTGCCCTCGTACTGTTTGTGTTCTGCTGTTGTTTTGGCAGGCTGCTCACACTTACCTGTGGAAGGAGCACATACAAGGGAAGAAAAACAATGAATTCAAGAGCATGGAGCTGCTGAAAAACAAGGTTCACTGCCCCCTCCCCTGCGATAACAATGCTGTGAGTAAAGCTTCATCACCAGTGTTATGTACAGCTATTGCAGCACAGGGCTGTCAGCTCTCGTTATTTAGAAACCGAGCGAAAGGATTGCATTACTTCTTCAAACAGTCTTCTGAAATCAGGCTGTTGAACAGAACAAGGGGCACCAGTGCAGCTAGAGACTATCACATGGTTTGAATTGAAGCAATGATCTTTCCTCCACTCCCCCTGCAGCATCAAGGAGTGTCAGTGTTGGTGCACTAACTACCAGGGAATTGAAATGCAAAATAAATATGCTTTTTTTTTTTTTTCCCCTTTGAGTGGAAGTGTAGAACTGTTCATTTGGTCCAGGGCTGAAGTAAAATATTCAGTTAAGAATATGCCGCACAAATACGAAAATATAAAGGAGACTATAGCATGCAGTGGAAAGTTAAACCTTTTTTGGGGGATTCTACAGTGTCATGGTAGTCTGTGAAAAGTTTGAAGTTTGTGAAAATTCCAGTAGTGTCATCAAGTCTGTTTAATGGAAATTCCTGTAATTTTGTAGAGCATTTGTAGTAAATTACCAGACTAGGAGTACCCACACACTGGAAAATTTAACTTTTATGATGCTCTACTACCCTTGTGGGCTCTTTAACATTTCAGCAATGAATTACCACTTAGAAAATAAAGCAGCAGCAGCATAGAATTCCTTTTGGCCATAAGAGGGCAATGACTATAGAAATCCATCATTCAGCATATAGAACTAACTTCCAAATGATGAACATATAATGATTTCTGTTTTCATAACTTAATTTTTTGTTAAATGTGTGCTAAACTGCACTAAAATTTCAGTCCCTGAACTATGCTCTGTGTGACCAAAATGCAAGGCTGTTTATAAGTAGTTTTTAAAACCTGTAGATATTTTGCTTCTGTGGGACTTCTGTGGTCAGTAGCACTTACCTCTACTGTTTGCTTTTGGTCTTCTGCTTAGGGATTGTGTAGAGCCTAAAACGTTTAAAAATGAAGTTAAACACAAAGTTAAACACAAAGAATCTATTTGTTAACAGTGTCACCCTATCACAGCTCTAATTTATGATTAAAAATGTGAGAAAACCACTCTGCGTATAAAATCCTTTGGTATCACATTAATGTCAGTGCTGTCTTCGTGCTACGTTTACAAGCTTCTTTTCCAGTTTACAGCCTGGCAGATATAGTTTGTCCTTTCCAGTGGCAGTGACAAGGGGTGGTGGGTATGAAATATGACCGTATTTGTGTTTGGAAAAACTCAGGTATTTTTTGCTTAGAAAATGTTTATTTTTTAGGTGAAAATGTGAAGAAAGCTGAGTTAAGAATAATGGAAATAGTTCTTGAGTTTTAAAAGTATGAAGACCACCTTATTAAAAAACACTCATTTTGAGTTACAGAGTAAAACCTGAGCATACCTTCATTTTATTCCTCTGATGATGCATAATACGACAATTTCTTTCCCTGATGATACACTTTTGCCCCTACATAGTGTTACACTGCTCTGATAATGCATGATGCTGCAATTTCTTTCCCCAAGGACACACTTTTGTACTTACTTAGTGCCGTGTCTGGCAGATTACAATGTAGAATACAATTTTATATTTATGACTATAAGCCAAGTTTTAGTTCTTCACATACTGCCTTCCCTGAGGTGTCATGTTCAATCAATAATGCCATGAACAAGTTGCTTCAAGCAACTACTTTTCTAGTAGTATTTACTTTTATTTTGGCAAACAAGGTAGACAGAGGAGTCTAAAACTCAAGCATGGATTCATTTTCTGCAGGTCAGCTTGTAATAAAAAAAAATGTTTAAACTTGTTAGAGAGAGGCACATCAATGAAGGTTAAGGAGATTCAGAAGTCTAGGGCATTAATTTTATTAACTCAATATGGCATATATAAGCTCTTTTACGTGAATTTTAGTTTATCTTGTTTCTAAACAACCTAAATACTAACAAAGGGAATAGCAGTGACTTCTGAATGCACTCCTTTTGTCTCTTCTAAATCACTGTTGTGAGGTATAAACCCAACAGATATGCAATGCCATTGTAGGCACGAGAGACAACAACTTGAAATGCATAATGAAAATTCTCAGTTTGTTAGCTTTGTCCTTCTGTGATTAAAAACGTATCTTAACAGCAGACATCTGTTGGACAACTTATGTGGTTCCTTTTTGTCTTGGTATGTGAGAAAATCCTGCAGGCTGTATTGCTCAGCGCCGGTATGCTGCGGATGCACAGGAAATTAAGCATATGCTCAGTGGTGGAGCTGTAATAACATGCAAGTTTGGTGTAATCTGTTGGAAAGAAAGAGTGCCATTCCTTGTGCTGTGCCCTATGGGAAGGTAAAAAGGGGAATGCTAGGAGCCTTCTTCCCTTGCCTGATCTCATGTGACACCTCTGGTTGGTTGTGAATCAAGTTTGACAGAAAAAAGGAGTGTGTGATAAGCAGCATGCTAAAATCAAAGTAATTTTGCATCTACTCCTTCTAAGCCTCATACTCTGGCCATTGCAGGGAAAGATCACTGTAAACAGCAATGTTATGGAGCAGAGTACCACTCTCACTAATTTTCACAAGTGAAGCTAGATTATTTTTTTCTCCACTCAGTAAACATGTGTCCTTCAGGCTTCCTTAAATGGGGTACCTCTTTCCTTAGTGAAAGTATTTTTCTTCCTGTGAGCCCAACTAACTCATCTTTTGAAAGGTGACTGCTTTGAAGTCAACAGAGCAAAATAGCACCATGGGCTGCCAGCATGCAGCAGGTTTTGTTTGTGCGTGCTTTCAAAGCAAAAGAGACCTTCACTGTTTTAACAAAGTATTTCAGAAATATACAGGGCCAACTTTGTGCTTTGCAAGTAAATATGCAATGAAGCCCTGGTGAGAGAGTCACCAGGGACATAATGTTTATTTACATGCCCATGGTTCATCTGAAATTTGAGTGCTACAAAGGTATCAAAAGAGATAAAAAGCTTTATGAGATAGATTTTCAAAATTTTGAAGATTCATATGAATAAAAGCATATTAGCACTGATGGTAGAGAAGGTCTAAATCTTCATGTTTCAGGACACAAAATAGCCTCTATGGAAGCTTAGAAAGGAACTCATCTTGAGTCTAAACATGCAGTTTCCTGCTGAGACACTGAGGTCTTTGCCCCCAAATCCAAGTCAAGAAGGACTGCGAAAGAGCAGTAGGCTATTTTGGTATGCTGCGAAGATCACCACAGAATTGTATCTCCATATACATCCAAGAGGACATACACAAATATATCCTGTCCTTGCTGAAAGCCTGGGAGCTGCAGGAAGTACTGAACGCTTTTTACAATGAATATTATATTATCAAAGCACTAAGATTCAGAAATGGGGCTTTGCGGCCTTCCAGAATGTCAACAATGACTGAGGTTAGGCCTCCAAAGCTCAGGTCTCACATCAAGGTGATGTGATAATACCAGGAAATGTAGAGATGAAGATCCGTGCTGAGCACTTATCAGTCTCCTCAGGACCAATGATTATTGCTGCAAAAATCGAAGTTAATGAAGTATCAAATAAGTGATGGCTTCTTCATTTCTTGGCCTTCTCAAGTTGACACTGGCGACCTATTGGCAAATCAGAATGTCATTATTCTAGTATCAGAACAGCTGGGTTAATTTTATGTGCTGTGGTCTACTTGTTTTAGAGACCAGGGAAGCCAAACTGAAGGATTTAATGATGTTTTCTTGTTGTTTATGGGTAGGCATGAGAGAGGCCTAAGAGAATGCCCTCCCTAGTGCTTGCATCTGGCTCCAAAGAGTTAATTTGAACAGGAATTTCAGCTGGATTCACTCTGTTAGCTGTATCTAGTCTGAGTGATAGAGAAATTCCTTAGAGCTAAGCTGTGAGTGTAACGTGAAGAAAAGTCAACACGTGCTATGAGAAATCAGGGATGTCTTTTCCCAGTGTTTTACTTGGTATGTTGTATGAATGAAGAGTTTTCTTCCTGAGACAGCGCAAGTGGTATGATAGCATGCAAGACAGCTGGCTTTAGAACTTGGCAAGGAGTGAGTGAAGAAGGTTGAGAAATTCTCCTCTGGGAAGTGATGAAGAAGTGACTCATTCCTAGCCAGTTTGGAGAACTTCTGTCTGATTTATAGGCCATGGGACAGGAGCTCCTTTTTTCTGTGTTCTGCTGAATTGCATGAACTGAAAGGAGCTTAGTTTTATAAGATATGTAACTTTTCTTTTACCGAAGTCTTCATAACAAGTGTTTGATAGGTAACCTGCAACTTCTATAAGTGGTAGCAGTATTTTTCCATCTCCAAGATTTCTATTTCCCATGTTTTTGTTTAATTTTCCTGGTGTCTGATTGGGCGGGTAGATTATTTTGTTTATAAGTAGTATATTTTTCCTAAAATGACCTTCGATAATGTTAACAGTTCTGGCAAACTTAGTAACTGTGTATGCTACCTGATGTCAAAACAATTTACCTTTGTTTTTTTTATATCTGCAGCTAAAGCTGATTTTTATGGCTACTTTAGCCCAAATGAATATTCCTGACTCAGTGGATCAAGATAAAACCACAATCTGTAGTTGCTTCTTTAACAAATACCAGACTGGGACAGTCATTTGCCCACTCATGGATTTTCTGGCTTCTTTCTTATTAGATGTTAACCACCAATTAACAAAAAAGTCTTGAAGAAGCTTATGCTTGATTTTGGACCCTGGACAAATCTAACCGTATTCTGATAAGGAAGATTTGAGGTAGCAGATATGTACATAAATTTTACATTTTCAAGTAAAGCTGTGGGGATAGACATGACAGTCACACAGCACAGAGGTCCTGCTTTCTGATGCAGTAACAGTAAAGATGAAAATCCCGAAGTCTCTGCTTTTGAGCTGTGGAATTTAGAAGGTGTCACATCGGAAATCTTCAGTAAAATCAGGAGTTGTTCCCACTCCTTCAAACTCTGACTACCATGAAAATGCTTATTTTTGTCTTTACTGCTTGACTGAGTTATTCCAGGAGATTTTCCCAGTGTAAGGAAGAAGTTGATCTTGAACATGTTTTTTGTAGTATCATAATTTCCATTACAGAACTAGAAAGCGCTACCTTTTCTTTTTTTTTCTTTTCTTTTCTTTTTTTTTTTTTTCTGGAAGGGGAACCCCCCTGCTTTTTGGTGTGCCTCCTGATTTTTAATAATACCACAGACTTCTTTGCCTTGCAGTGAACCAGTTCCACAAGGAGATTGCCACATCAGATTATGTGAGTTTGCTTCATTTCCAGGCAGTGCTATTTAATATACATCTGCTATGTAATAGATGCAACAAACCGAAATGATTTTCAGTTGGGTTAGTCTTTATTGGATCTGACCTCTGGTCTAGGAGGTGAAGGGAGAGTGGAAAATGAAAGCTGATTTGGTATTAGCCCACTATTCATATTAGAAAAAGTAAATGCTTTTGCGGTTTTCCTTACAGAGGTGTCTTTATTCATTTGACATGCCTTTAATAACTAATTCTAGTTGTCTGGTTGCCAAGATAGATTTCCTACAGGCAGACTTAAAAGTGATTTTGTCCTCTTTGAATGCATGGCTTCAAATGATCCCAGAACAGCAAACATTAAACTTCCCCCTAGACCTCGAGATTTTCTGAAGCACTGTAATAACATAAAAGGATAAGACTATTAGAAAAAAATAAATAAATGAATTAAGCATGCTTCATATGATATGAGCAGGACAATAAAACTCCTTGTTTTTCCATGCAAACTAATATCTCTTTTCTAGTGTTGGCCATATGCTGTGGATTTCTCACAATTCCCGTTTTATGGATTTTGGTATCATCATTCATAGTTGCCTGGGAATGAGAATGGTTTGTAGGCTTCATATGAAACCAAGAAGCCAACAGAACTCAATTTTTTTCTCTCACAGACGGCTTTGCCAGTGTTTCTTCCTCACATTATCACAGGGCTTTAGATGTGTATCCAGTGTACGAGTGTCTGTGTATCATGTGTGTCTATGAGCACATGTAAAGCTGGCACGGGAACTGTGAAGTAGGATGCCTTCCTTGTCATTTAAGTGGGCTATGCACACGAAGCAGTTAGGAGCAATTTTAAAACACAGCCAAAATTAAGTTTGGGTCTGCTGGTTGCTTAGAGAAAGAACATGAGAACGAATATTGTAATTTCCAGGCATAAACTCACATTGTCAAGGGATATATCTGCAATGGGGCTGTCCCAAGAATTTTGAGTTGCTAGGTGAAAATCTGAAAGCTGTCTCTCTAGTGTACTGATAGCCAGAATCCACCTTTTCCTTGGGTTACTGAAATCTAATAAGATATTAATCATGGGTAATTACTACAAAGCTTTTTACCTCAGCTGAGTCTTAAATCAGCTTGGTTTGGTAATAAACAGAAGCAACCTTTCAGCTGAGAAGGACTTGGACAGACTTCATTTTTCAGCTGAGGATGTTGGTGTTATGATAGATAGGTTGTGCTTTCTGACCCAGGTCACTCAGTTCAGTGTGAGGAGTTTCATCGCAGTCCTGCGTTGCATTGAGCAGACAGACCAGTCCCTACCTCTCCTTGATGTTGAATTGTTTAATTGGCACCTTCTGAGATGCGATTTCTTAGGATGCCACACAGTCTTGCCCCCAGGCCATGCCCACCAGCTATTTCTCCACTGCTCCTTAGACACACTTTAGGCACTGTTGACACGAACAATGTGTTTTGACATAAGAGATCACAGCAATAACTTGTGAAATGCTCATGCATTTTCATTTCACTGTAGAAAATACCTTGTGCATGAGCCTTGGGTCCATCCCATTTAGCTTTTGGAGTGGTTACATCATAATGACAGCTCAATACCATTATGTGATTTGTTTGAAGTATGGGTCCATGGAAACAAGCAAAGAGGACAAATTTCTGGGAGCTGAATGCACTGCTAACAGAAGTTGTTGTTAATTCTCATTCAATACATTATACTACATCTGATACAAGACAATTTACTTTCTTTTGGTTGACCTCAGTTGGAGACATCAAGGCTTTTGACATGTCATTCTGACACTTCTGTACTGCCAGTACCATGGTCATCAGGAAATTTTGTCCGCACAGTTTCACGTTTTTGTGCTGAACCCATGGCTGTGAATATCAAACATGCTCAGTCCTGACCGTAAACAAGTCCACAAGTAGCCATGAGTGGCCTCCGATGAAGCTGCTAATACTTCTTGGTTACTCACTGGTGTTAGCCTGGTCCCTTTCACACTGGTGTTTGTTGTGGGGTTTTAGTTTGTTTGGTTTTTGTTTTCCCCAGTTTTTCAAAAAATTTACTCCCTACCGCGATATTGAACATGCACAGAAGCATAGACAAGTGAGATTTTTCATTGTCTGAGAGACTGGTTTGCTTTCTAAATGAAGTCACAAGGTCTGTCTGGATGATCTGCCTTTGGTAAAATCATGTTGCATATTTCCTACATAACTGTAAGTCTATTTTCTTTTCTTAAAAAATCTGTGGCTTACTTGGTACCCATGGACTAGTAAAGATCAGGACCACTGTATGACTCAGTTCCCCTGAAAACTCTCAGTGGTGCAGGAGTCCTGTGACATAAACTAAATTTCATTTTTAGAAAAAATAAAAAGTCATGCTAGACCTCCTTTGTTGCAAAAGCAGGGGTTTTTTATGCCGGTGATAAGATGAAATGTTGTTCTAGAAACAGCCTGCAGCTTACAGCATTACCCTGCCAAAATAAAACTATGAAAGCCAACATGCACAGTACAAACCTGCTTAAGGAATTGCAGTTTTAAAAGCAGAACAGTTGTTTTGAAATGCAAATAAATATTTTGGAAAGTTTCTAATAAGTATTGTGTTATTTTTACAGGACACTGATTCTCACGCCATGCAAGTTATAGCCATTTAATTGTATTTTATATGGTATCAAACTTTCTGCCAAAATCTGGTGTTGGAATGTTTTTCGTTGTTACGGGTCTATCAGCATTACATCATTTACTGACTGCATCATGTGTGACACACATGTCTGTGCTTAACCTTTACAGCTGGGATATCTGAGACTGCTTTAATCAAATGTTACACTACCAAATGGATGTTATTCTTTAAAGCTTCCTTGCTGAGGAAACAGGTCTGAGTTTTTGTATGCCCACCCCTTAGAGGTTGCTATCAAATTTAATAGAACTTAATTAGCAACAAATTGGCATTTAGCAGAGCCCAAAATTTAGGCTTGGTTGCCTTTTTTCCTATTAACTAAACCTTTGTTTCTATAGCAAGCATCCAAAAGCTATGGAGTGGAAGATGCATGTCCATACTCTCAGGAAACCAGTAGGGCCAGTAGCTTCTTGCAGGAAGAAAAATGGAGAAATGCTGGAGTTGTTCAAATGCAAAAATTTCTTCCCTTCTAAGTGTCTGGATACCCCCAACACATTCTGCCTGTTCTCACTGCTGTTGATCTAGAGAAGAGACAGGCACCCTCTTCAAACAGCCCTTTCAGTGCTGCAAAGCCTTTGGGGTTGGATTTCACACCCCTCAGGATAACTGGGAGCAAGATTTGCTCGGTTGTTGAACAGCACAATGTAGCTAACAGTAACTTGTCCCACAGGGGCCTTTCTTCTGGCTTCCCTTGATTAAGCTGATGACTATTTCTCCATTCTCAGCCTTAGGTGATAACTTACACTGCAATTTATGCCATCTTTTGGGAAACTCAGATACCTTGGAAAGTTTCTTTGGTAAATGTGACTGTCAGTAGTGTAGCAGAGGAGATGATCTTTACGAGCACCTTTCAGAAGAGAAGCAAATAACCAAAGAAAAGCTTTGGCTTAGAAAACCCTCTCTTTCCTCTCTCTTTGCTCAGCCTCCGCAGCTGTTTGTTGACTGTGCAAATGTGAAAGACATACACAGAGCAAAAACTCTCCTAAAATGCAGGTGCAAGACTATGGTGGCATTCCTACCAAGTTGATACTTCCATTGTTTTCAGTAAAGTTCAAAAGATAGAGTGTATTGCAAATCCCAGGCCAGGACTTGCAGATGGGGGTAGCAGCAGCTATGCTGGAAGGACACGGAGACACCCCTAGATGTGGCTGTCAAGTGGGCTTGTGTGGGGCAGAGCTCCAGAGGCAACAGAAAGGGCTCTTCAGGGCAACTCCATCAGAATCTGAAGCAGAAGAATGAAGCCACTTACCTCAAACTGGTTTCACTTGCCTACAGTAAGTACTATTCGTAACTATGAGGCAGAGCTGGAGCTGAAGATTTAGTCCTGGTGTTGGTGAGACCAGCAGAGTCACCTCGCACAGCTTCTTAAACAAAAGCTAAAAACCCTAAGCTCTTTCCCACAAATTCATGTGCTTCCAGCTTCTACTGCTCTGTCCTAATTGCAATGCAGACTTCAGGAAGGTCAGTTGAAATCCAGTGTGATACAAATGGAGACAGTCATTTATTTGCTTGTCTGGATCCCAGAAAATTCTTTGCATCAAAGACAGTATAGAGATACCCATCTCAAACTCTGTTTTCCCAGAAAACAAGGAAGACAAGGCACGGGTAAACTATTAAGTTAAAGATCCTCTCTGGACTAAGGGTGATTGGTTTAAATAAATACAGATTTTAAGTAACACTATAAGAAGTATCTTTTGCCAGATTGTGTGTTTGTAAATATTAAACATTAATTGAGAAAGACTGTTACCTATGAACCTGGGGGAAGCTAGAAGAATTATTGAAGGGTGGGTTATGGGGGGTTGTCTGGTTTATTGCTTGACTAATCAAAACATTTCTGTGCCATTAATTATTCTCAATGACTAAGCCTGTATATAGGTTAAAGACTTAAAAATTATCTGATTTGCAGCTCTTTTCTATTTCATTTTGTAGGTAGTGTAAGTGATTCTGTGTCATGAGAAAATGTATACAACACTGATAAATCCATAAAGTATTTGACCTTTAATCAATCCTAATATTTGCAATCCACAGAGCCTTCTTAAATGCCTGTAACCTTGGCCCTTCCACTCCCATTCATCACAATTAATGTTTGAGCTGTCTGATGCAATGCACAAAGCATTGCATGTTGACATCCAATATTTTATCATTAATAAAATAAAATTAAAAAAAAAAAGAAGTAAGAAACATTCCAAGTATTTTTGCTGGTTTGATATTTTCCAGCGCAGTGCCAGGAGAGGAAAAGGGACAGTTGTGATTTATGTTAGTGCTAGCAGACATTGTTAATTAGTGCTTACAGTTAGCAGAATGTAGATGTAGTTGGCTCTCTAAACAAGTTGATTCTTGAAGTTATGCTAATTTTCAGTGATTGTTAACCTTTTCATACTGAGAATACTGTTGGTAGAATAGTTAGGTAAACAGTATGGATTGCATTTTAAACAAGAGTTTAAGGAACCTGGAGCAGGAGCAGGTATGAATTAAGAGAGCTTTGGACCAAACCATGCAGGTCTCATTCGTGCTGTAATACGTGAGTTAATGCTAGTAGGATTGTTACAAGAAAACTAAAATTTTCTCCTGTCCCCCAAGACTTTTATTATTGTCTTGATCAAAGAACACTGCAGTGATGGATGGAAATACTAACAAGACTTACCCACAGAGAGGTTGGCTTCTGTAGACAGCTGAATGATTCAGTGCAGAGAACACTGGACTCCTCATGAAGGAACTTGCAGTTGTGCTCTGCATCCAGGCAATTGCCTTATTTTATGTGGGGGGGCTTTTATTCTTTGTGTGCCTTGTCAGTAAAAATTTCAAGATTTTTTTTCTTGGACAGTCTCCTTTCACACATGTTCCTGTGTCAAGGACAAAGAATAACACATTAGGATTGAGATAAGTATGGTAAAAATAAATATTACTGAAATTTCCTCTTGTAGCATTGTGTTTCACATCACCTATGATTCACAGCCCCCATGAGGGAGTAGGTGCTGCCCAGGATTTTTGCTGAGAGTGAACTTATATTTCCTTTGCCTTTGGAATGAAATATGAGTCCTTGGATCTCTTCTATATGAAAGCAACATTTGGATATGTTATCATACTGCTATTTGTCCAATTTCAGACTTAAAATATGCTCCCCAGACCTCTCACACCCACTACCAAAATACTCTTCCACTGGAATCATGGAAACACTGATGTTGGAAAACACCCCCATTAACCCAGCACTGCCCAGTCCATCACTAAACATGTCCCCAAGTGCCACATCTACACATCTTTTAAATCCCTCCAGGGATGGTGACTCCACCACTTCCCTGGGCAGCCTGTTCCTGTGCTTGACAACCCTTTCAGTGAAGGAATCTTTCCCAATATCCAAGAGTATTTTTTACACACACACATATATCTTTATGTGTACACTTATATATATATATGCATTGATATTTATATATCTTTCAGAATAAGGAGGTATAATGACTATTTCAACATCAAAAGGTCAAAAGTGCAAAGAAATGGCAACATAAAAATTTTTAGACATATGACTTCCATCTTTGCTGGAAGGGTTTTGTGTTCTCTTTCTCTGTCGTGAAGATTTTTCTTAGCATAGTTTTTATAAGTCTTAACAATTTATTAGCAGGAATTATACTTTTAATGGAAATCATGAAAAAATTACATGGGAATATGATCTAAGTCCCTGTTTTCTCCCAGTGATATTTCTCTGGTTTTTTTCCAGCTGTTTTGCCAAGGGAAATAATACGATTATAACTGAGCACTGATGTGTAAGAATTAGCATGATCTGTCTTTGCGATGCTGGATGGGACAACGAGTATGATTTCATTTTTACTGCAGTTACCATGCAAACACTTTCTGCCTCTGCAGCTTTTTTCTTGCTGGTGGAATTTTCACAGGAATGCCATGGAAAGATATACAGACTTTTTGGCCAGTTTGACCACTAGCCTCTCTGACATCCTGCCTCTGCTGACAAGGCTGTGTGTAAAATCTCAGCCTGCTCCAGAGGGCTCAGGGATCACATCATCTGCGTGTGGGAAATATGGGCTGCAGCATTATTGTACAAGGGGTGCTCAAAGACTAAAGTGCTGGACCTTCAGGTCTGCATAAAAGGCTCTGAGAGAAAGCTGTAGGTGCAGAGGCTGACAAAATTAGTTAATTCTGCTCTCTACAATGGAACTGGAGAATGTTAAAGGAGCTGATAACATATTCATAAATTAAAACTGGGGCAGCAATTCAATTCTGCTGAGTACTGAATATCCTTATCTCCCAGAAGAAAATTGCTAATCATCAGAACTCGTGTTTTCTGCCATTCATGCAGAGAACATAAAGTTCAAGAAACCCCAAAGAACATCCATTTCCTTGACTTCATCTATGCACAAAAACTCCATTGTGCAGATTTTGCACATTTTTATAAGTCTTAATCTGAAAATACATGCAGCTTTGTTTCAACCTGGCATAAAATGGAGTGGCAAAACTGTTTGTCCCTGTCTATGAGGATAAGGTCTTCCATGATGGAAAATCTGAAAAGAGGTCACCTTAACAGCAGTTCCAGGTATGAGACTGAAAATAGCGAAATTTAGCTTGGAAATATTTTCACAGTTTTGTGGAACACTTAGGTCATCTCCACGAAATGATGTAGGATGCTAGAAGCAGTGTCAGGTATTTACCAGCATGCATCTGATTTCATACAGGGGCTAATTTTATGGATGGTCTAGGACTCCACTTGTGTTTCCATAAACTCTTACACATTGCCCTGTGGAGGGAAACACCTAAAAGAAGCTTTTTTATGATGCCACCATACTGCTGGAGAGACTTTGACTGAAGGTCTGGCATATATTGAAGTGCTATGATCTCTTCCTTCCTCTCTTTGACTTTGCAGACATATACATCCTCTAAGAAACATTTCTATTAGTCCCGTGTTTTAGGGAAAAAGCGTTGCCGATATTGTGAATGATTACTGTTCCATAGCTTTTGATTGCCCAGAATTTAGTCTCCTGCTGAAACTCTATTTTGCTGCTTAGTGTCAGAGATTCAATGCTGTTGAGACTTGTCATAGGCCTGTATTCATTGGTGTCACTGTGCATTGACCATAGAACTGCTACTGCAGTGCTCGGTTATTGCTGCATGAGACTGTGCTGGCTCTCTGGGAGCAGATCTGTGAAAAGTGCCACTGGAACTGTTTATATGGGAAGCAAATGGACGGAGAATGGATCCCACTGTCTGATACAGTCCTCCATTTAGGCAGATGTTATGATGGTGTATTTGAGCTTCTGCATGTGGCATCCATTTCCCCCAAAGCCTTCCTTCTTTTAAATCCCTACCCTATTGCACACAGGGACTGTTCAAGCTGAGCTGGGACACCCTTTTTGAGGACGTGAAAGTGGTCGTAAGTTTACTTCTCAGACAAGTGTTTGGGATGTTAATAATAGTGTTGCCTGAGTAAATGGAGTAAGATTCATCTCTCATACTTGACTCTCTTCTGCCCTGAATGTATTTCCTTAGTGCTTGGAGTCAGTGTCTGTTCTCTTCCCATTCTCTGCCTCCTGTTTCCTTTCATATCCGACACTCATTTGAAAGAGCCAGCCATATACAGACACTGGAACTGTTTATCTTTGTAGAGTGTGCATTATCTATGCTGTTCAGCTTTTTGCCTTAAATCTTTTGTGCCTCCTTTTTCTGAACTTGACTTATTTCCTTGAGTCTTGTTGTTTAGCAGCCTTTTTGTCCAGATACTGAATTCATAGCAGGCGACCTTCCCCTGTAACCATTTTCTCTTCCAGTCTGAGGTTTCCTGAGTTCGCCTTTTTTATTTTTTTCCTAACAAGTCTCTTTTTGGCAAGTCCTGAACCAACTTTTGGAGGTCAGTGGCCTAGGACAGGTTATTTGTAATTGCTCAGCGAATACATCCTCAGGCCAAAGTGTGGTTTCAGATCAGAGAAAAGTAACCTGGTAGCATGGTAACAGTAATCTCTGAAGGTGAGCTGAATTATCTGTTACTGCATGAGCTTTCCGTAGTTTTATACTGAGTTTTCTCATTGCAGTTCTTTCTTTCAGTGTAAAAGTTTTTACAAGGATCTGATTAAATATTATTCCTTTTGTGTATTCTGACTTGGGAGTTCAGGGAGTCCCCCTTCTCGTCTTTTCTGCAAAGGGAAGGGAGAGGTAAGAAGGTATATGTGACCCAGGAAGACAGAAGTTTCTTTTGAAGATATTTATAAGTACGTTGTGGTATATGAAATTCTCCTCCTGAAAATTCCTAGAAATTTGCTTATCCATGTGTCTTGAAAAACTTGGGAACCCTAAAGGAAAAACAAAATTTTTAGTCTGTAGGGTTGCTGGATTTGCCCTGTGAGTCTGACAGTGCAGACCACAACCAAAAGAGTTGTGTGGGTAGTGATACATCACATAGAAAAGACAGTAAAATAAGAAGTTGTAGCTCTCTGCCAGGAATTAGCAATAAAATGGATTTTGCATCCAAGTTTCTGTGAGTGGAATGATACTGTTCTTTTCCAACAGATGAGTCTACAGAGGCATTGTGGTTGTTCACATCCACACGTATTTATATATGGCAGCTTTATCACTGAAATATCAGCAGCTCAGAAACAAATATCAAAGTAAATACTTTTTCCTGCATTTTATTTCCGTGAATTGTTAACAGCTGTTGCATCAACTTCAGTGTGAGAATATTCTGTAAAAGGAGAAGAAACTTCATGGTCTGAAGTTCAGTTCCTATGTATTCCTTCAGCAGAGGCTTATGACAGTGGCTTGTCTATATGTGGTGGTGCTTGAATTTCCCTCTGCTAAGCTCATGGAACTGCAGGGAGCCTGGTCTTGTGTGAATCTGTACCTTATATCAGTTTTATACTCCTGTGAAGTGACTGTGAAACTCATCTGTGCTTGCAGACCTTTGGACAAACATGCTGTGGCAGTCAACTGCCTTCACTTTTGGGGCCCCCACTGTCTGTGTTGCACGGTGTTGGGGAGGAATGCTGTGCTTCTCAGGGAGAACTCAGGGTAACGTGGAGGAGGCTGTTTGCCTCCTTTGCCAACCCCCTGGTGTGTTCAGTGCAGTGGAATCCATCGCACAAGGGTTTCTCTGGGTACAGGGCATCACTCCCAGCCAATATGTGCATTTACCCACCTTTCTCATCCCCCATGGTAGTAGTGGCTCTGCAATTGAGAGGCTTGATTTTCCAGAAAAATTGTCCAGATTGTGTGCCATTGTGAGATTTCACACACACAGAGTCATGAGTTGTGAGAGCAGGTACTTCCCTGAGCAACAGGGCTTAGCAACCCTATGTCTCTCTCTGTTATAAATATATGAAGCTGTGGCTGACCCTTCTTTTATTTCAAATACAGGTGGAATTGGTTGGAAGGCTATAAAGCTGTTAAGAAGGCATTCAGTAAGACTATACGAGACTACGCATTTAGCACTGTTTTCTTGGACAGCTAGACGTTGTATAATTAGTCCCTTTTATTTGTTTTGCTTCTGGTGCCTTCAAGTGTGTTTGGGTAATTTTTCCTCATTACCATATGGGATAAAATTTACATTCCTGGAAAGCAATAAAGACAAAACCAAAAAACCTGTTCTTGCTTCCAGAAGCTGAAGATTTAAAACAAAACACCAAACACTTAAGCCTGTAGTAAAACACTGAGCTGGCAATGCTGCTGCTGTTCTCTTGCACCAGGATATATAATACATGCTCCCGCAGAAAGCAACAGTGTTTAGCTTCCAGGGTGCACACCCAGACTTCTCGAGGAAACCCAGAAACCACAGAAAAGAGGCAGATTGAAAGGATCCGCTAATGAGTAAATACATCCAGGGCTTTTAGTTTCCCATCTGCTGTTTTGACAAATGCGTGTGAGCTGTTTTGCCAGCAGATATCACTATGTGTGTCCAAATTACAAGTGAGAATGAGAGAGAAAAAGCATTTCTCTACTCATAAGCGACAGGAAGATTTAGGAATGTCTGCTGGAGTTTATGTGCTTTATTAGGCACATTTTTAATCCTTTTGTCAACCTCTATTATGAGGTCATTTCACTTCAATGCAAATTAAACCATAATTTTCACCTTCCTATGTTCTTTTTTTTCATTATATATTTTTTAATGTGTTGCCCTCTAGAACAACATAAAAGCCTTTAACTGTCTGAATTGAACTACTGTGGCCCTTCTTGTCAAAAAGAGCTCCTGGATTTATTTCTGCGTACATTGACACTATAAAATGTTACTTTCTTTTCTCTCTTCTGCAGGCAAAGAGCTGTAAAAATCAAGTTTCATTGTCATTTCAACCTTTGTTCTAAAACATTATGATGTGTAGAAAATGGATTATACTGGAATTTAGTATATACAACAAAAGGAAACTTTGTTGAAATCCAGAGGGCCGTTTCTGTTCATTTGATAAATGTATTAGTTTCTTTGGTTTCCTGAATTACCAGGTAAAGGGCAACATTTTCCAGATCTAACTAATTTCACTGAAACATATGAAAGACAAATACCAGAAGTCAAATCTAACGTATTCTTCCCATGGGCCTTAAAAAACCCACCCCAAACCCTTTATTTTGAAAAGCTAAAGTAAGAGTTCAAAATTAAATAGGTGATTCATGTGAGATATGTGAACTGAGCAGCACATCGAGCTGTTGTACCAGCTGATATGGCCTGGGTTTTCTCAGCACTGCTAAAGAAAAGAAACAAGAGGTGAAAAAAAATGGATTGCTGCTCTGCTCCATCTACCCAAGTGTCGCCATATCTCAGGGTCACAACAAAGCAGACCCTCTCTGAGGAGCTCTCTGTGCCAGGGCTTTCAACTTCATGGGTATGGGGCCGGGCCAAGTTTGCTCCCTTTGTCTCCCCCGGGCATGGAGGAGCTGAGTGCTGGACACTGTGTAGGCAGAGGGTGCTGCTCAGCAGTGGTGACCCTGCGGAGCCTTTGCTCACAGTGGCAGCCCTACTTCTTCCACAGCTGCAGCTCTGCGGCCGCATGCTGTTCCTCCATGAACCTGTTCCCTCCTGCTGGCACCTTCCCGGACATGGAGTGCAGCAGAAGGCTCCCATCCCCATCCCCATCCCCATCCCCATCCCCATCCCCATCCCCATCCCGCTAGCTGGATCTTCATTCCTACTGTGTTGCCCTGAAGAATGAAAAGGAGGTTGGCAGGAGCAACAGCTCCTTAGCAAAAAAGTCATAATCTCTCTGGTCAGACAAGGTAATTCTTTGAACAGTGTAGGATTTTACAGAAGTGAATGTCTGTNAAACTCTCAGATGTGTGTACAACTGCTTTAGAGACTCCTGATCTCACGGTCACACTCGAAGGGACCTACTGGCTTTTGCCATGAATCTTGCAAGTGTGAGGGATATAGCAGCTTCTGCAGTCAAGCAGCAGGAGAGAAAAGCAGTTCAAACTAACAAAAGTAATAGTTATCAATTCACTGGCAAAATCAGAGTATGTTATATTTCTTACTGAAGGTCCTTAAAGAAGAAATCATGTTCTTGTGTCTGATATAGCAGAGTGTGAACACGGTAAAAATGATAATAGCTGCTGCTGCCTTTTTAAAAAAAAAAATTAAAGTAACAATAGCTTTAAGCAAAGATAAACATTCTCAAAAGGACAAATGAGAATCCTTAATTTAATCTACTATCTGAGAGACATTATGGCCCCCAGAAAATATTAACTTCTACCTCTTGATGCAAAAAAGATCCCCTTTGCCAGTGTCAATCACATTTATTTTGTTCTAGACGAAATAGCTCCTAGGTGTTTTAGGGAGAAACAATGATGTCTGAGTGCCTCCTGGAGAACATTCAAACCTTGAGCATATTTTGGTTTGTGCTGGAGTTGAACTTGATGCGATAGGTCTGGAAAAATATAGAGCTGACAGTCTATATACACAACCAGGTTTTTAGTCCACATGGATAATGAGACCTAAGCACCCAGCCACTTTTTTTTGTGCCACTGTCAATTTAAAGTGCCTTTTTAAATGAACAGTGGGGTTATTTGGGTCTATTAATTACAGTAATTGTTTCCTGCGTGGAAACCACATGTATGAGATGTGAAAGGCATGTGTGTGTGAGAAGGAAAGCTGGCGTGTGTGAGACTGGAGCAGTTCCCCTTTGAAGATTTTTTTTTAATCCCTGGAGAGGGAGCTTGTAATGAGCAACAACGTTTATGCTGAGGACTTCAATGCTCCTTGTTGCCCCATCCGCTGCCTTGCCTTTCACATGGAGATTAAAGTCAGTGGTTGAAGCTGCTCCTCCTTTTCCCATGTGGCTGATATAAATTCTACATCAAATGGAAGGGAGGAAGGGCAGGTTTGGTTGTCAGCAAAAAATGAAGGAGAGGTCTGACAGCGGTAGGAGCAGGGGCTCAGTTCTCATTAATCTGGTGGGCACCAGTAGAGTAAACATAAAACCTTGGGAAGATGCCTATTGTGCCCTTTAAACAGAGACCCTGTGACTGACACAATAAGAAGAGCAGTGCTGAGGGGTAAATGGGAAAATGCTTTTCCTAAGTTTCACCTGTTGATGGATATGATGGGAAACTCATGCAGATTTTGATAGTTTGTATAAAATTTGAATGCTTTGATTTGTGCATTAAGCAAGTACAATAACGACCCTGTACTTCAGTTCCTAACCTGTTTTCTCCTACAAGTCTCTCCATTTTACCTTTCACAAGTAAGCTGCCTTTCTGCCTGATTATGGTATTTTTCTTAGTGCAGAACAATGCCAAAGAAAAAATGTTTGGGGAAGGTTTGGGATTAATTTCATTAATCTCTTGAAATGCAGAATGTTAATTCCCCTTTTACATCTCCTTTTGCTGCAGTGGCACATCTCAAATGTGACTCAGCCCGTGTGGGTCCCTACAGTTTGCCCTGTGGAGCAGCTTAGTTTGGAGAGAAGAGGGAAGGGATGAAAAAAATTCAGCGACACATCCTGACAGAGGGCAGCCAGACAGTGTGGCTTTATGAGGGAAGAGCTATACTGGGAAGAGAGACAGTAGATCTCCTCAGACATCTAAGAGCAGATAGTTTGTATGTTGAAGTCATGGCATTGTCATAAACCCCTCCTCAAAGGCAGTAGGGTTCATAGTTTGTATTGTCATGCTCTCAGCTTGATTTTAGCAGCCTTTGCACATTCTCAGGTTTTTTTTCTTCTGTGCTGAGGTCCTGTTCTCTGCTCATCCTCACAGAAGGTGAGTGGCAGAGACTCTGTTCTGATTTACCCAGGAGTATAAAACAAGAGGAGTAGAGTCAGCACAAGGTTTTTTATCCAATTCTTAGTTTGGGAAGGTCCCCGTGCATGAACATGGCAAAACTTAGTCTTGACAAAACGGAGACAATAAACAGTCAGAAATTGAAATTTTAACTGCTCTAATCAATCCTGTTTCCTCTTTTTTCTTTCACTTTCTTTCCTGGGGGAATATTTATAGTTGTTTATACTGGCCCTTTTGCCCCTTCTCATCCCACCTGAAGATATATGCAAAGACATCAAGGTTCAGAGACAAGGCTATGAAATAAAACTCTCTTTGTTAGTTCAGCTAGAAATTTGAACCACCACAGAAGATTATTACAAAAGTTTTAGGCCGGGGAAACTTTGGTACTTTTTGAACAGAGTTGAACGTCAGAAAAGATTTATGTCAGCAGTGAAATCCAACTAAGAGGAAACCACATTTTTCTCTCTCAAAAACCCTGCTGCTACTTTGTATTTTTTACTGTCTTAGTGAAACTATTTCAGGATTTTTCCGGAGTTTAACAAAAAGGTTGGTGATTGAGTCTCTGCTGCTTTTGATGAGTAATAGATGGTTTCATTGAAGCCACTCTTTTAGTACAAGGTAGCATCAAGTCACATGAGCACTAAATATCCGGCTATGCCAAATGAAGAAATAGCTGGGCTTAATTCCTGGCCCAGTGACCCTCTTCTCCTTTTTCCAGGAGGTGAATTTTGTAGTTCTGTCCAGTGTTCATGCAGTGAGGTCAGTGGAAACCTTTAATCTTCTTGTTGTTCGTACACCACTTGATGGGACAGGTTTCTCATGGCAGTTTTCTTGTGGCAAAGCCAGAGCAGAAGGAAATTTGTTCTTACCTGGGCTTATTCACCAGAACGAGGAGACTCATCTGGCTTTTGTGATGTGAGCATTCCAGGCGAGAAATAACTCTGGCAGAAGCTCTCCTGCTAGTGCATTGATACGCAAAAGGATAAAACTCTTGTGAGCTCACTAAGTTCTGAGTAGCAGAAAACGAAAATCAGAAAAAGATGAATCTGACAAGGAATCTGTGTTTGATTCTAGCAGGTGATTTGAGTGAAAGTGAAAAATAAAATATGTTCTTCCTGAAACTTCCACCTATTTTAAAATACTGCATATTTGGAAGTATTTTTTGTGATGCCCAAGTAATCTTTGCAATATTAATGTAATAAAATTTAATTAAGATTAAACAGTTCAATTAGTTGTTTTAAATGCATAATTTAAAATAGTGTCTTCAATCAAGTATATAAATATAATAATTTCTATAAGTTAACTACATCAGCCTAATGGCGTGCTATATTTTTATTTGATTTCTTAATGAAGAAAAAACCAAACTTCTGCATGAGTTATTTTGTTTTTAGGCATGATTAAGGGTTCTCACAGCATCAGGGGATATTAATGGGCAATTATATTTTGAGTTTAAAATGGATTGATTATTCCTTCCCGAGAGAACAGCAATGAACAGACAAACTGCATAGAAATAACATGTCAGTAATGTCACACTACTGTACAGATTTTAAAGATAAATTTCCATCTGGAAAGCAGACATTCAGGAAGGAACTTCTGTTAATGTGGCTTTCACACAAAGTTCATCAGGGATAAAACCCGACTTGAAGATTCATTTCTACTTCTCACACTTGGCAAATGTTATTATACTCTAGACGTTTCTTAAAGAAATTGAGCACAAATAAGGAAAATATAAGGAAAAATCTGAGTTTCTTTTCTTATTCTGCTGGCAGTTTTGGACTACTGAGATGGTCCTCCTTAAAACCAAGAGCCAAACAGAAAAACAAATAGAATTAAAAAAAAAAGACAACTACATACCAAGAACAAAAATGCTCTGTAAATATTAATAGTTCACTGAAAATTTCAATGTGCTGAACAAACAGCAGTTAATTTAACCTCTGTGAGGAAAGATAAATAATAAAAACATCATTCACAAATTAGAAGGCAGGAAGAGAGCCCAAGCATGTTGGAATGATATCCTTGCTGACTTCAGTGGTGTTTGCAGAAAGTCTCCTCTCATCTGAGCGAGGTCAGGGCTGCTGACTGCCACAGGATGCAGATGAGAGCCAGGTTCTCTCCTGCCTTTCACCCCAGTACTAACCCAGCATCACACAAGGTAAGATAATGGAATAATACACAGGTGTTCACCAGAGAACACACTGAGTTTGTTTCCCTGAGGTACATACCATTGATAAACACGAAGAATTATACTCTGTCACTGTAGTGCCACTTGACCTGAGGTGTTCAAGGACTATTTGCAAAACAGGCACTGCATATTTTGGGAGGGAAGAAAAACTAATCAGACAAAAAACATATGGTACTTTTAGTAAGCATACTATAATAGGAAGTTACCTTTGCTCATGGAATTGAAGTTACTGGTATTGAACTGCTACTGGTAAACAAAGTAAATATTAAATCCAGCAGAAGAAAGGAATAGAGATGGTTGAAAGACAGAATTTTAAACTGGAACGGTAGCTGGAATTTCAAAATTTGCTTCACACTGAGCTGAAATAGAGTGTCAGTCTCAGAAATTTATTTAGGGAGAAAAAGATTGACAATGATATTAAAATATGTTCAACTGCATTGAAATTTTAGATGGTGATGAGATCAAGGTGTTAATGTAAAATATTTGACATTATAAATCTATGTTTTGTAAAGGAAGGAAGGTTTCTTTAAAGTGTTTGATTGTCATTGAATATTTTAATAACATGTCAGCTTCATGGTTTTTAAGGAATAGATTTGACTGACACATGCTTAGTCACAAGGAAAGATGCAGCTACTGATTCACAGGCACCAGTGGACTTTGTCTTTGAAAGCCAGTAGTACAATATTCATTAAGCATGTTCCAGGCTGCTTATGAGATCTCTCGAGATAAATAGTTTAAAACAATAGGATCTGTAGTCTTTGCCACTAATAGAAGTTACCCAAATCTGTCTGAGGAGGAGTGTGCCTTTTGGATATCTTCATATTTACATTGTGTATCACCTTTCCAATGGCCAGTGTAGATTTGTTCCCCATTTTACAGAAAGCTGATTTATGTGCCAGTTGACTCTCTGTGGTTCCCTGAAATGAAGGCTTGTTTTAAAAGTGAACTATATTGTAACTCAACCTGGTAAGTGTGGGAGACAGCTGTCTGCAGTTCATATTTTGAAATATTGTTTTAATAATTGTTTCTTTCCTTTTCTTAAATCAGTAGTAGAATATTGCTATTATGGGATTTTGGGTAGAAACACCCATTTCTTGTAAGAGAAACAGACTTGCAGAGCATGAGGCTTGGAGATGGGGCACCTGTTAGTTATTTTCTCAGTCAGTCACAAACTGGGGTCTAAATTCAAACAATTCCTCACACATTAGGATGAATGGAAAAAAGGAGTTAGCTGGTAACAGCCAAACTAGAAAACTGTCTCTGCCTGAGCAATGAGCTTTAAATGGAGGAGAGGAGGAACAAACAGGGCTTGTTTCTCTGTGACAAACAGGGCGAGGCTGGCTGAGGTGGAGAAGCCAGGTTGGGCAAGTAGGTCAGAAAATGCAGCTACAAGTCAGTGTAGAGGGTGAACAGGTTGGATGCTGAAGTCAAAAGTCATTGGTTTCTGTGCTGGAAGTACCCACTGAGTATAAAAATTTGCCGACCTGCTTGGAAATCTGAGTATACATTAACTTGCCTGATATTAGCTAGCCAGGTTTCAACATTTTGACCTAAATCCCATTTATTTTTGCAGTCATCTACAGAATCACTGCAGAGCATAAAGCTCTGAGCTTACCAAATTCCGGGTAAATAAGGCCTTGATTCATCAGTATGTGCCAGATTAAATAATTTCTTAGTACACATCCTTTAGACACCAAGATTTCTTATGGTCCTGCATAATAAACTGTTTGTGCAATTAGCAATAAATTTGTCACTGTAAGTCACTCTTTAAAGCTGGGAACAAGTATAACATTTATCAGTGTGTTAGAGTTTGCAGTTAAAAATAGCTATCCTGTTTTCATATGGCCTGGGCATTTTCAGGCTTGTTTTCTCCAGGTCTGTTGATACAGGGAAGGTAACAGAATCAACATGAGTATGTGATAGAAAATGGTATTCTTTGTACAGAAATGAAGTTTATTTGCTGAAGGAAAATCTGCCAATTTTGAATTCATTGCGTTGCCACCTCTTTCAGCATTGTCTTTTGGGCTTTAATGAATGTTTAACTGTTCCATTTGCAATAGGCCTTGTCTGAAATGTGCAGTCTGGTTGTATGGATGTTACTGCACTAAACAAGCGTGCGAGGTTAACATGTCACACAAACCCAACCAGCACCCGGTGCCCAGCAGGCAGCTTCAGTGCTTAGGAATTAACACACAGGGGACCTCTTCACACTGGACCCTGCTCCAGCACGGGCCTCTGAGGTGCCAGGCTGGCAGATGTCCCTGCACAGGACTCCATGGTGAAGTTCCTGAGGCTGCTGCCTGTAGTACTAAGAATGGCATTTAGACTGTGTAATGTGGCATTTACCTTCCATAGCCTTTACCAGAACTGGTGGTTATCTATTTGGAAATCTCAGACAGGAGGTGTTATTTGATCTAGGGAGCAGTCTGTGTAATTTAGATATCTCTAGGCTCCTTAGGAGATACCTTAATTAATTTCCTTGATTAGCTGATTCCTAATTAAATTTAGTATGCTTTATATATTTATTTAATTTGCTGTATATTTTTATTTCCCTTGGTTTAATTTTGTAATAAATCTTTTAGGCCACTTATCACATGTCTATTAGCTTTACAAAATCAAAACTGATGCAATACACAAGAAAGAGTTAAACTCACCAGAAGCTTCAACCTGTAAGAGGCTGAGGAATCTCTTTTATATCAGTAGGAGAAGAACAATCTGAGCCCCCATAAAAATCATATCTGACCTATGTGTGGAGGGTAGTGCTGGGCAAAGTTGAAGTCTGAGAAGGAAAAGGGGGAGATTTGTGGCAAGAAGGATTCCAAAGAAAGGATTTAATTATATTGGAATTAACTCTAAACCATTCAACTGGACTGAAACAAAATTAATTATAAAGCATTTGTTTTGAAGAAGCTGAGCCAGAAAAAGCACAATGCTGCCAAATAATATTTAATAATTGTATTCAGAAATTAGAAAAAGAACCCTTTGGGACTCTTAGCAGATCATTGAAACCAACTGCTCTTTTGATGAAGTATGTGTCTTTCTCAGATTAAATTACAGGGGCTGTCTCATGTTCTCATGAGATTCTGTAAACCTATATTACATTATTTCAGTAAAAGCAAAGTATAAAGAATTAATTGGTGATCATAGACTTTCTAAGGAAGGGCAGAGCAGAATTTTAACGAGCAGTTACTCAGCTGTCTGTTTCATTGCTTTCCCCCAACCTGAGCCTCTCGTTTTCTATGGCGCTGGAAGAAACTACTTTTCTTGAACAATTTCACATTTCCTGGCCCTGCTCATGTCTTGCAAGTGATGACGTGTCTTAGAAAATAGGGCAGCAGAGAGAGAGTGATGGTTCTTGAGTGAGTTGGGAAAAAACACAAGGAAACCTTAACAAAGAGAGAAAGTGATGTGTTTACCTTTTGCTTTGGCTTCAGCCATGTCTAGACACAGCTTTATGTGCTTAATGGTAACCACAGGGACTAGGAGAGAGTCATCTCACTCATTAATGCCTCCTTGAGACACTGGCTTCAAGGAGGCATTAGGCAGTGCCACTAAAACTTCCAGTATCAGGTCTAGCAGGACTTGGCAGTGTGATTTTGGCTTCTTGAAAGCAAAAATCTTGAGTGCTGTTGATGTGTGCTACCAAATGCATCCAGCTCTGGGGGCAGGCTGCTCACAAGCAATGCAACTCTCACTTGAAACTTGAATATGCTAAGATATTCACTGCAAACTAACTTCAGGCAATACTTCAATGTTTATGTTGGTTTGATGGATAAGGCTTTCTGAGATGTTTTGCGTAGAGAACTCAAATGTAGTCACAAATGAGAAAAATGCTAATTGGATCAGACAGCTCTGTGTTAGATCTCAGGTGCCCCACAGCTGTGAGCCTTTTTTCTTTTCAACAGTGTTTTACTCAAGAAGTGGAATTCATGTTGGGTTTGTCTTAACATTTCTGATTTTTTTTCTGGCTTAACATGGCTCTTTCTTGCCTGTTTTGAGACTCCTACTGGGAGATAATTGAAGTTCCTCCTGGGAGAGTTTCTGCAGAAAAACTGTGGGGTTTTTTTTCAGGCTCTTTTTCTGTTTTGCCTCACTTAAAATTGATGGAAATATGGCTGGGTCCATTGATCAATTTTTAACAAGGCTATGGGTGACAAAGGCGGGCAGGATGGCTGATGTGCAGTGTTTTCTAATAAAACACAGCTAAGGCTCTTGGATTTTTAGGCACTAGATTTATAATTTTTCTACTGTGTTAGGCAGATTTTCATGTCTTAAGTTTCATGAAAACATTTCTTGACAACATACCCTGTGAAGGGTGGGCTGTGTGTGGAACAGCTTGGAGGATGGAGAGATTAACTTGGCACTTCAGGATGTGGGCCTCTTAATGCTCTCCTACCGACTGTCACAGGACTTATCCTCACAGGTGTGCTTCTCCCAGGTTGTTTCTTCAGTAGGGAAATTTGTACTGTCACTTCCAGATTTTAGTAAAAGAAAAGCCAGTGTTCTGACTTTGCCTCTACATACAGGTGTTAAATCTTTGTCCAAAGTTCAAATCAGGAGCTCTCCCTAAATTAAGAGGAATTTGGCAATCTCTCAAGGGTTTTGCAGCTCTCTGCTGCAACAATGTAGGATTATAGGATTGTTTAGGTTAGAAAAGACCTCTAAGATCAACCCAACACTGCCAAGTTCACCACTGAACCGTGGCCCTAAGTGCCATATTTACATATTTACAAATACCTCCAGGAATGGTGACTCCATGGCCTGTTTCATTGCTTGACAACCCTTTTGGTGAAGACGTTTTTCCCTAACATCTGACCTAAGCCTCCCTGTGTGAACCTCATGGTCTTAGAAACCTCATGAAAATAATGCGGTAACAAGGTGAAAAGGAGTGGAAATAAAAATTCATGGCCAGGTTGATAATTGCTGAGTGGCATTTTGTGTATGAGTACTTAGTGATTATCCGTGGCCCTGCTTCTGCTGAACAGTTTAACCCCATCTGGGAATGGCTGTGGATTTACTGGAGACCTACAACAGGCTCTTCCTTAGTCTCATATGATTTTTTTCTTTTTTTTTTTCTCACAAATTTAATGTCATGAATCAGAAATAAATAACAGCAAAATACATCTGGGAGCTGAAGGATAAAAGGAGAAACATGAGAAAACATGTGAGTTGTATCTTGGTGGAAGTCCTTGCTTTCCAGAGGAGCAGCAGTGCCTCCCCCCAGGTAGAGAACCTGGGGCTCCTTTCCTGCTTTCTGCCATATAACGGGCAGGGCAAAGGACATTTCAAAGGTATTTAAAAAAGCTGTAATTGCTTAGAAAACCTGGTAATTGTTGCACATCTCAAACTATCCCAGCCACTCATAGCAGGCTTGGATAGAGAGCAGATGGCTCCTCCAGGGAGTGGGGGGCTCTGCTGTGCTCCGCGGGCAGTGCTGTACCATGGGTATGTGTCAGTGGGTAGAAGTAAATCTATTACTGTGGCCATTGTAATGTCCATAAAGTGGCTATAGAAAGCAAGTAACACCACAGCACTGTGGTCTTGCCTTTGAACACATTCTCAAAGATATAATTAAAACCACCAAGCTTATTTCAGCCAAAGTTCGTAAGTGATGGGTCTGGCATCATGCCGATTGCAGGAAGGCTAATTACACCATAAATTAAACATTTTTTTCCCTAACCAAACATTATGACCTTTAATAAAATTGTTTTTACAACCAGCTGTCAATAAATCATCCAGGAAAGCTAGTGAGAAATGTTCTGTGAACACTCCACTTCTGTGAATTTCATTAGCTGCAGTTTATTTGATTTTTTGTGAGCTATGTTGGTTTTTAAATCTCAAATTAAAAGCCCCGAACCATAAAAACTAATTCAAGAACATTAGCATCTTGGTCTCTGAAAATGAGCCTCTCTAATTGCAGAAATTAGTCAAGATTGTATAACGATCAGGAGGTCATTAAAAAAAAGAATAGTGAGTAGGCTGTGCTTGACTCAGCTACAGCAGCTCCAGAAAAGCTTTTTTTTTGAATATGCCCTTAATGGAAGAAAACTATCTCCTGGTAGATCGATTTGAAATCACTGTGAAAGCCTTTTAACTCAGAGGTTTGGTTTCTGAGACATCACTTTTCTGGCCTTGTTTATTTCCTTAGGCGCATCAGGACTTGAGCTTGGACACGTGCAAGAAGTTTTACTGCGTGTTGTACCCTTGTGTCTGCAGCAGTGAAGTATGAGGTAGTGTCAATAGGCTTTACTTCAGGACCTCTTTTTGTTTTGCATTCTTAAGGCTCCTGTACTACTTCATGGTAATTACAAATATTTGTAAGAAATATACTATACTGCTTGATTTGTGACTTTAAGGTGGACATATTTTAAAGTGAGGCATTTTTATTAGATTGGTACCAGAAAATGAAGCTGTTAACATTCTACTCCTCTGCCTCATAAAGCTCTTCTAAGTAGAGGAGCAGGGTTATTTTGTGTCGTAGAAACATCTAGAAAGTCTTTAAGTTTGAATCTGACAAGACAAGATGGCAATCCTTATTCTCAGCTCCTTTTTGGAATTGCAGGTTTCTTCACATTTCTGTTTTCCTCTATAAATTTTGGCATGATAATTTCAAGCCCTTCTTAACTCTCACTGTTCATCTGACCTTCCATAGATCATTTATGTGGAATATGTATTATAAAAATCAGATACACCTTGCTGAGCCCCACATAGCTTCCACGAGTCCCTGTTTAAGCAGTTGCTGACATCTCACAGAGATATCTCTATTCCTGCCTTGTGGTGTATATTCAGAAGGTTCCCCAGGAGCTCATCTGTGAAGTGTGCCCAATACCTCATCATATTTTGTTTTAGGGATCCCAAAATGAATATTTAATTTAAAGCAGAAGATGAGACTTTCTAATACCTACTTTTTATTAGTAAATTTTAAATATTACCTGTTTTCCTGTACTCTCCCTTTTTTCCTTCCAGAATTTTTTTCCTTTCCCTGTCTGTTGTCCCAAGCATTTGTGCATTGTCTGAACCAAAGGTCTTTTATCATGTTTGTACCAAAAATACGAGAAAATAGTGTGAAAAGATTTTGTGTCTTTATTCATCATTGCAGGTTCCCTGGGAAACCATTTGGTATCCATGGGAAGTTTTGAGACATCCACACTCCTCTTTCCATGAGCTCTTCTGACTCTCAGTCTGAGACATCAACTTCCCTGCTGCATGTTTTCCTCCTCTGGGTCTCACAAACAGGTCCATTCGCTTATTTCTTGCCATACATGCATGTACACGACCAAAACCAGCCTGTCAAACACAAACACTGTAATGTTGTCATTCACGTTGTTCCCCAGCTTCCAGCCCCACATGAACCAGTGTGCCCACGTTTATCTATGGAATGGTGATGGAAATGTCAGTTTTTATTGCGTGATTTGATGTTACGATGTGGGTTCCCTTAGCCTGCTAATATATTGTCGCCTTGTTGTTTCTGAAGCAAACAACTTTCTGCTTATTCCTCATATTTGACTTTAGTGAGACTGTTACTGTAGCTTTTCTGATGATCTTTAAATGTTTTAAGAATTTCAGTTAAAACGTTTTTTCTGCAGGCATTTATGACATTTTCCCATGCCTGTCTGACATGGAACTGTCACTTAAATGTCTTGGCAAAACAGTTTGAACTACCATCCCACCCCAATTAAACACTGAAACAGGAACTCTAAACTTTCCTGTGAGTAAAATAAATCAATTATAAATTAGCAAGATGTAGGCTACTGATGAGGGCAAGAGAAATCAGAATGTGTAAATATGAGTTACTTGAACTCCGTGAAACACAAACACACACGTGTGTCTGCATGTGCACACACGCATAATGTTAAACTTGATCTGGACTTTTTCCTTCTGGCTTCATTAATCAACTGGCCAGTTAATCTGAAATATTTCACGTCAGCTTCACAGATCTGTTTTATGTATATACATTTTTCAGCTTTTATTCTGTTTGAGGCTTTTTAATATTACTTGGCTTGCCCTTCCATTATTCTTGAACATTTAAGGTTGAAAAAAAGTAAATTACAGACCCCCATGGACTGATGCAACACATGAAGGCAGATGTTTTTCGCCCTTCTTGGGTCACACATTGTTTCTAAACTGAATGTAATGAGTCCAATAAAATGCCTTACAAAAGTTACCAATTTCATATAGTAGTAGGCATCTCATTCTGCAACCATGTTTATCGCATGAGGAAGTCATAGGCACTTCAGATGAACAGACCTTATTTAGTTCCTTTTAGTCCTAAGTTGAATTGATATAGCTTTATCCTTGTGGAATATGCATCATAAGTGTCAAAATTGCCTTGGTAAGCAGTATATAGTTTCCACAAGTTCTCTACCTACGGGTCTATTAATCTTTCCTTGGATTTATTTATTTATCTATCTATCCATTTACCCAAATAACAAACAACTGACTTTTGAAAAGGTACTATACTTCTCAGAAAAGATTTTTTTCCCTATTGATTTAACAGGTAATTTAATAAAGAGTACTCACTTCACACGTTTTCACCATGGGTGAAGTGGAAACTCTGGCAACTGAGAGAAGAGCGTCAGTCCGTGGGACTCTTGCTCTGTGATATGACCAGCTTGTTAGGATTTTGTATCAAACTACTGTTGCTTTTTTATTTTCTTTTTTCTTTTTACTTTTTCCCTTAACCTCCTTAGCATTAGCAGGACTAGTCTTTTCATTATAACTTGGTCTTTCTTATTGTTTGGCTTCGTCTTTCAGCAAGACTCAAATTTCTTACAAGAGACATTATAAATATTAATTATATCAAGAGAGGGCTGCATCTGAGGGATACAAAATTTTGCCAGCTGCAACACTGTTGTTCAAATTGGCATAAGAATTTTCAACTTCAGAATGAAGTTTTTTAACTGAGGCCTTGTACCAGGAGTGGATACACTCAGCATTTTTAGTGAATATGTGATTCCTAGTAGCCCCAGGGTCATCATCAGTTGTCCAGTTTTAAAGACATTGCCATGAGATTTTTCTGAGTTTTTGAACTGTTGTCCTTTTATTGCATTTTACTTGTACAGGATATAAAAGACAAGCATTTGTTTTGTGGATGAAGTTATTGATTATTGAGTGTGTACCTATTACTCTATACACACCCTGCTATTTGCCTTCAATTCTGAAGTGAAAGTAAGAGGCTTTTTAGACTGCTGAAAAAGTCCCTGGATTGTGGGAATGCTCAGGGAAAGCCAAGATACCAAACACCTGTTTTTCACTAAACTTGAGGATGTTGGGTAGGTCAAGAGGGGAGCTGTGGGTTAGCTCATTCCACTGTAAAGCAATGAAAGCCATAAAATATTATGAGCAAAAAGCCACCTGTTCTTGAATCAGTGCTCACCATCTACCTTTGTGGTTTAAATTGAAAGTTCAGTATCTGGGCAGCCTGTTTTCCTTTTGCTCTGTCTTAGCCACAGTGTATCAATTCATGCGGTGCCTTCCCAATCAGCTCCACCTCAGAGCCCTTTGCAAAATGTGAACGCAGGTGCACACGTGCATCCCTTCCTCTCCCACGCACACCACGCTAACAGGAGAGCAAACAAAGCATAAAAAATAGGTGAGTGTCAGAAACTGCATTCAGTACCAAAGTACTAGAGATGAATTTCAGAAAGATAAATCTGTCATGATGGATGGCTGCAAGACCACTCCTTGATTTAGTCCAGGTGCTGGATTTTACCCAAGTAAGTGCTTTCCAAGTAGCAGCCCTCCTCTGGCAGCTTCACAGTCCTCTTTTGTTGGACAGAAAACTTGATGGTCTTGGTTTGTTGAGATTTAAAATGTAAGTGTGGAAGAAAAGAGCTGATCTTACAGAGGAGCCATGTACCTGACAGAGGTACTCTGTAGTCTGAAGAGGCCTTGCTATCCCGTTGTTATTACATTGACCAAAAGACAGCTGGCAGAAGGCAAAAAAATCAGCTTGAGAGAGTTTCATCACGAGGTGCTTCAGGAGGTGGTAGCCCGTACAGATTTACTCTGTCCTGCTCTAAAGGTAATGTCAGGGCAGCTGTCTCTCAGGGACTAAATTCCATACAGGTATGTTTATTTCCGGTTTCAGTATGAATCCTTTGACTACTGTTCTTCTAGGAAATGCTTGCTGTTACTGATCTCAGCGATGTCTCTGTGCCTGCTTTTCTTGCGGCATAGGCTATTTAGCCTGTTGGATTTGCTTAGTGTGCATGCACTTCAGTGGGCTCTGGAAGATGAGCCTGGGGTGGCCATGTTATGCTCTCAGGAAAAACTGTTTTTTCCTTAAGTCCACAGCTTTTGGGACAACAGTTATTTGCTGTAATTAATTTACCTATGATGCCTTAGTGAGAGCTGTACTCATCCTCCCCTTCCCATATTGTCAGTGAAGAGAGAGCACATCCTTGGGGTAGTGATGTAGGTATCACATGAGCTGAGTAGTCATTTCTGGCAATGCATCTCCTCTCCTCTCCTCTCCTCTCCTCTCCTCTCCTCTCC
>VXBT01001283.1:198847-285076 GCA_013400235.1 Oriolus oriolus
ATGGGGGTGGGATGGGTGTGGGGTGGGGGTGGGATGGGTGCGGGATGTGCATGGGATGGGTGCGGGATGTGCGTGGGATGGGTGCGGGATGTGCGTGGGATGGGTGCGGGATTGGCCTATGATGGGCGAGTTATGGTCACTGGTTCCAATTATAGCTCAAGTGCAGCTGCAAAATTCCAATGGCACCCACATCTTAGGCACAGCTTTCCTGCCTCTCTTCCTGTATCACCGGGTTAATTCGCAGTATATGCAACTGATTTGGCAGATATATGGATTCCAGAATAACTTGGCACCGGCTGTGCATGTTATTGGCAATTTTACAAACCTCTCCATTCGTGTGGATCTCAAAGCCAGTCTCGCTTCATTTGTAAATGCAGTAATTCGCCCAAGTCATGCATGTTGCCCTGTAATGAAGTTATTTCTCCAATAAGCTCAGACCTGTTGGACAACTTTGTGCTGGAATTAGTCATGCTTCCCGACATCCACTGAGGAGTGACTCCCAATTTGCATATGCTTGCTTTGTATCATAATTCCTGACGTGTGAATTGATCTTGTTCAGTGTATTCTGTACAGTCACCCTTTACAGTAATGCGGTTTTTCATAAGTCATGTAAGTTATGCATTTTATCATCTGTAGTTTCTTTGTGTCAGAATATTAGTCTGTGCTTTTTTTTTTTATATCTTGGATATGAATGAAATCCAAAGGTTCAATTAGTGAGGCTTTATGAATACTGCTGAAAGTTTTCTACTGTGGGACTTTAAATTACACTAAAAGGACACTGTATTTCATGTTTTGAAGTTCTGCTCTAGTGGAGGACAAAAATGATGAAACAGGAGAGAAAGAAAACGGCTAGTGGTGAGAGAAATGTGAAGACATGGTATGAAGGAGACTGGGGCATCAATTTCTTTTCTCTCATCTCTTGCACAGGGCTTACACCCAGTTCTACATGCTACAGACTTATGTTTGGTGTGTTAGTGAAGAAAAAAGAAAAAGTTGGGCATAAATCTTAGGCTGTGTTTTTGCATGGGACTAATTTCTCCAGTGTTGTTCTCTATCTTTTATTCTCCTCAACATCAATCATGTCAGCCAGTACTTACTTTGATAGTTCTACTTTCTTCTCATATGAATGACCAGGCTGGGACCAGTTCAGGCTGGAATATCAGGCAGGAGCAGGACACGTGAAACTAACTATAACCATGACACAATACTTTCTGGTGGCCTAGATTTACTAGGGAAAAAATGGGGTTCCTACAGTGAGGGCAAATAGGTCTGCAGGTGATATTGCTGGAGCAATAACATACCCTCTAACTCACTGAGTGCAGCTTCTGATAGGAATGTGATGTGCCAGCTGGATAGAATCCTGCTAGGAATGGCTATAAACCTTTTTATTAAACATGATTCAGCTTGTCTTTACTTCCCTGTCCCCTCTAGTTCTCAGAATTGCAATTTCTATCTTTCTTATACAGCAGGAAAAATAAGGCAAAGAATAAAAGGTTTCATCTGGATTATGAACCTCTTTCCTCAGACCTCCTAACTGGAAATTGTTCCTGGAAAGTTTGGACAGTTCCTTTGTTTCTCTTAATACTTGCAAACACTAAAACACCACAGCAGAAGACAGATTTGTATTGCCATACACTACTTGGTGATTTTCTTTCCTTTATGACTTCTCCCTGTCTCTTTCCCCTGTTTTCTAGTGCACAGCTTGTGGAAATATGTCACATTTCTGTGGTGCAGCAGAGTGGGAGGCAAAAAATCTGGATCTTATTACCAGTTTGGCCATAGTCTTCCTATGTGAACATGGGCAAGTTATTTATTTCTGCACTCATAATACAGCTGTGTTAATCACCTACTTCACAGTGCGAAAGTGGCTGATCTGTAGCATTCTTGAAGTGTTTCAGCAGTTAAGATGGGACTCCCAAAGTGTGTAAAGTATGTCTTTGTACTGTGTTTGGCTAGTATGGAGACTTCTGGGCAACCTGAAGCTTCTCTGTGGGACAGAACAAGTGGCTGCAGCTGCTAATGCTCGTACCACCCAGATGTCCTGGGATGCAGCTGCGTGGCAGCCCAGACCTGCTCTTCAACAGCTCCTCAGGTGAGTCACCTTCTTGTTCCATCCTGTTAAGGTTTTGGTATGAAACACGTAGGATTAGCAAAGCTGGCTATCAGTCTTATGTGAAAATAAAAGGAAAATACGCTGAGCTCTGGTGGGAAGAATTATCAGAGCAAAGCAGGCTGGGAGAGAGCAGATGGTCCGCTCCCTCCTGCCACATGCAAGTTTATACCTGCATGTCTGTTCAAGCCATGCTTTAAAACGTGCCACTGATACACCAAGCTGGTACCAAAGTACAAATATCAGGATTGATTCATATTATAATGTACCTCCATCTTCTTGTTCTCCAAAACAAATAAACTGCATGGGTTAAAGAGTGCAGTCTTCCTCACACGTGTCAAAAATCTCTGGCTCACTCTGTTTGCTCAGTTCCTCTGATCCTATAAATTATGTGTACTGTGTTCATCTTGGACTCCTACTGCCTTCTTTTCCCACTTACCGCATAGCTTGGCAATGTTAGAAGGGACATATTTTTCCTCCCCTTCCTTCTTTTTGTTTTTCTGGCTGTGCATTTGATTTAACTGGGACTGTAAAATGACAGCATTAATTGCTGCTCTGGCACAAGCTTCACGTTTTATATGATAGTGGGCACTACTTACACCATTGTGTAAATGTAGCAAAGAGCCATGCTAACCTACTCCTTCAAGTGCAGCTGTGTAAGGAAAAGGCCCATGCTTGGGACTGACAGGGGTTGAGAAGAGATCTGGCAAAGCTTATTCTTCCCTAGAAAATGAACCAAGAGAGTGAGCAACCTCCAGGCTCACAGGCAGCAGCCGAGCATCGGGCCCGGATTCAAGCTCCATGCAAAGCTGACGGATGACAAAGCCTAGAAAAAAGGAAGAGGAGAGAAAGCCCCCTCTTGGTAAACAAGCTATTCCCCTGTTGGTTCTGTTCAAAATCCCTGTCCAGAAAAGGCTCCTGTGTGCACTTTGTCCACTTACATAGTTCCACCAAGCCAGGCGTGACATCAGGGTGCTGCCCAATTAATCTAATGTAAAATTATGTCTGAAGAGTAGGTGACTTCCAGGACTGGCTCTTTACTGAGAATCTTTGGATCATTTAGAAAAAAATTGCAACTTTTCAGAGCAATCAAGACACCAGGAGGAACTCGTAATGTGAAAAATGGACCTGTTTTTCCAAAAAATTTTCTAAAATTCAAGATTCTCAAACATTTTATTACAGTTTTTCGCTGCTAAGTCTTCCTTGCTAAGGTCTGGAGGAAATCAGAACAGCCCCTTGCAAAAACATCACTTCTGTGGCTGGTGGATGTTTTTTCCTCTTAACTAAAACCCCAAGCTGTGCTAAACCACAACTACACTAAAAATTAAAGCTTTTTGGAGGTGGAGTGGTGTATGAACCAGCTCAAAAGTCCTAAAATTGCGTTAGTTGGTAGGGTGTAGTTGGTTTACCAGAGTTACCAAACAATACTTAGCTTCCATACAAACACAATGTGCAATTAAATACATTCATCTTGTTCGTCAGACTAGAATTGAATCATCTTCCAGAATTTAACTGTGCTTGATATCTGCACATAACATGAAATGATCTTGAAAAAGTTTGCTGTGATATTTATTTGTGTCTTTTCCTCAGTTTACCAGGAACTAAGGGAGCAAAGGTAAGGGAGCAATGTAACAAGAATAAGGGGCTAAGTGATGGGAATTTAAAGGAAAATTCATGGTTATTAAGGTGTTTTGCTTCTTCCGAAAAGCACCTTAACTCTTCATGCAAGACTTCTGCAACTTCTCCTTTTGCAAGTAGCTTTGTGGGTCTTCGTAGCTGGAAACCTGATACTGTCTGTGGCCTTCATGGATGAGAGAGCGAGTATGACATGCTCACCTTCTATCGATTTTCCAGATCCAAGAATGCTAATATTTTTCATATGCAATCACAGTGGTGTTTACATTATTTTGGGATTTGAAGTCTGTTTTGATGCTTTATGAAGTCTGACATTGCCTGAATAAACAAATTCTTAATAATTGATTAAAAAGCATAGCTGTACCACTTAATCTGTCTGCGTGAGAGGCATTTTTCCTCTGGGACAGGACTAACCCAGCATTTAGTTAATCAAGTTTTAAAAGCTGTGAATTTAAGCTCTTTGGGATATATACATTACCAATTGCAGGAAGTTGGGAAATAAAAGGAACTTTTCAAATAAAAAGATGTCAATTTAATAGCAAAGGAGCTGGAAACAGATGTTTCACGCAAAGTATAAGAGTTGTGTCATTCCTTTAGGTTTTCAAAGTCACTTCTTGTCAGATGCATTGGTTAAGAGAGAAAATTAATGAGCTGTGTTAAGTTTTATTACACAATCTTCTGATGTGGGAAAGCTTCCCTGCAGGAACAGCTCTGTGCATGGCTTAACTGATTTAGGCATGCCTGGTGCAGTATTCTCCAGAATGTGTTGGAGATCAAAGTAGGGAGAGTTATTCAGGTTTTATGGCAAGGTAATTAAAAAAATATGGGGATTATTACATATAAATCATACTTGCATAAATTTGCTGGTAAAGTAAAATCTAATAAACACATTTAAAAAGTGAGATCAGGAAGGTATTCAGCCTCATTTTTTACCACTGCAGATGCAAATCTGCACCCTGAAGTCCACAGAGTTGACCTCTTTCTTCCACTGCAGAGAATTTGGCCCAGTTGCATTCTAGTGGTGTTTTCATTTTCCTTAAAAAAAAAAAAAGCCTACTAAGCACACTAAGCTGTCCTGCTTTGTGACAACGTGAAGATGGGTACTTTGAACTAGGCACAAAGCGGTCCCAGGCAGAGCAGTCATGAGACTTCACTTGGCTTCTGAGGTGATTTCATCTGAAAATTCATTCTCCTAGAAACAGGCTTGTGTGTCTGAACATTTGTTAGCATCTGTTACAGTGCAGACTTTAAGTGAAGAGAAGGTTTTGATCAGCAGCTTCTGGTTAAAGGGATAAAAAAGCCCTAGCAAACTGCAAGGACTTTCTGTTCTCAGGGGAGTGCAGACAAGCTCAGGAAAGATTGTGGCTCATCCTTTCTGGGCATGTACTGGTGAAATGGATGCGTCCACCATACTCCAAATAGGGCCAAAAAAATCCCAGTCTAGAAAGAGGAAGAGATGATCCAGTTGTAAATGTTGAAGTACTGATCAGGAAATGCAGAAAACATCTCCCTCTGGGTGGGAGAGAAATGAAGATTATTGTGAAACTTCTGTTTAATCAGAGGAGAGCTTCCACATTTCTGTCACATAAATATGCAGAAAGGATAAGCTTATAGCTTCAGCTGTCCTGAATTCAGTGATGCCATATGATGACAGAACACACATGCACATGCCTGCATAAATGTATACACAGTGGAAGTCAAAACATATAACACTGTCAGGACTGAGCTTTCTTTCTCCAAGGATGTGCATATGCCCTCTTTGGTCTAATTGGGTTTATGACTCTTCATGTGCGTGTGTATGCAAGAGACATAAAATACAAGTCTGGTAGCTTTTGATGTGAAATAACAATTTCTTGTACCAGCTACAGGTACAAGACAGACTACGCGTGAAGTTCACAGTGAAAGCTCTGCAGCTGAAGCCCTGCCAACAGAATAAGCAGAACTCACTTGGCTGTCATTTTTCCAGTCTTCTCTGCTGCAGTCCTAAATTGCATGAAAGAGGAGCCAGAGACTGGCAACTCCATGCAGATGAAACAGTTCAATTTTGGCAAGGAAAACCTCTGTGAAGTTTCAGGTGAAAATCCACCCCTGCTTTGCTCTTCTGGGTGATGAAAATATTTCCTGAAGAAACAGAAGAAACCACCCCACAATGTCAAAATGTTCAAAGGTACTTGATTGTGAAATGCTGAGCATCTTGGTGTTTGGCTTCGCTGCTCTCCCACTTCTAGCCTTCTTCAAAGAATCAGTACCTGCTGCATCTAATAATGACAGTGTGTGTATTAGAGATATACTACCTGGAACTGGAACCTGATGGGCAGACCTGAAAGTATTGCAGAACTTTTATCTGCATGCTCCCTGAGACTGCAGAGCTGTTAATCACATGTGCACAGTCTTGAAGACAAGGACCAGAAAACTCACTGAGATTTTGAAAAAACAATAATGTAAAGCCCGTTGCAAGATTTAATATAAAATCTGAACAGTAAAGAATTCTGTGATGTATCTGGTTCTTGTTTGATGTACTTCTACTGCCACAGTCAATATAGTGTTTGCTGTGCACACATAAAGCAGATATGCCCAGATTCCTCTCTAAAAGAATTAAATTATGTTATAGTCATGCATGCTATCTTTTCTGCTATTTCTTTTCCACAATTTCTGTAGGCTTTATTTAGTTATGTAAGTTGTTCTTAACAGCTTTCAACATAATTTTTTTAATGTAATGGTAGCGATAGATGGCTATAGAGAAGGCTATAAAGATTCTTCTAAGAAATATGCAAGTAAGAGGGAAGTCCCTCTTTCTTGGGGATTTCCAAAGTCTGAGAGAAAATAATCCTCAAATGAGCTATTCAGAAACAGGTTTTTCTGTTCTCAGGTGGTAATGATTGTGTATTTCACTACAGCAGAACAAAAATCACCCTCCAACACACCATCAGTCAAAGTTTTCAAAAGATTTCAGCCCCTCAAAAGTAGAATTGAAGTAATATTTGAGCTTTTCTAAAGGCTAGTGCCAGTTGTTCAGACATAAAGTTCACTTTCAGCCTTACTTATTCTGTATGCTGGAAAACATCAATGAGCTGAGGATTTTCTTGCTGTCACTGCAGGGATGCTGCATGCAGGAGTGAATGTTTTATGCAAGATCTGCAGAAAGACAGGAACATACAGAGTCTATTGCAGCCTAAAGGCTGTCATGTCTGGCCAAGGTGAGTCTGCCTTGACTATTCCCTTCTTCCCAAAATCAACATGAACCCTCACTTCAGCTGTGTTAAGGTCAAGGGCTGGGCAAAGCTGTCTCCAAGCATTTAGCTACTTAACGTCATTATTTCACCCTTTGTAAAATGGCATTTTCATTGGGAAACTCCTTGAAATTCTTACCTAGAAGCTGCTTTGAAAACTGGAACGTTATTACTGTTAGGTTGCTGTGGAACTAGAAAAAAATTGCCCTGGACTTCTCTCAAATGTGTTTATGACTAGAAGGCAGCCTACACAAGCCTGTATCTAGACAGATTCATGGCCATAGTGTTTCTCAAGGCAAAACTCATTTTAGAGGCCCGCTAGATTTACTTCAGACAGCTCCATCTTCCCTATTTGGAGCAGCCTGTTACCAGCCTAACTGCAAGAATTAAGCCATTTATGGACAGAATTTTTTGTTTCTGTGCTAACACCGGTATCAGCAGGAGAATGATCACTGGAGGTGGTGCTAACTGTCAAAAATGTAATTGCTCTCCAGTAACAGTGACAAAAGGCTTTAAAGGGGAAGCAGGACCCTATAAAACCTGCTTCTTCCGATTCTAAAAGGATCAGATAAAATGAGGAACTGTCTCTGAACTGTTAGGATGGTTTTGTGATGAGATACGTGGCTTGGGCAATCTGATTGTGGGCCATCTGCATATTGTACCTCCTTGAAGGTGAAATTTGCTCTTTGCCAGTTTTTTCCTTGGCATTGGCCATCTTTTGCTTGCAGCTATGTACGCGGATGAGATTTTAATAATTCCTTACATAAGGCAGTGCAATTTGATGGTTTTGCCTAACTAGAGATATACTAGTTTATTTGAAGCAAGGCTTTCCTTTCTGAGAAAGATCTCTCTAAACCATTGAATATGTTGAACTAATATTTATTGATTTTTTGATGAGTGCAATGATGGTAATTATCTATAAATACTTCCTCTTCTGAGTGGGCAGTGTTTTATGTATGGTTTTATTTATTACATAAGGGCATGTGCTTAGGTTACAGCAATGTATTCTTGTCTGAGATCTGCTTCATTTATAAGTTAAATGCACCTTGTATCCAAGCATGGCTTCAGTTAAGCTGTCATGCACTGAGGACATTGCTGGCCCAGTTCTGACACAAGTGTCCAAGCAGGTGTGTAACACTGTCCATTGAGATGGTCAATACAAATTCACTGACATCAGCAAAGCTGCTGTAAGAGTAGGAAACCTTCTTACATTTTTTGAACAAGTATTGCTGAAGGTGAGTGATTTTTAATGGAATTTTCATTGTTGTCAGGGTTGGTATTGTAGAGATAACTCAAATTTCTGATGTGATAATGCAAAAACACAGAGAGCCTGCTTTCCTTCACCTCATGGTGTGCTCAAGAGTTAGGAATTAGGAGCAGTGACAGAGCAGCTCAGCAGGCACCTGGTGTCCAGCTAGTGTCAAACCACCACAATTTAAAGCATAGGCTTCACTCAATTATCACAAAATCGCAAAACAATTTACCTTTTACATATACATTTCCAAAACTCTAACGCACTGTGAGTTTAAAGACAAAGTCCAACACAACAAGGAGTGGAACAACACACTGAAAGTCAAAAAGTGGCCACAAGATGTGCTTTCAAAACACGAAACTGCTCAGTCAGGAGAAACTTCAGTTCTTTGCAATTAATCCTACTCTAGTAATCTCTCTGCAAGAAGGCACAGACATCTGTTTGTCTTTCCATGCAACATGTGCTGTGGCAGGATGAAAATCAGAAGCAGAGCTAGTTGCCCTTCCAGAAACTCCCAGATCTGATGTAAGATTAGAATATTGGGATATAGACTGTTTGAGGTGGCACAAATAACAGCAGAGAACAAAACACAACCCAAATGTCCCTAAACTCCAGTGCAGAAATTATAGTTAAACCTCCCTTGATACCCTTTAAAATCAACTCACATTATTTTCTGCGCTTATTCCTTATGTTCAGTGCAGGTAATCGACTGCTTTTAGGCTTTGAACTAATTATCATTCCGGAAAGTGCTTTCCAAACCACAGCTGCTTTATGGGCTAGCTCCTGTTCTCAGTGAATCACAGGAGTTCTGCTGGTGACTTTGGTGGGAGCAGGAGCAGTGCTAATGAAGTAGTCATATAAAAGAAAAAAGCAGTGGGGAAAGTAAACTACTTTACCAGTGCTTTGAGGTTAAGGTTAGAAGTTTGCTATAGTCATTACAGTAAAATGATTTTTCTATAGCTCTTTCTTTAAAATATAAGTGCAGCATTGGTTTATTGTGCACATCCTGATCTTTGCCTGTGGACATACTGTTACTACATATTCTAATTTTGTCAGGAAGCAAATACTGGAGTCTATTTCGCTTTGTGTATGCTATAGACAACTTTTTTTGGACTCCATGTGACAGATCAGCTATTTCTCCCCTGCTGTTCTCAAAAGTTTTTATAATATCAACCTTAAGAATCACATTTCTTTGGCAAATTTCTCCATGATAAAGTCAGCCATAAAATGGAAGACAAATGCCTTTGGGCTTATGAATTCTTCTTTCCCTCAAGCAGCAAAATGCTGTTATTTTGAGAAGTGCCTGTGTTCATTGTTTCTCTGAAATCTGAACTTTTTCCATTTGGAGACAGCTAACTCCCTGAGAATCTTGCAGAAACGGTATTAGATGTTGATCTCTTCATAGGAGAGCGGGGGGGGGAGCAGACAGCCAGACCACATCGATCCGGGCGGCAGGATGTGTTTATTGAAAAATCTATAGGCTCAGCTCGGGGTGTCAGCTGTCAGTCTGCAGAGCATCTGTCAGAGGAGTATTTGCTGCAGTGCCGCTGACTGTGAGTAATGCTTTCACAATATGGCAGGACGATGCTATAGATTACAGTGGTAATGGAGCACATCCTGAACAGCTGAGCCTGCTCTCTCTCGCTCATTCAACAGCAAGAGCTGCCTCGCTATAAGAGCTTGGGGGATTATGTACTCCAAACAGCTGTCTATAGCACCATGGATTTATTTGGGCTAAATGAGAACTTGCTTTCTTTAGCTAAATCAAACTTTATCAGACAGTTTTACTGTTGGCAGTTAAAATAAAATGTGTTTGCTGAACAGTAAACACCTTGTTACTGTTAGGAAGGATTATATAAACAAAAGGCATACACAATGAAGTCTTATGCCAACTGACTTACTGTCAAAATAATATACTGCTGTTAGCGGAATCGTGCTCACTTGAAGGAAATTATAGGCCTAAAAACACATCTTGAATGACAAAGAAGCCATTTTTCCGCAAATAATCTTTGAAAAGTTTAATACACTGTGCCTCGTAGAAGTGGTTTCAGAGACCTACGATGCTGAATCCTCATACAGGAATGTTAGGAAAAACTGGGTGAACAGCCTGAAAGCTTCAAAGGTTTACTACATTTGCATAATGCACTGGTAGATTTAACATTTCTCCCCTGTGAGATATGTGAGTTTTTTTGTCCAACAAAAACTACAGACCCTTCCTTTCAAAACTGGATACACTGTTCTTCGTTCACTTATTACACTATGTAATTTATGCAGCTACAGAACACTCATGAGCAACAAAATATATGTAGCAATCAGATTCTTTATGTAGCATAAATCAGCTTCCTTTTACTCCTTGAGAAATTGAAAGTAAGGTGGACATTCTTTTTTATAATCACAAGGATAAAGGCAGGTCCAGGCCCAGCAGAGTCACTGAAAGGAGTTATGGTAACTACAACACGTTTTGGATTATTCTTCATAGAGATTGAAAATAAATTTATTTTCTTTGTGTTGAAAACTAAAGTCCCAGTCCAGGAAAACATAGGGCTAATGTTACCTGCACTTTCTCACTCCGTTCTGAATTTCACCGTGCAAAAAGATTTGCATTTCTTCCTACAAATGTACAAAGCATGTATTTTAATTTAAGAGTTAAAACATCAGAATCCATCTGAAATTATCAGAAAATGTCTTCTGCTTGCAGAACCCACTATGTGACTGTAATGTAGACAGGAATGATTTCTACACTAGGGAAGATGGACAGTGTCTCAAAACTCAAGAGCTGTAACCTGCATTCCAGCTAATGGCTTCTCAAGGATAATTTGAAGAAAGATTTGTTAAGTCTGCAAATTCTTGAGTAAAACTCTGTAATTTACACAAATGTGTGTTGTGGAAGCCTGGTGAAGCATTTATTAGTATATTTAGGTTTATTCCTTACAATGTCTATGTTTGGAAGACTTATTTTTCTAGGGAGAAAACGTGCTGGAGGTTGAAAAGGGGAATTTTAATGGTGCCTTATAAATTTCCCTTTAGCTAAAACTGGCTCCAGGTGAAGTTAAGATGAAGATTTCCCCACATTTCCCAACAGAATGTCTTGCTTCCTTAATGTTATGCCCGACCTTAAAAATGCCCCTTTTCCACATTCTTACTGAAAAGCTTATATAATATTATTTTGTGGACAAATACAGAAAATTCTTTGCAATTACTTTTTCCAGTTCTTTGGGAGAACTTGAGGACCCGGCAAGAATCCCTCTGTGCTGTTTGTCATGACTGTTGTGTAATAAAATGTAGAGAGGCTCTTAAATCCACCTTCTTACATCTTAGAAAAAAAGTCACAAATGAAAAGATTTCTTCTATTTCCTCTTTCAGTAACAGAAAAAGATATCTGGTTAACAAATGTTGCTGCTGTAAATTTTAGGACAAGGTCTAGAACTACCATTTTGTTAAGCAAGAGTGGGCTTTTAGGAATCTTTCCACTGGAAATGAAGGGTAAAGTAACTTCATGAGGATTTTCTACTGGTCTTTTTGAAGTATGTATATAATTTATGCTGGTACACAAGTGATTTGCCTGGGCTAATTAATTAGGGTCAAACCCATTATAAGTCCACACTGTTGACCTTTGACATAAACCTGAAGGATCAGGAAAGATGATCACCTATTTTAATTATTTTCTGAATTCAGAGGTTTTTTAAACGCAATTACAGACAGGGTATTTTATGGAGAACACGATACCTTAGAATTTAATCCTTCCTTCAAACCAGACATTAAATGGCTTACTGTTCCAAGAAAAGGTCTGTCATTTATGAAACTGCATGCAAATTTCTAGCATGTATCAAATCGCTTTCTCTGGCATGTGATATGGCACAGGCAGAACAGTGACAACAGAAGATGCAAAATTAAAGTCTATTCTCCCATGCACTAACATGCTCCAGTGTGAGGCAATTAGCATTTCCTGAACAAGCTGCTCTGTAAAGAACAGGTCAAGTGAGGCACAGCTGCCTTCAGATTTATTTCCTTCTGTCCATTGAATTTCTTGCGTTGTAAAAACTCCTGACACTTAGTGAGGAAGATACAACTATTAGGAGCTACTCAGACCCCAACCATCCACCTAGGTCGTGCACACTCTTTGGCCAGCTGCCTGCTGCTGCACCGAGGGCTTAACAGCACAACTCTGCCTGCCCTCCTGTCTCAGCTATTGCACTGACCCAGCTACTGATTATCACTGCGTTTCTGGGAACTTGGTTATCTCTCTGACCCGTAATCCTTTGTCAAATGTGGTTGACATTTGGGAAAGATTTCCAAAGCTAGAAAGAGATAAAGCGTGTGATTGCACAGACTCATTTCCTTAGGGAAGAGTAATACACAAATACATATATATGTATTTGCAGTGATTTATCTGGTAACATGTGTATCAAAGCTGTAGGTAATTTGAGATTTTGTGGTAACTATAAATGCTGTGCTCAGAGACTAGCAAAGTGAATTGAACTTAAAAAGCTGAAACACAAAGGAGCTCAAAAAATTCCTACTTTGGATCTGCTGCCAGGAGCATAAAGTGTGTTACCTCTAAAAATAAGAGCCCTGTCTTCCAGATGATGTGAGTTTCACCTTTAAACCAGGATCAAACTCTTTTCTTTGTAAGCAATAAATGCACACCTATACTTTGGTTACTCTCTCTCATTATTCTCCATGGCAATTAGGCACACAGCCTAAAAATCTCTAACAAAACTCACCATTGCCTCCAGGTAGCTGCTTTTCTGGACTTTCCTAGCCCGTGTTCACCTTACATTTAACTGTTACTTAATTTAAAATTCTGTACAGGGCTGTCATCAGTCTCAGCCATCCATCACTGCCATACCAGTGTCCTAGTTGTCCTTCCTCTTGGTCACCATTAAAGCAATGTCCAGCAGTTTTATTTTTCATTGGCTGAGGGAGTCAGTGGTTTGCAGCTGCTCTGGGTTTCTACCCCTGGCAAGCAGAGGAATGCACACCTTTAGTGCTGTTTGCTTTACTGAGTGTTTGGCTGAGCTGTACCCGGTCCATGTACCTGCCGCTGCTCTGCTGTCCCTCAGCAACAGTGAGGGGCTTCTCTTGCAAAGTGGCCTTTTCTGTGATTCAAAGACCTGGTGGTAAGGCCACTCACTACTTCATCAGATGATCTTAGCCCTCCTATTGCTCCACCTGCAAAAAACACCACCCTGGCTTTGTTGAAAGCAGCACTTACCTTTCTTTCCTAGGTGCTAAAGTCCCCGACTGCTGGTCATAGTCTGGCTCCCTGAAACCAGTGTCCACTCTGGTTTCAGTAAGGGCAACAATCAGGGACAGCAAAACACTCAGGTTTGGTTCTGTTAGTTGACTTGAGGTGTTTGCTTCCAAGAGAAAACTTTAGGAAGAAGTTGCTGGCTTGCACACAGAGGAAGGTTGCCCAAGGAAAGAACGTTTCCATCAAAAGGGTTTTTCAGGAAGGCACACAATATCACTTATATTTTCTTTCTGACATGCAAGCAAATTAAGTCATATCAAAGACACTTTATATGTTTTGAATTGCTAAAAGCTCCATAGCTCTTTAAATAATTGCCAGCCAGAATATGGGTTTGCATGTTTTTGGAAATGCACATTAGTCCTGACTCTCCTCCAACTGGAATCAGTGGGAATTTGGCCAACTATATCAAAGAAAACAGCACTGAGACACGTAAGTTTGATGCAGATGACTGATTATTGAAAAATACGTATTTGTATGCATGTGAAATAGGACAAAATAAACCCAGGAATATAACTCCCATTAGATTTAAAGAAATGTTTGGAGTCAATTTTTTTTTTCCAATTCTGCTCCAATGGGTCTTGTTCCAAAACAGATTTAAAACTATGCAAATAGCTGCCCTTCTCCATTTCCCACTTTTCAAGATGGCAGAAGTTTCAGGCAAATCAGATTGATCTGAGAGATTACCGGCCCTGTGGAAACTGAGAGCATATCAGTATGATTAGGACTTTTCTCATGATTACTGAAACGTCAGACTTTTCCCTTGATTTGGCCTCAGATGTAAACTTTGATCCTGAGCCTAAAATATTTTCCATTCTAATGTAGTTATCTCTAACCTGAACCACAAGCGGCACAGCGGAATGTGTGCTCTGGGATCTGCAGTGAGCCCTCTAAGCCACACTATCAGCACAGAAAGGCTTTAAGACTGACTTAAGGCACTGGGAAAGCAGCAGTGCCCTTTGTCTCCCTGTATGTAACACCAAGGGAAACAATCTGGCTAAAAGGGGCCGTGAGCATGGCCCTCGGGCAGTGGGCATCTATGTGTGCTGGAGAACGAGCTGAGTTAATATCCGGAGGGATTCCTTCACGTATAGGGAAACTCCACCAGAAAGATGCGTGGCTGCATGCAAGGGTTGCATTCACTTTTTGTTCCTCCCCCTCTGCCTTTCAACGGAAGCTCTAAACACGAAACATGCCATTTTTATCTGAAATGATTTTGAGGGTAATGCCATGGATTTATGCAGATTATTTTATGCCAATTTTGGCAGTGTCAGCAGGATTTCTGTATGTTTCTGTTTGCAGTGTTCATAAAACCTGGACTATCTGCAGTTGCAAAAACGCACAAATAGATCTGGAGGTGTTTGATTTACTTTCTGAGTCTTGACATTCTACTAATATGGTGATTCTCACTACCTGCGTCCTTTAAACTGTCACAGACAACCCTCAAGGGTTATTAAAAACCTCTTATTAAAAAAAAAAGAGCCTGCACTGCATTGAAACCCCTTAAAATAAATAGAAAAATAACCTTTTTTTTCTTCCAAAGCACTCACATTTGTTCTTTCAAAATTAGGATTCAGCAAATAGTTGGAATACATCTGTACTCAGAGGAATCCACATCAGATCATAAATTTGTTCATGTTAAACACAAACATATGAATGCAGTCTTATATCCAGGGACTATGGAAGGGTTTAGAATTTGCACACTTTACTCTGTGTAATGCCAGGGCAATGTTTCACTCATCTATGTAAATAAAAAGCAGGCTTGTTGCATTAAAGGCATAAGTATCTTTGTGCTCTGCATAAACATCACAGGATTCAATTTTGAGAAGGAATCACATAATTTGTCATATCTTTTATTGTGATTGACTTCAGTGACGGGCGTACACAAACATGTGATTTTCCACTCAGTGTATCAGCGCGTATCTTGGTGTGCATTTGCTGCTAGAATAACAGGAAAAAAGATTAACCTCAGATATGCAAATAAGCTTAATTGAATAAAACAAGACAAATTACCCCTTCATTGGAGCAGTTCCTGGTTTGGCGATGCTGCACACACCGCAGGAGCACCGGGAAAGGGCTCGTGTTGCTGCCTCTCATTCCTTCCCTGTTTTTCTGAGGCTCGTGGCAGAGCTGTACTGGAGTGGCAGTATCTCAGCAAGGTCAGACATTGTAGAATGGCATAAGGGACCCCAAATGTACGGTGTTACCCCACTGCAGCATAATTTAGAGACATGTGAATTTGCTTGAGCCTTACAGTCTCTCCTACGAGCCCCAGTTTGGCTACTCAAAAGAAAAGAAAAAACCAACAACTCCTCCCCACCCAAAAAACCCAAACCCAAAACTTCAGCCTTTACCCTTAAAGCTTATAACCCTTGTCATCGCAAAGAAGAGGGTAAATGTGAAAACAGCTGACATGCAAGGCCACGGAATGGAGTCTCTGCTAAGATCATTAACCGCGTGTTTTTACATTTTTAGTGTTGGCAGTCATGAGGAGACCTCAGGCTTTTGGCTCACGTGGGCTGGCAGTGCTGGTGGCGTAGGAGGCGCCCTCGGAAGACCTCTCTCCTGCTGGCTGGGGCTGCTGGAGGAAGTCAAAAAATAATTTGTAGGACCTATCCTCAGGCTCTCTACATTGAGGCTATTTATGTTATACCATAAAAGAACCCCAACAGGGAATGGCTCTGTATGGTCATATTGTTAAAGAAATGTGTCTTAAAAGCAGCCTCCTACTGATGAAGGAAAGAAATCTAGAGGGGAAAAATTCTTCTTTAAGAAGCATCTTTCATTTATAACTTTCCCACCCCTGAAGTTTCATTCTTCCTCCCTTCCCTCGAAAAATTGGGGGAAAATAGTGGAGTCTAAAAATATCGATTTGTGTATGTATGCCAGATGCAGGTTTTGTTAAGCCATCTACTTCTTGTGAGTGTTGTCGCCCTTTAGTCTATTATTTATCATCTTTTACTGAACAGATAAAGAGGATTTCCTGCTTCAAAAAATGTGCAGCTTAGGGCCCAATAATAAAAAACCTTACATATAAGAGGACTCCCACTGAAGCCAAAGGAATTCCTTGTTTGAAAAGCATTTGCAAGATCAACCACTAGGAAGAGAAAGCAGTGAGCAATAGACAGCTGCAATACTGGCGAAAAAATACCAAAATTAAAAGATGAGGGATGGTAATATATGATCATGTAAAATTATGAAAGATAATGAGAATATCTAGGGTCACCACCTTTGAAAACAATAGTCTGTTTTAATTCAGCACTGCATCTACATATGGTGAAGAAGTAGCTATTGGTTTTATCAGCCTTGCTAAATAGCGTGTGAGAAATTACTACAGGAGAAAATAATCTAATCAAGCTAGGGTGTTGTGATCTTCTGCTATGGAAGCTCCAGTCCAGGTTTGACTTTGTTTCAGATGAAAATTGCAGCTTGCCCTGGCAGCCAGGAGGGCCAACCCTGTCCTGGGGGGCATCAGGCACAGCATGGCCAGCTGGGCAAGGGAGGGATTTTCCTGCTCTGCTCCGGGCTGGGGTGGCCTCACCTGGAGTGCTGGGAGCAGTTTCCGGCATCACAATATAAGAAAGATATGGAGAATGTCCAAAGGAGGGCAACCAAGATGGTGAAGGGCCTTGAGGGGAAGCTGTGTGAGGACAGGCTGAGGTCACTTGGGCTGTTCAGCCTGGAGAAGAGGAGACTGAGGTGAGACCTCATTGCAGTTACAACTTCCTCATGAGGGGAAGAGGAGGGGCAGGCACTGGTCTCTTCTCCGTGGTGACCAGTGACAGGGCTCAAGGGAATGGCCTGAAGTTGTGTCAGGAGAGGTTTAGGTTGGATACTAGGAAAAGATTCTTCATCCAGAGGGTATTTGGGCACTGAAACAGCTCCTCAAGGAAGTGGTCACAGCACCAAGCTTGGCAGAGTTCAAGGAGCGTTTGGACAGCACTGACACATGGTGTGGCTCTTGGGATTGTCCTGTGTCTAGCCAGGAATTGTACTTGATGATCCTTGTTGGTCCCTTCCAGCTCAGGATATTCTATGACTCTGTGATTCCACATAGCAGTCAGGTAGGGCCAATTCCATTACTTTACAACAACAGAGATATTAATCTCATCTCGTAATTTGTTCTTCAGTTTTACTTGGTAATTGTATGCTCTTTGATCAAGATTGCTTCAAGATTTTCTTAGGTGACATGGATTTCCTTGGCCAGGCTGGATAGTGCTTTGGCTTTCTGGGCCGAAGTCGATTCATCACAGAATCACAGGATGGTTTGGGTTGGAAGGGACTTTAAAGAACATCCAGTTCCAGCCTCCCTGCTGTGGGCTGGGACAACTTCCACTAGACCAGGTTGCTCAAAGCTCCATTCAACTTGGCCTTGGACACTTTCAGGGAACAAAATTACTCATTGAAATGAAATTGAAACCTTGAAGGACAGTTGCTCATGGAAAATCTTTCTAGACTTTTAAAATGCTGAGCTGGTCTCTTGCCATCTCTGCCCTTAAAGCAGTAGTAGCCTGTTGTTGTAGCTCTGTGATGGGCTGAGCACAGACACAGGACTGGTCAGCCTCAGTAGGGAAAAATAATCTGTGTGTAGGTGGGAAAAAGAAAAGTTTCTGAGTGTACACCCTTTCCAGTAAGCAATGTAAGTAGGTGAAGCTTGGAGCAGTTATTCCCAAGCTGTATTTAACTAGGCTTTATTTTTTCTGTCTTTTTTAAACTCCAAGAAGGGATTTTGTGCTCAAAAGCGTTCCTATTTGTTCAATATCAGGCAATCTAACCAAATCTTCTAGAAACCTTACTTACTCTTGAAAGGACAATCACCATCACACAGCATCTCTTAGGCTAAACGTGGTCATAATAATCACTGCTAACTGTTTATTCAATAAGCCCCTTTTCTTGGCTCTTGGAACAGTTTCTTTATAATCCTACTTTTGACATTTGTAATTCTTGAGTCTGTGAAGTTTGCAAACATATTTGATCTGGGAACAGCACATACAGAGTTTGTACTTGCTACTCTGAATGTGCTTATCCAAGGTTTGTGATTGATCATAACTCCATTTTACTTGTTAACTGGATGATTTATGTGTTTATAAAGTGTATCTGCTTCTCTGCTTCCTATGCATTCAACTCAATTTATTTATTAAGCCAGCTTCTGCTACTGGCCCAAGATACATGTTCTACAGATATTTACAGAGGAGAATTTTCTTTGAGACCGTGCAGAAAATGAAATGCCACTAGAATTCCCCCAAAGCTATTGGAATACTTGTTCTCCCCCAGACAGTGTTTAGACACTGAAAAATTCAAACGCCTGAATTCAAACAGTATTAAATATATGTACTTTTGTTTCTTCTGTCTCTGTCCTGTCTGTCAAATTAATGCAGTACTATAATATTCTTAAAATAATTCTAGGTGCTAGGATTATTAGTTTGTAAAATGCATATGCAATGGCACATTCTAACTGATGAAGCAAATGACACTGAAGAGGTTTGGTCGAGACATTACTCTGAGAGCCATATACTTATATTATTCGCTGCACTATGAGAAATGACTTTATTTTTACGTATTTGGTGCAAATTTCATGTAACTTTCTTATGCAAGGCGCCCAATATTTTTATCACCCTTCCTCAATCTAACCTCATACTTTTAAGTTATGAGGACTTATGACATTCTTATAAAAAATATAGTGAATAGGAAACTAACTCCAAAATAGGTGTGGCAGGTTAAGAAAAACCTTTGCATGACTGAATGTATTCAACTTTTTCATTCCAGATCTGTAGAGTTTTCCCAAGGAACTGAATTCTTGTGTCTTACTTACAAAATGCCAGGTAAAAAGATGTCTGCATTCAATTCTTATGAGTCTTCCCTGGACTGCACCTGAAAGTGAGTACTGTGTTACTGTCATCCACATATTTGTTTTGGAATGGTCTCCTCCAAAGGCATATATATAAATATATATATTTATTGTTATATGTGTTTGTACATAAATGTACATATCAGCTCACATGCACTCTCATGCTATGGGAAAAAAGCCCAGGCAGTTAAATAATCACAGGAGATGGACTTTTTCCTATGCACTACTAGAAATTAGAGTAAATGTTTTGCCTGTGGTCTCCTTCAGTTCCATCCTGGATGGTTCTCTTAGCTAAAATACATCTGTTGTCAGCACTATGAAAAAATAAATTCTATGGTTTAAACTTAAAATGTGATGGGGTATTGCCTGGAATGTTTTCTCATATAGACAGTGTTATCTGAGTCCTTCCTTGGCAAGAAGTTCAATCTGAAGACAGTTCTCAGATGGTTTCAGCAGCTTAGTTTGCAATGCCTCTGGAAGCAGTGCTCCATTGTCCTCCTAAGGAATTCCCCCTCCCTAATCCTTTGAACTTTTTCATCTTTTGGGAAATTCACATTTGACCATGAAATCTCCTTCGACTACTATTAGTTCTGGAAACCAGTTGTAGAATTACCTGTTTACTATCGGCACTAGTGACGCAGTCCATGCCGAGAGGACCCACACACATTTCGTCACCCACTGGCCTTCGCTGGTGGCTGCAGCATCCCAAGGTGCAGTCTGGCTAAACCCACAGGGAGCACAGAGATCCCAAGCCCTTGTATTTGTTTGTTGTGCTGGGGGAGGCCACTGCCACAAACTGTGGCACTTCAGTATGTGGGGGTAGATGAAGCCTTTCACAACCTATAAAATGCACCTAAAAATAGACCACATGGAAGAGCTATGTCACAAATTTCAGAGGCTTTAAATTTATTTTTTCTTTTTTTTTTTTCTTTTTGACAGACCAGCACTCATAAAGCAGCATTGAGAGGACATTACAGCAAGGAAGCAAGCAGTAAGTTCGTAGGTTTGCCTCTAACAGCTGGTTTGGGAGGGACCAGCCATTAGGAGAGAGAAGGAGGAATGTGGGATGAGGGAGTGAAAGGGAGATTGTAATAATACTCATAATTAAAATACTGCATTCTAGCTGCAGATTTCTGGAAGAAATTTGATTCCAAGCAGTGCAAGAGGCCATGAGTGAAAATTCTTTCATAAGCAGGAAGTGAGAGAGGGAACTATAAGGAAATATTTTGTTTATTTTGGCCATCATTCTAAAAAACCTAGGCTAAAAGCAAAGAGAAATGAAAGAAAGAATACTGAAAAATGATGTGTGAAAAGTACCCAGGATTTTTGGAAACTGCAAAGCCTAATTATGAGCATGAGTAATTTATTCATGTGTTCTCCCGGAACTAATCAATATTTTGCACTTTATTAGGAATGGAAACTTGCGTTGTCTCTTTCAAACATACGGTAGTTGGCTGATTAATTGAGGGGTTTGTTCAGTAGTATGACCAGCTGTTATAAATGGTTTAGTAATTTTTTGGCACTAAAAGTAAATAGGACTTTTTTTGTCTTTTTGGCTGGGCTAAATAGGAGAGCACATAGTCAATAAAACTAGATCTTGTTTCAAATGCTGAATTTTGTTTTGAATGCATAATAACCCTAAATGTGTTGCTGTGTTTCTAAGCAACATCTCAAGATGCAAAAATAGGTAGTTATTTTGCTATGATTAAAAGTTCTTTTGATGTCGTATTTTGCTTTACCAGCTCCCCTCCAACTGGCTCTGGTCACAGCTAAAGAGAAATTGAGGCCTCCTGGAGGCCTGGTTTTTGAAGATTCTGACAGGTATTTTTGGAATAGGCCTCTTTTCCTCCTGGAATTATATCAAGGAGGTAACTGGAAAGTGCTAGAGATGCTGAGTATGAGCCCAAACCCTCCAAGGAATATCCCTGCTAACATTAGAGCTGTGCAGCATGTGAAAACTATGGGCATTATAAAATGCATGTGGCAGGTTGAGGAGGTGAATGGAGGTATATTCAAAAGTAGGGAAGGCTGTGTGACGAGGGGCATGGGACTGCAGTTTCCTCAAAATACTAGATCCTCAACCAAAATTTTGAGAATGGCTTGTGGCCATGAGAAACATGCTTGTCAAAATGCATCCCCAGCTGTGAGATGGCATAATTCAAGTGTCAGACTTCCGTTTGGATTCATAAAGCTGAAGCCCATCCACATTTGTGCTTGATTCCTTGCTGAGCCTGAAGATGTTGTGGGGCCGAAGAACAGCATTGTGTAGTTTCCATTGTCGGCTGTCACGCTGCATATGTTTTGGGACTGATCTGAAGTTTTGTTTGACATCATGACTTTTATAAGAATCAAAACCCCCAAATCCCTGAGATGAAATCCATATGGCTTTGTTCACAGGCTGAAATAAAATCATGCTCACAGCCTTTACTGCAACTCAGGGATATTTGGTGGGAGTCGTTTTTTGCTTAATAAAAGCATAACATTCAAATGCTTGAAATGTGGATATTATTAAGTACCTGCTCTGTGAGAATAACTCAAATGCTGGTTTATTCCCTGCCCCTTTCGTTAGTCCATGTGCACAAGAGTCAGATCTGAGGGTGACACGAAGGATAATCTTTGCAGCCTGGCATGGACCCAGCTTCACTCGAACTCTGTTTTAGATATTACTGGGGGTTTGTCTGCATTTTGGCTCCTTGCAGCTCAGTGCTGAACATTTGGCACAATGTGTGGTAAGGGTTATTACGATACACAGAGGTGAGGTAATTCCCATAATTTCTGCAGTGTAGGCAAGTTTGCTTGGCTGCTGGAGCGGTTAGAGCAGGAAGCTTCCTGGTGTGCCGAGATGCTGATTACGAAGGGTCAGGCCTGTGCTCACCATGACATCATAAAACACAACCAGGGCTGATTTATTTAAAAACTGTCATGTCACTGGTTTTGTCAGCAGAAAGCCAGAGGACAGAGAAGGTGAGGGGGAGCAGTAGGCTTCCACAATGCAAGATTTACGTCGAGGAAGAAAACAGTAATGGCTCCTTTGCCACTGATGTAAGAAATGTTTTAGTCACCAGTGGGCCTGAGGTATGGAGTGGCACTCTTCTATCGCTGCGTCATTTCCAAGATAAAGAAAACATTAATAGCAAGTCTGGAAGGAGAGGAAAGACTGAGACAAAGCTCTGGGCAAATATTTAGATCTCCTTAGCCATTGCATTGGGCAAATCCAACACTACTTGTCATGTGGAAACACCTGCAGTGTTTGCACATGTGTAGCAGCATTGTAAAGTCTTCCAAGACAGTGCAGTGTCGCACGAGAAAGTGTTACCAGGTTGTCTTCCAGAAACAGCCATGGACAAATGATGCTTCCAGTGTCCCACTGCTGGGCTTCGGTGCCACCTGCTCCTATTCCTTGTGCAGGACAGGATATGTGGTGCTGGATTAAGCATGGATACTGCTGGATATTGCTCCAATACTCCAAGCGCTGTTTGAGTGGTGCACAATTGGCATATAGGTGGTGTTAACCTGACCAGTTCTGTAATAACTCATCAGAGAAATATATTCCTTTCTTTCTCCTCACACAAATTGTGTTTGGTTCTTGAAGATCAGCACGCAAGATGCATGTCCCCAAATTTAAAATTAAATTAACAAGACTCAAGCACTATAAAAGCAATGGAAATTTCCAGTTGAATGAGACTGTAGCATGAGTAAGGGAATATATTTATAAATGGACAATGCAAATCTCCATACTGATAGGGTACATCTCAGCTTTTCCATACATGCAGTTGTAAAAATGTGCTGAGTATCTCACTTTAAGACCATTTTCCTGACTTGATACACTAGATTTCAGCTTCAGCTCTTTAGCATATTGCCTGGAAAATGTATGACTGCTTTTTATGCCAAAGAGTGCTCAGTGTTTGGTTTGATACCCTACTGACTGAGTTATTTTTGTAGTTCTAGTACTTCCTTCATCTGGCTGCCTCAAACGCTTTTCAAATGTGAGTTAGGACTTGCACCAGGCAGGTGGTACTGTTATGAAGGGCAAATGAGACAGGCAGCTTCACTCATTTCCCTGAAGACCCTGAAATACAGGGCTATAAATGCAAAAAAGTGTAGTCCAGCTTCTCTGCTCTGGTCAGAAGATGACAGAACCTCTCACTTTCCATAGTAATCTACAAAGAATCAGTTTTGAAAACCATATTTGGGTCACAGCCCTGAGAGTCTACAGCTGTTAGAAGGAGAAAATAATAACAAACATCAACTAATTGCAGGTAGGTACAAACCCCCAGATTTTCAAGTATGTGGGATCTCTCTGGGCCACTTCAGAGCAGCCCTTTGGGACCGAAGTGCCTAATTCATTAATTAACTTTCCATAGGCTTTTACAAGCTATATAGATCCCCATATTTCTCCACCCCTTTCCCTTCTCTTCTCCTCGAGACTTCCTGCATCCAGAGTTGAGTAGTTCAGAAAGGTGAAGCTTCTTGGAACTGCAGAGGAAAGCCAATGTTGGCCGTATCAGAAGGAGTAACTGATGTGCTCTGTTTTGATTCTTTGTTAATGATCTAAAAGAACAGTTTTACTGTCTATTCATTTAGAGCTTACAAATGGCAGCTCTGCTGCCTGGTGCCTTAAATAAGTAGTTCTGCTGAAATGAACTTGGTAGAAGAAATCTTCCAAAGAGCAAGTCTGAACTGGGTTAATATACACATCTCAGTTTTACAAGGTGATTTCTGGGGAGTAGAGTGAAGAAATGATTCCCTTTACAGTGGGATTTATCAACCACTCTTGAATTCACTGTTACACATTTTTCATCTTAAGTTAAATTCCTGCTTCAGGGTGATAAGGGCTTGCCTCAAACACATCTATTATCCGTAGGTTGCTCCTATACCCAGTTAAAGGTGGGGGCATAAAAATGAAATATTTTTGTTCATTTTGTGCTTGAGAAATGCATAGAAGGATTTTGATGAGAGTGCGTTGGTACCTTTCAGCACTGTTACCACAGGGATGCTGGAGAATGTTTTCCTTTCCGTACTGCACGCAGCAAAGACAAGTGGACAATGTTAGGTAGGTGCTAGAGTCTCTTGTTTGCTTCTGTTACTTGTGATGATGCCCTGAGCCAGGGAAAGAAACAAATGCATGGGGTGCATATTTCCCTTTGGATGTGCTGAAAGCAGGCACCTTTTAGGCAAAGGAGAGGAGGCATCGCCATCCAGACCCCATTGTGTGTCAGAATGTAACACTGCCATTCACACTCAGGTCCCAGCACCTTTGCTCTGTTTAAAAATACTTTAACTAAAAACACAGATTGTGTATTTGTTGCAGAAGGGGTTTTATTATACATCCTGAAAATTCTCTGGATTGGTCAGAGCAGTTCCCAGCTCTGCATCAGAGAAAGGTTTGACCTGAGAGAGGAGTGGATAATTGAAGTTCTAATTGAAGTTAGTGGGAACTCAAGATGTTTATCTTACAAATCAGAATCTACCTGTCTCTAGTGTTAACTCTATGATTTGAGAAACATTTAGGCCTTGTCAGGATAGTTTCATTAAAACAGTGAAAAACCACAAACTGTGTAATTAAAACTTTCCTCCTTGTTGCAATCCTGTATTTTTATGGACACTATAACGGGAAATCCTGTGTTTCCACGTGCAGCGGGTGGAGTGGATAGATTCAGGTTTTTTTGTTTTCTCAGCAATAAAAGGCCATTTTTCTGGGTACTTTGCTTATTCAGGGCTGAAGGACTGGGGCCAAGCTGTGAGCTGGCAGCAGCCAGAGGGTTGTGGCTGGTTAGCAGAGTCACAGCTTGGTTGTGCCTCTCCCTGCTCCTTCCCTGGGGCTGCTCAGTGCTCGTTGTGTCCTGCGAGCTGGTAGAGACCAGTGACCGAGTCCAGGTAGGTACAGTCCTGGTGAGAGAGTGGTAGAGGTTAAAATCAGTCCCCTGTCCTTGGAGGACTAGATATGTTCAGTACTGGTCCCTGCTCGAGCAAATAATTGCTGTGCTGAGAGATGTGGCAAGGTTACTGCCCAACAGACTATTAAAGAATTTTGTTTCTTCAAATAGAATACACCCTTAGACTCTGTATTTGGGCCAGACAGGAAAGAACACAGGGGCCAGACAGAGAAGGGCTTTCTTAAAAATCTCATTCCTCTGTACTTCTGTGTGGTTTTAGTTGGCAAGCATGTATTTAATACACAGGCTGTAACAGGCCTCCCCACGTCAATGCAAAGAAATTGTATCTTAATTAACATTAGTCATTACAAAATCACCACAAAGGACGAATTTTGCTCAATTTTAGTAGTCCCAATGACAGCCTATGTATAAATCACAGTATTTTCCTTAAATTCACAGTCTTTGTTTCAGGGCTTAGTTGCATAGTAATGCAACTGGAGAATTTCTCCCTGGATATTAATTAGATGAAGATTTTTTTATTAGTGTGAAAAAAATTTAAAGGACTTGTGTCAGTTATCCCTGCATTCCCTCTGACCCTAACTAATTTAAATCTTAGGCTACTGAACTTTATACTGGTAGTTTCATTAATTTGCAGTATCGCCTTCTTTTTTTTCTTTAAATGAATTGCAGAAGACCAAGAACTGGCAAACTCACTCACTAAATGGTGACTTGAGTTGGTAGTGACCCTTGGCTGTCTGAAATCAGATGCCCAGAAATACAAGAGGATTTTTCCAATCTTGATCAATGCTGTGTGCAAACCCTGTTTATTTAAATAACAGCAGATAGCTGAATGTTCATCATTCAAAGGGAACTTTTTATAGCTTTTTCCTCTAGGTTTGGGCTTGCTTTCTGACCCTGCTGCTCAAATAAACAGCAGGGTTTGTTGGTCTTTACATACCAGCAGTTTAAGTTCTAAAGCCACTTCTACTGACCTGAGATCAGATAAATACTCTCCTGGGAAGTTTTAAGTTTTTTGCTGACATTCAGTTGGATTAGGAAGGGTAGAATTTTGCGAAGAAGCAGAAAAAAGTAGAGATGCTTTTTTCCCTGAGAGGTGATTGACCCTTGTTCTTTGCCTTGGAAGAAAGGTTGAGGGAGCATTTCTGCAGGGTGTGTAAAAATGGTTGAGCAGGTTTTTTCTTGTGAAGAACCAACCTACTTCAGTTCTGTGGTCATAGAAGACTCCAGTCTAAGCTTCACTGGAATTACCAAAGAAACCTAGTGAGCTTCAGCAAGTATCAGATAGGTCCAGAAAGCAAAAATTTAGGCTAGGGCTTAGGCTTTTAAATCCCACCTCAAACAACCTAACAGAAAACCCCCAAACACAAAACAACCAAACAAAAAAGCCCAACAACTTGCAGATCAGCGACACTGTCTTCCCAAGTCAGCTTGGAAAATATTGGTGATCATGAAGCATCTCTTGCTTCTAGTTCTCACAGTGCAGTAAAAATACAGTCAGTGATTATAGAGCTAAGGAAAATAGATCTTCATGCATTTCAGAAAGGATCTGGCTGTGGCTGGAAATGAGGGATACTATGCCAAAACAAAGCTTATTTTGATGTAAATAAAGAGTACTTGAGTGGACTGGACAGAGGGCATCTAGGTAGTTTAACTTAATGTGCTGCTATATAATTCTTCTTTCTGCCTCCTCCTACTCTTTTACTTCAGTGTTTTCTTGGACAAGTATTTCCTGATCTGAATTAAAAGAATAGTATTTTATACTCACAGGAATACTTGCCTGTTTTACATCTCTGGATGAACATTAAAAATGTGCATTACTGCTTTTTTCTTCTTTCTTGCTGTATATATTTAAGTGCCAGATTTATCAGTTCTGGTTTTCCCAATGCTGGGAAATGAATTTGCTTCAAGTTATAACTGTTTGAATGGGACCAGTGCACAAATGAATGCCATTACTGTGTGTCTACAATAGGGCCAAACCTCTGATCTCAAATTCAATTTTGAAAATGAAGAGTTGATAATAACTTCAGTCAAATCACCTTGGATTTACACCAGGGGGAAGAAATCAGAATCTGGACTTTCATGTTTAGTCTGGGAAGCATTTTGAAATTCTTGTGGATGAAAGATACTAAAAAGGCGTGTTATTATCATGTTATTCTTTTGCCATATCCCACTTCACATCATAGGACTGACCATATATCTTAGGATTGTTCAACCCGCACTTTTCCTAAGTTTTACCCCTTTAATCTGATGATTATAGCTCCTTCATGTCATAAATCTACAGTTAAGGTTAAGCAATCATAAAACCATTCTCTTCAGTAGTGTCCTGGGAAATGTGAATGAAATCTATTCTACCAGTTTTTGAACTAGAATATGGGAAGTCAGTGTTTCTTCCCATTTTAAATTTATCCAGCCTTTTCTTGCCAGTAGTTTACTCGAAAATTTCTTAATGCACAGTCTGCAGACTTGGCTTGGACATCTGAGAAAACTTTGTATATGTTAAACATTTGCTAATAATAGTCCCAAGCAAACTGCAAGAGGAGAAACTGCTGGCTTAATGTATAGTAAATACAATAAACAGCTAGTGGAATAAAAGCCCTTTGGAAAGATAAGAAACAATGCTGAAGTCAGTGCTTACTATTGTGCAATCCCACGGGGTTACCTCTTCAGGAAAGTTTGGATGACGAACTTAGAGCTGTCCTCAGGCTTGCAGCTTCTTTGTCTGGATCTGGCAGTCCATGAATGCATATCTGCAAAGTAAAGCTTAACAATTTAATGAAAAACTGAAGCTTAAAGATGAAATGGATGAAAAGGGGGTTTTAATGTAGATGCCTGAAGCTATGGTCCTGGAGCAAAACCGCCTGAGGCCAACCCTAACTCTGGGGGACCCCACAGCTGGGGGCTGTGGTGAGCTGCAGCCTCGGGTACACAGGACCTGTGATCCCACCCCAACTGAAATCAGGGGGATCAGACTGTCAGTTTAGCTTAAATTTCTCTCTCTGGCCAGGTTCAGGGAAGTACATTTAAAGTACGTTTTCAAGCATGGGCTTTGGTTTTTGTGACCAGAACTTGCACTATTCTCCTGCTTGATATATGCACCTCAAGTTTTGTCCCAGCAGTGTGGTTTTCAAGTTTTAAAAACAAGTTCACTGGCTCAAAATCTTTTTTTTTTTTTCTTTTTTTTTTTGCATGGCTCAGTTGATCTTAAAGAGAGGCTCAGAATGAAACTTTGTAGCTCTTTCAAACTTTGGGTGGTTTTATGGCTTTTTGGTTCTTGAGTTAATAGCGCAGAAAAAAAAATTGGAAAACACAAAGCATTTCAGCTCTTCTGATATGTAGTTAAATTTTCTGGAATAATGACAAACTTTGTTCATTACTACAACTATCTGAACTCGAACTAAGACAAGCCAGGAACAACAGCACTAAATACATTTCCAGGAGTAGGGTCTTTTACTATCCCCTGATAATACAATTGTAACAGAAAGATCGTGCCTGAATCTTCTACAGTGCTTTTGCTCTCGGAGCGTTTTACATAAAAGACTGGTGATGCTGAGCTCCTGTTGAAGGAGAAATCACGGTACAGTGTGATGGGAAGGTTATCCAGCAAACTAATGGCAGGAGTGAGACTGAGGCTGACTCCTCTGTGGTGAGTTAGCTGTTGCACCAGTGCCTGGCTAGTGCTGTTTATTGTCAGGGACAGGCCTCAGTCTGCCCGTGCACACTCTGTTCCCACTGCTCTGCCTAAAGAGGCAGGAGCTGCCTCAGCTCTTCTTGAGGTTCGTACCGTCTCTTGCAGTGAAAACTCTCTCGATTTAAACTCAGAGAGAAGACTAAAACTAAAACTATCAAACATGACTGGGGCAAAGCGGAAAGGACCCAATACTAAGAATGTCTCAACTGGCTGGCAGTTTGTCTAAGACTCCATTTAAAAGGTGGTGGGGGTGAGGGGAACCCCAAACTCTGAGACCTGTAATTGACAATGGTTATCGTTGAAGGCCTTGGAACATAGTGTTCTGTGTAAGAATAAGCACAGTTCAGTCTGTTTGATGAGGCATAGAAGCCAAATGGCAATAGGTGTGTCAGTGTTCACTGAAGATCAAGTACAACTTCTCATCTTGGAGATGTAGCAAGATAGGCAGAGGAGAGCATTACATTAAGGGTCCTTAAAAAATGAGCAGCAGCCAATCAACAGTTTTCTTTACTACTAGCATGTTCAAAAATGATCATTTCTAATGCATAATGAAGTGTATACGCTTTGCATAGTCTTTTTCAAATAAAGTAGTTGTGATGGGAAATATCTCTACTTGCTCCTAGTAGTGCAGAAGAGCTTTCCTACAGGTGACAACTACAGAAAGCCCACCCTGCTGCCATCTCTAGCCAGTCCTGGCTATTGAATTCCACATTTAAATCCATCCTTTTACATTCTAAATGGAGCAAAAAACAAGTCTAGTTGTATCGGTGGATATTTCAAATAACCTTTATTATAAATCTTTTCCAGGCCTATGAGTTTCTTCCGGGGTTTTGCCCTGCAAAAGAGTTGTATTATATAAACAGGAAACATATAGGAACTTGCTAATTGCTGGTTTATTTTTCTGGTTTATTTTTCTTCTGCAGCAACGTAGGCTGCTTTTCTTATTGTCTCTGGAGGGATCAAATTACAGCATGGAGCTTGGATGCTGGAGAAGAATGGTAAAGCAGTGACCTTGCTCAGGCTCGAGGAAGCGGGGAAGGTTAGGTCTCTGCTCTGTTGATACAGTCCATGAGCAGTTTTTTTTAAAACCTCCTTATAAACCTTGTTGAGAAGATAGTCCCAAAAATCAAGAGACAATTGATTTTTGGGAAAACTGCTTTTACATCACAAGGTGATGCTTAATGCTGTGGGTTTTAAAGGTGGTGTTGTCTGTGCTGGCCAGCATATCTGTGAGTGCTGCACAGCATTAAATATTTCTTTTTTCTGGCGGTGCTGGAATCCACATGTAGATGCCACCTCAGCCTTTCTTTCAGCTAAGATAGATTCTCTCTGAGGCCTTGTGGCAATAGTGCTAACACACAGACACAAAAATATCCAACTAGTATTAGAGCTGGCTCTTACTTGAAGAAAAGATAGAGGAAAAGCTGCTCACTGATAAAGAAAGCTAGAGGCAGCCCTGTAAACCACGTGAGGATCTCCTGTTTCCAGTTCAGAAAACATCCATTCAACCAGGACAAGTCCTTACATATGATCCTTTAATGACAGACCTGTATCAGCTTTCAAACCCATTGTAACCTTTATTTTGGGACTCGGTTCTTGATACGATTACCCTAGCTTCTGACTTTGACTATTTCAAGGTTCTCTACCACAAGCCCAGTGCTCTCAGCATTTTCTTTTTTTTTTGGTGCTGTTGTCTGAGGGATTGTGATTGCTTCTTGTGTTGTCCCTTTTTGGCTCTGCTTTTGTTGACAAGCACTGTGAACCAGATGGAAGAAATCCTTGATAAATATGATAACCATGTATTGATAGTTTGCTCCCCTGATGCATCACACAAGATACTTGCAGAGTTTGTGCTACAGTGGACTGATATAGGACTGACTTTAATGTATGCCCCTGGATTCATATCTGACAAAATATATAATGTTATTGCCCTGCTAATAATAGTTTCTTTGTTTGCCAAGAAGGAAAATGATCATTGCTGGGATCTTCAGGAGTCATCATAAATTAACTGGAAAATAACCCCATATGTGAAGCACTGGAGTGTTCCTTGGAGCAGGCTCAGTCAGTCTCCCCAAGGAAGCACACCCCTCCTTGTAGTCGTTCTAGGAAAACAGAGGTGTGAATATTTTCCTGAGAGAAAGGGGGTTTGTTGTTGATGGGGTACTATCAGTGCCAGAGTATCGTGTGCTTTTGCAATATATTTACTGGCATTTAGAAGGCCTGAGGAGATAGGTGATTCAAAGGAGAGGTGTGTTACAGAAAACAGTCGGTGAATCAGAGTGAAAAAGTGGAGCTAATGAGACAGAGTGATGATACAATGAGGAGTTTACCAGTAATCCTCAGGCAGTGCTTTTTGCTCCCTTCTGAAATTCTGTCAAATTCTCTCACTGTTATAGTAAAACATTTCTGAAATGAAGACCAAGGCTCCGCGTAAAATAAAAATAAATCACGGGCTGTAATGAGGAACTCGTCAAACATTTCAGAAAGTAACAACCAAGTAGCAGGGAATGTTATACCAACCTGGTACTTCTGGTTGGTTACAGTTATTGATATAAAAACTTCCTTGGAGGTCTATGGCTCTCTTAGGATGGCCACCTCATATACAGAACTGTGTGTTTCCCAGGCAACAAATGCATTTTGCTTCTGTGCTTCAAGTTTATTTAGGGAGAAATGAACCCGTCAGGATGTAGGGGACCTAAAAAGGGGAAGGAAGGGAATAGTTGCAATATGAGAATATCAAACAACAAGGAAGAATAAGCTTTTTTCTTGCCCAGAGCTGCATACCTCAGTCCAGGGTAGCCCCAGTGAAGCTGGTAGAGAAACCCATGCAAGATGAGTGAAGCTGGCTCCAAATTGGAGGTATTTTTCTGAAAATGCCTTAGAAGTAGAAAATCTATCAGATTTCAGTTAAAATAGCAATTCTTTGCAGCTCTGCCAAATGTCTTCAGGCTTCTGGTGATTTATTGTTCAACCAATTCATGCAGAAAGCTGAGGTCTGCCTTCCCCTCTTTCCACGCCAAACAGAGGAACCTTCACAAGACCTTGGCACTTGTCAGATTTAAATCCTTAGGGCAGTATTTCTCACCTCAAGTGCAAAATTCACCACTTCCCTGTGAAAATCGGTCTGGGTGAGAACTGCACACGGAGCAGAGCTCACAACTGGCATTTATACAAGATTGATTATGTGGGTTTTGGGTTTGTGCTTGGTAGTGTCAGAAATTGGGGGGAGGAGGGGAAACTGCTAATTATCCTCCACCCCCTTTCCCAATAAACTTAAAATAGCTGTGTTAGAGTGCAATTTGGGCCTGCCTAATCTCAGTACTGGTTCTGAGAAATAATCTCATTTCCACTCTCTCAGTTTCTTTGAAACATAATGAATTGGAATTACATGTAAATGCCAGCAGTAGTTCAAAGGGAGGCTGAAACACAATGTTTGGTCTCTAATTAGTATTGCAGTGTGTGGCCTGTAAACTTGATGATAAATGAAGCAATTGGCCATCAGTGGCTTCAATTAGATGGCAGTAAAAATGGTAGCAAAATAAAGTCACCAGCAAGGAAATTTGCTCTGAAAAGTGCTGCTGTGGGTGGACTTCAAGCTTTGCAATGAATTGGGGCTAATTGGCTTGTTTGTTCATTGGTTCTCAGGGGCAGTGCAACTGCCTAATTAGCGAGAGCTTTCCAGGGCCCAGGGAAAACAGGAAGAGAAGATGTGACATGGTTCCTCTCTCAGAGCACACTGTCTCCCCATGCCGAGCAAACCACTGCGGGGACAGCACACACTTCTCTTGCTCCTCTTTTTGGAAGAGGAGCAACTTTTGTACTGACTAGCAGATATTTGCTGAAGCCTTGGATCACAGAGCATTTCTCAGACATTTATTGACAAATCAAACTTCAGCAGAGCCTTCTCAGACCCTTTTCTTGAAGCAACAATCAGAAGTCAGGAGCTGGCTTGGAGCTGGCATTGTACTGGGAAGAGAAGTAAAAGGCAGTGAGCCCTGCGACTGCTGAGCCCAGCAGCGCTTCCCAGCTACGCCTCACTGTGTAGTGCATGGCTCTGTTGGTTTTGACACTTAAGTGAGGGAAAATAAGAATGGCATGGTACTTTTCCTGGTGAGAGATTCACCAATGTTTTCCCACTTTGCCCAGCCAGTACTTAATTCCAGGACACTCCCCTCTGTATAAACAGGACAACTTAATTGCTACCAAAAGTACACAATAGGGAAGAGAGTCAGGCTGGTGGTAAAAAACTGTTTTCTGTCTGCTATTCTGACTACATTTGTCTGTCACCACCTGTAAAGCCATGCCTCTCAGTGGTGATTATCATTATTTTAGTGGGAGACGTAGAGGCTGTCTCACTTTCCATAAATGCTTTTCAAGGATGATGAAGACACACAAATAAGATAGAAGCTAAGTGTGAAAAAACAAGGGATTTTGAAATTGGGGTTTACGTTTTCAATTAGGAGACTTTGTTATTGAAAACAAGAGGCCAATTTGTCAGAAGCAGAGGCTAATTTGTCTTCACCTCTAAAGACCAGAGGGAAACAATACATCCTGCTCAGTCCAGACCCTCTGGGGAAAACCAAAAGGGCTGCCCAGTGCCAATTCTCCCAATTCAGCCTCTCTAGGAAGTACTATACGTATTTTAGAGGATTATGATTATTCCTTTCCAATTATTATGGTACCATAAAATCCATCCTAATTGAAATACAGCAACTAGATGGGGGCAGGGGTGAGGAATGAAGGTATTGTAATGTCAACACATGTTATGTGATTCAGGAGTAAGCTAGGGAGAGCTGGGGTCTGGCCCTCTGAAAAATTAATTTTTGAACGAGTTAAGCCCATCTGCTTCCAGGAAAGATATTTTATTTTTTAGTACATGTTTTACCACAATGATACCAAGATGATTTGGACAGTGTCTGTGAAAACTGAAAATTCAGTTTGAAAGTATAAAAATGCTGCTGTGACACACTATAACACTAAATTTTCGTAATTTTTTGACATCTCAGGGCTGACATCTCCAGTGGCACTTCACTCACGGTACATGCATTGCACAGCACCCTCGACATTTTACTTAGAGCAAAACAGAAGTTTTACCTGCCTGTCTGTGGTGCTGGATGTGCCTGCCCATGTCTCAAGGAACCCTGTGTCTTGGCTCTGCCCGGAGCAGGCTGGGAGGGACTCCTGCCAGCCATGGGTCAGACCCATATTGTGCTCTGCAGGGACAAGTGGCCTCTCAGGAGATAAAAACAAATGTCCTAGAATGGTTGGAAGGGACAACAGTGGGTCATGTGGTCCAACCTCCCTGCTCCAGCAGGGTCATCCCAGAGCACATGGCACAGGATTGTGCCCAGAAAGTTCTTGAATATCTCCAGTGAGGGAGACTCCACAACCTCTCTGAGCAATCTGTTCCAGTTCTTGGTCACTCACACAGTAAAGAAGTTCTTCCTCATGTTCAGGTGGAACCTCCTGTGCATCGGTTTCTGCTCATTGTCCTTGTCCTGTTGCTCAGCACCACTGAGCAAAGCCCAGCTCCATCCTCTTGACACCCTCCCTTCAGACACTTACAGACATTGATGAGGTGCCCTCTCAGTCACCTCTTCAAGCTCAGGAGGTTCCTTGGCATTGCTGCTATTCTCTGGATAAAGACCAACTATCGTATGTACTCAGAATCATACCTTCTTCAAAATGACACATTTCCAACAGTAACCTGCTTCTTGATTAATTTCTTTTCTTCAGAGAGTTGTTTTTAAACTTTCAGGGCTGCTGCCTCAGTTCCCTGAACAGTTGAGCTGTGGTGTTCAGAAAGGCTTTGTGGTATTTCGAAGAACAATCTACCATTTTGCTTCTCTTCAGGGAAGTGTGAACCAATGCAGTTAGCAATCCTGGCTGACATCTAAATTCTTAATGAGAGGAGTATGTTCTTGCAGAGCAGAGAGAAATAACTGGGGCTGCATTGCATCCCCTGCTAGTTGTGGTTATTATCAGTATACATATATTACTAGCAAACTGCTGGGCTGGACGTTTAGCCCATAAACTAAAAATACTTTTATGTTTTGCTCCTCTGTTTGAGGATTTGCAATTGGAAAAAAATAAGGTTGTTATTTAAAAACAGGCTGCTAAAATGAGACACATAAAATATTGCAGTATTTTTATTATATATAAAATGAAGTCTCTGCATTTGTTTTTTATTACTGCGTTACACACAACAAATGAATATGCTCTGAGCCAACAATTTCTACTGTTACACATGTGCACTGTGTTCCTCTGACTGCAGAGGGTTTTGACTAAGCCTTTCTAACCAGTTGAAAGAGTAGGCTGAATGATATTAGCTTAAGCAATGAGAGTCAACAGGAAATGGGGGATTTGGGATCTGAATAGTGAAATGAGTCTTGGAGCATGTCATTTGCACAATGGCAGTTCTTGGCATCCAGTGGCTTTGTGCTAAAAATGAGAGTTTATTCCTTAAAAATCTCCAATTTGGGGAATGTGTGGTGGGCTTGAAAGAGCTCAGAACCTCTTGCCTGAATGACACCACTGGGGCTGGAGGGCAGATGAAGACTTTAATCACTTCCAGTCATCTGCTTTGCATGGCTCAACAGGAACGAGTTAGAGAGCATTGCAGTGAGCACTGCCAGCATGCAAGACATTTTGGAGCACTGGTACTTTAAGACCGGTAAAATCTTAGAGCCAACAATATAAAAAATATTACTATGCTCTTACTGTTTTATCTGCAGTGGTGACACAATACCTTGCCTACCCACTCCATAGCTCCCTGTAGAGCAGTAACTGAATGCCAGCTAAAATTGCCTAGGAAAACAATTTTTTGTTTTAGATTCATTGCAGAAGGATGATCAAAACAGAAGAAAGAACAAAGTTTCTTCATCTTGTAGTTTCAAGGAAACATGCAAGGTCTGGGACTCCTTTTGCTTAGTTCAATATTAGAGTGTTGCATCTTTGGAAATATTCCTGATTCATGTCAGTGGAAGCCAGGAAAGAATAAGGTCTGAGAACTTCATTCAGAGATGAATAACGGAGTAGACCAGCAATCACGAATCTTCCAGTACTGGAGGAGAACAAAGCCTTTCACTGCAAAACTGTAGCTGGATGCAAGCACAGAATAGATGTTTGTCACATCAGAGAGCCTTCAAAATTATATAAAGCAAACAAAATTAAGATCAAAGAGAAATTTGGAAAGATCATTTTTAAAGGGTCTCAGCATTGCCAGGAAGTCTCCCCTTTTTTTTTTTTTTTTCTTTTAGTGTCCTAATCCATTGACTATGACAACACTCTAATGAAAGGAAGCAAGTCCACGACCCTTTCCATGCCGGTCCACAGTGAAGGATTAAGCTGTGTAATGCATAAACCATGCTGTCAAGCAAAAGCTTGGCTCATACTGCATGCCAATATTAAAGTTTACTGATCCCATTTCACTATGATCTTTACCTGCAGCAGTGCCTTGAAAACCTGCATTAGTTTCAATTTGGATCTGAACTCTTCAGTGCCAGTTCATGATGAGCTTAATTCTCATCTTCCTTCAGTGGGTCCTATCTTCTTGCTGTTACTACTTGGTGAAAGCAACTGGAACAAAGACTGGAAATGTTTCTACCTGCCCCTGGCTTACCATTCTCTCTGTTAATGCAAGATGAGATGTTCAAGAGGAGTCCCTAGTTCTTTTCCATTATCGTGTCTTTCAGAGTGAGTAGCAAATTATCACTCCAGAGGGATTAGTTATCATTGTGTCTGATTGCAAGATTAAAGCATGATTAAGAAGGTAGCAGGGGGTGTAAAGTCCATAACATGAGGAGAAACCTTATTCCAGGATTAGACTACCACCCACCACAGGCTGTTCCTCCATGGATTCACTGCCAAATAGCTTGGTCAGATGCTCATTCCTTGACTCCCTTTATTCTCTGGACAGGTTAAAATTGAACTTAGTTACAGAAAATGAACATAGCAGCCAAGGAATTAGTGCACAGAAGGTAAAAATGTCTTTCCTGACAGAGTACCAGTGAAGAAATCTTTGGATGGGATGGTGTGAAGGAAGATGTGAATACTAATACTCTTCTAGGCCAGGACAAGTATTATGAAGAATGTTTGTCTAAGTCCTAATAGTCATTCATGGATATGGGGTTATTTAAGACAGATTACTTTCCTAGGTTGCTCAAAAACTAGCTTCCTAGACAGCAAAATGCAAAATGTCTGTTAATATCAGCTTACAAAGACAGAGCATACATATATATATAAAATTTTATATATATATAAAACACACACAAACACACACACAAACTCAAACACCTTTTAGTCATCCACAGTATTCTTTTCATGTCTGCTCATCTGCTTCTACAAACATTGAAGCAAAAATATATGTATTTGCTGCTTATGAATAAGTTTTTCTCTGCGTTTATTGGTAACCTACAAATTACATTAAGATGAATGGAAAAGACCTTCCATTCTTTCAGGGTGGCTCCCCTAAAATTTGGGATAGAGGAGCATGGACGATCCCTTGATGTTCCAAGGGGAAAACAGAGGGTATCAGAACATACTTCGAAATAGCTACTAATACTGGCAAGATAGGTGTTTGCTGGACCAAATATCTTCTGGTGCCTGTCATGGGCTAATAACTTCTCTGTCTGCACCAAGATAGTGAGGAAGAGCATCAGCCCTTACACCTGCAAGAGAATTTTGTTTGTGTGTTCATTGAACACGTTCTGTTTTACACAAGTTTCAGTAATTTCTCTGGCAGTACTCAAGACACTGGTGTGAATAGTTTCTCAGAATTCGGAGATTTCTTGCTGCTATCCTGATTATTTCCTTTGTGTGATTTGATCTCACCATTCCATTCCAGGTGAATTAGGAAATTAATAAATGACAACCAGGAGTTGAGCATTTATTGCTTCCACTTATGTTAAAGAATTGCCTCACTGAGCAAAGGCAGTGTTGTACTGATAACATTACACATAAATTTGAAGTCCAGTGTTGTAGCAACTGTATAGTTTTGCCTGTTCACGCCATGAAAGGGTGTTTTTCAGGCTGCTTGGAAAAGACCACAGTATTGACTTTGTCAAGAAGAAAATTGGATCTACTGGATCAAGTTCTCCTCGCTGTCATTACCTATCAACCAGAAAAGCTGTATTTTTCTGGCCTTTCCTGAGCCCTCTCAGCTTCAAGAATAAGGCCTGACACTGACTAAAAGACATCACCCTCTGTGAGCAAGAGGCAGCTTGAGGTTTGTTGGGCAAGCTCTGCAGCTCTGTCCCTGAGCACTCAGTCACTAGTGATGCTGGGCAAAGCCTGAGGGCAGCATCAGAGACAGCTGCCAAATTATTTGAGTAAGAAACACTGATTTCCAGTTAGAACTGGCCCTGAGATACAGAGTTAGAGGCAGCTCAGGAACAAAGAGCAAGTGCCCCACTGTGGGTGCCTCTTTGAAGGGGCTACCCAGGAGCCACACACGTGAAGGGTGAATACTATTAAACAACTATTCAGGACAGCAGTGCTGTAATAAAAGTTTCTTCTTTTCTTCTCTGCTCTCATTATATTCACTTCCTTGTGCTAAGAACTGAATTTCAGTCCTTCAAGGTCTATCTTTAATGAGTGAATACATTGCCTCGCTGAGCAACAGCTGAACACCTTGAGGACCATTCACTGTGTACCTTTCTATAAAAGAAAAAGAAACATGAAACCAAACCTCTCAGTTATCAGGGAGAAAGTGGCAAGGAGTAAATAAATACCAGGCATGAGTATTTGCCTGAAAGTTAATAAAAAGGTAGTAGCAAGGATAGGCTGCTCAAAGCACCTCTCATGTATGGCAGATGCTGTGCGTGATTGAGATCTGGGACTGGTGTGTGCTGTGGAATGACGGATGGTTATCTCATTTAAGCTGCAGTGAATAAAACTTTGAGAAGGGCTGCCAGGCTTACTTCTACATCTGTGTTTTCTACAGCCAGATGAAAGTCATTTTCTAAGAGCTGGCAGTTGCTAACAGGGTGTGCACCGATGGGCTCTATCCAGAGGCGAAGGTCTTTTCCACAGGGGCTGAATGCATTTTTGGCAGCTTATGTTGCTCTGAAAAATCAATGGATGTTTGTAACTGTTTGTTATCTAAAGGCTGTGTTATACTGTGCAGTGGTTTTCAGAGCAAGGTGGATTAGAAGTAGATTAGAGTTGCAGTAAATATGGCTTTGCATCAGACTCTTGCTGTTTGAACTTTCTGCAGTTTGCAGTGCAGGCCTCCTTATCGCCGAGCTCCTCCCAGCCAGGAATCTGAGGAAAAGGAGTGTTTGTAGTTGAGGACCATGTTTCTGCTATGATTTTTTTGTTGTTGGGTTTTTGTTGTTGTTGGGGGTTTTCATGTGTGTGTGGCTTGTTTTTTGTTTGTTTGTTTTGCTTGGGTTGGTTTTTTGTTTGTTTGTTTGTTTTTTTAATTCTGCATGCTTGTATTGCAATATGAAGCAATGTCTATAAATCCGACCTCGAATGATTTCCTGGTGTGCTGACATGGTAAAGGCAGATAGTGAGGTAGCCCATACCCTAAGGAAGCTTTCAATACAAGCAAATAAATAAAAAAAGTAATGGAAGGGCATAATGAGTCATGCAGGGATTATATGATTTTCTTCTGGCTTTGCAACAGAAGGGAAAGAAGAACTCTGATTTCTCCTGTTGACATGCCAATATTGTGTCCATTAGTCCACATAAAAAGTAAATGATGCTTACGTTCTCCTTTCACACAATTATATGCTGGTTACTGCCAGCTCACAATTTTATTAGGCTATCCATATGTTCTCCTGTTTTTTAAAATCTTAGTCCCTGGATGTGTAGAATTACATGAGAACCTCTCTTAGGATTTATTTTGCTCATTCTTGTTTTTATTTTTAAGTACATCTAGACCTTAAGGAGGGAAGCTTAAATGTGCTCTGTGAATACAAATTGCTCAAAAACCAGAAAGCAAATAAAAGAATTAGAAGGGGTTGTTGCTTTCCTTTGTTTCTTAGAGACATTGGGGTAGTTAGGCCAACATCCTGAATTTTTTAAGACTGATTCAACATTTTTTGAATCCTTTGCCTTTTCTCTTCCCTGGTTCTGAGAAGCCTCTGGAAGAGGAGTCCCACAAACCCACAGAACTGGGCCTGTTTTGTCTCTGATTTGATTTTGCTGCGTTTCATAGGATCCCTCATTCCCACCTGGGGAGAGTGAAGCACAGTTTGGAAGCTGGAGATGAGCTTTCCTCAGGCATCTAATGTTAGAGGCTTAGAAATGCTTCCCTTCGGTCGTGAAAGGCAGCATGACAGCAACAGGAATGAGAGAAGAAGAGAGATTTAGGAAAAAAGGAACAAAAAAGGGGTTGTGATACATTCTGAATACCACTACGCTATTCCTTGGCTGCTGTCCTCTAATTATTAAAACATGCTGTTGGCTAATACATGTGTTTTATTCCCGGGGGTTTGCACAGAATTATTCACATTTATGCATTTCGTGTCTCATAAGCCTGGACATGAATAACAGCAGCAGACACCTGATTGTCCTGAGCAGCCTGATGTCAGTCAAATGAATTCTCCAGTTCAAACCAACAGGTAGCAGTAGCTTCTGGAAATGGGATTTTGTCATGGAAGTAGCATTATTTAAGTTAGATGTTTTAAAATGTTAATGGTGGTGTGCTCATCTCTTTTGCTCGTGAATAAGTATAGTTTTGTGGCAGTTCTGATAACCCAGGGCTCTCAGCACTGTTAGCACAGACAAATAGGGGAGAATTAGTCCCTGACTCTGAGCAAGGTGATGCTTTAGGTTTTAGCTTTTACATTTTCAAATTCTGTACTCCTAGTGTGTAACTCTGAGCTGCCTTGCAGCCTGTCAGCTGCTGTTCTCTCATGCTAAGACAGACATAACAAAGCCTCTCCAGGTTTGCTCTCCAAGGACACCCAGACCGTCCTAGGCCCAAAATGTGTAACCCAACATCTTGAGAAGGGGGGCAAGCTGAGGGGCAGTTACATCATTAGCTAAAGTTTAACTGGTGAATTTATGCTGATATGCAAATAGGCCAAACCTATAACAGTGTGAAGAACTTGTGACTCGTTGTCCATCTTGGGTGCAGCCTTTGGCCTGCCCAGGGTGTGCCTCTGAAGGGCTTTCGGATAAATATCCACCTTTATTCCCTTACTCCTGCCTAGCCTCTGTTTCCAGGTTGGCCTCTTTAGGCATCAAAGGCATAAAGCAATTCTGGCTGTGGATAAACTGATGGCCTCTAATGGATCTGAACACCTGCCTACCTTCCACCACTTACATTGAGGTTATAGGTTGGATTAAAAGTACAGCTTCAGGAACCATTCTGCCTGTGAACTTCGCAATCATTAGGTATGAAGTACATTATTTTCCACAGTGGCTGGCCCTGATCCATCCTTCCTTGCTGTCTTGATATTCCCTGTGAGACTCGCCTAACAACAATGCCACCCTTTGTTCAGATTTTTAAAAATTTAAACAATAAACCTCACTCGATTCCCTATGGACATTCATCCCCACAAAAAAGTCCAAACACAAGGCTTTGACCTTGAGGCCACAGTTAAGCCTCCAATTAACAAGTACCCAGAGCCACACTAGACCTGCTTTTTAGGAGCTGCTTTGTTATCGGGAGCAAGGCAAGGTAGCTGCCATGGATCTCCCTGGTTGAAATGATCCGTGTGTTAGGGTTGCTCTGTATTTCTCCAACAGCACAGGACAGGCAGTCCTTCCTGTTGCAGGCAAGCAGAGCCCTCCTTCCTCTCCTTGCAGAATAATTTAGCCTGGCTCCAGATCTGTCCCCCGGTGGTGCCTGGCTGCCTGCCTGGGCCCCTGGGCAGGGCATGAGCTGCTGGCGCACCTTGCTGGCTGCAGGACATGTTCCTGGGGAAATGCCAGTAAGCTGCTCCGGCCCTCTCACTGCATTACCAAATAATTTAGGTTGGAAAAGACCCTTGGGATCCAACCAATGCCAACTCTATCACTGATCTATGTCTCTAAGCACCAAGTCTACATGTTATTTAAAAAACTTCGGGGATGGTGATGCATCTCACTTCTCCCTCTGCAAGCTGGGGGCTGCCATCGCTTCAGCCTTTACTGGCCTGCTCAAATGGTGAGAGTTTGAGAGCATCACAGCAAGTGAAAGAACTTGTATGCTTTAGAGCCCAATACCAAGCTGGGGAGGAAGAAAAGGTCTTAGATGTGACATCTGATGCTATGGTAATGCACATCCATGTGCAGAGCCAGGGACTAAGAGACAGCAAAAAAAAAGTCAAATCGAACTTCACTTAGGGGTTGATCAAGGGACACAACACAAGAGTAAGGAGCTCAAGGTGGTACTGGCCAGGTGGTTCCTGGCTCCTGGGTGGCCATGAGCATTGCAGGGTACCAGCCTCATGCTAGGGGTAGCTCTGGGACCCCAGGGGGATGATGCTGATACACCCTTCAGAAGCCTTTGCCCCAAATCCACTCACATTCCTCTGAATGCCAGGATTGGGATGTGCCCAAGACAAATATGCTATCTTATACTCCTACCATGAGATTTTGTGGAAAAAGTCTATCCACTGATTTAAACTTAACCAGACTTTGCTGTCCGGAGAGCAGGGTGCCATTTCCTGCTGGATGATTTGTCCTGCGACAGCTCCGAGAGAGGCTAATGAAAAATGAGTGGAATGTGCTGGCCATCTTAGCAGCCATATTTCACAGTGTGGTTTTGAAACCGTTTGTTTGCTTAACTTCCCGAGGTCAATGGTTGCAGGAGATGGATGTCACCACATGTGCTCATTTGGAAAAATAGCGATGGTCAGGCTTTAGGTTAGTGAACAGCAGTATGGGAAGGCAAAGAAATTAAAACAAAACAAATCCCAAGAAAAAGTAACTTATCTGTTTGGGACATGGTCAGGATTTCAAAAATCTCAGTTCAGGATGTTGATTAGGCAAATTCCACAGGTGTTTTAGTTAATCTATGATTCATTCTAGATCTGAATAAACAATACATAAATATCCAGAGTTACTCTAGGCTTTTAAAATTAACATTAAGGCTTTCTTGAATTCAAGTATGTCTACAGATAGACTCCCATCTCTTCCAGAAGCCTTCTGATGTCAACTTAGCATGAAAACTTCTTATTATTCATCAGGTACTGGAAATGCACTCAGGATACCAATTGAGCCCTTGAAGATACGAATTATTAAGGAAAGCCGTCACTGCTATTGTTTACAGAAGTCTAAATGCTTGGAGGTTTTAAATAAAACACATTTTGAATTCAAGTTGTGAGACTAATTCAAGCAGAGAGAGTGCAATAGTAATGGTTTTAGCACTCGCATAAAAGCCTCACTGCCAGCTCCATGCTATTTCCCGAATAAGGGCATGCATCCTCATTTTACAAACAGGGAAGGCTGACGTAATTTATTGGTGCTTAAGTGCAGGGCTAAAGACCTCGAGCCAGCTGTTAGCGGGGCCAAGAGGGTGTGTGGGTCTCTGTGCTCCCCAGCCAGTGCCAAACCCAGGCAGTACTGGGGTGCCTTTGGCTGGCTCAAAGCCCCCGGGACTCTCACAGTTAAAAGCCCAACATGGGTTTAGCCCTGTGGCTGCTGGATGGAAGTGGCACCCAGCTGGGTGTGCTCCCTCCCTGTGGTACGAGGCACAGCTGGGCTGGGATGGCCCATGCTGAGCTGGCAGCAGCAGTGCCTCTGTTTGAGTCAGCTGTGGGATTTGTCACACGATGCCCACTGGTTCTTCTGGAAGTGATGTCGGCTGGCTGTCCGACGTAGGGAGCTGGGAATATTCTGCTTCTGGCAATAATAAAGAGCAAGGCAACGCTCCCTCCACTGCTTCAGCTTCCTGGCTGCGTCATGCAGCGCATTTGGTGATACTCAGTGCTGGCTAGTGATGAAAAAGAAATGAACTGGAAGGAAAGAGTATGACAAAAACGAATGGTATGGTAAAACAGAAACTGGTTACAACGCGTGAGACGCCAGTGCGGAGCAGTTATGCTTAAAAATGCTGAACAGATGGCATAGGACAATGCAAAGATTGTTTAACATTACCCTGAGGTATAGTGAAATATTGTCAGGTGTGGGAATGGAGTGAGATTTTCCAAAGAGGTCCTCTGGGGCTGCTCACACACCCCAGCGTGTTGGCAAGCGTTGGGAGACAAATTGAAGCTAATAGCTGAGCAGGTGAGACCAACAGGATCTGCACTCCTGTTGTTAAAATGAGTCTTTAACAACACAGGGTGGGACAGTGCCGTATACTTGATAGCTATTTTTGTTGCCATTACAACTAATTTGTTTTATGTAGACATTGGAAAAGATAAATTACTAGTAGCAGAGGTGATTAATACATTGGGCAGAAACACTGCAGCTCTTCTTTCAGATGCCAGTGTCCAAACACAGGAAAATTTACAGGGAGCTGTGAGCTCTGGCAGCCACTTTAGAGTGCCAGAAATGATGGCACTCACTAGATTTAAACCAAACTTTAACATAATAAATTTTAATCAAGAAAAAACCCTGAGCAGTCTGCTAATCTTTTTTAAAAAAAACTTAACTATTACAATTGGTTAGTTGCACAAGCATTTAAAAAAAATAATTACACTGGATTTTTAAAATGTTAATTCCTATATCACATTAAAATAATTAAGAAAAAGTACTACTTCTTTCTTGACTTCTGTCTGAAAGTATGAGACAAAAGTTGTCAAACACTTGCATGTGGCTTCTGTGGAATCAGCCCAAGAGTGTTTTCAGTTAAAAGAAAAAATGCTCTAATTTTTTGAGAATTTGGCTTGGGATATGATGATGCTGGAGAAATGCTTTCAGTTTTGTTCATAAAAAGAAAAATTTTTGGAGGTCATATGTCAAACTTGAGTTTTTCCTGTTTTCTACAAAATCAGCAGGTGGTACTTGCAAGAAAACTCTATTCTTCTAATTTGCAAAAATTCCCAAGAAGAAAATATATGAGAGAGCTGCAGTTGCTTCCAGTGTGAAACTTGGCAAGAAAAGTTTTTGCCTGCAAAAATCAAGGCTTACTTATTACATTTGGCACTTATTCTTTTTCATTATGCAATAAGGACATGAAACATCTACTGGATGCTCCCTAGAGATGGACAATGTTCTCCCTTTCTTATTCTTTCTTATAAGAAGTGTATGCACATAATTTTTTAAAAGGTTTCGATGCAATAAAAAAAGTGAAAGCTGGAAATGTGAGGTTGTTGGGGATTTTTTGTTGTGCCCAAACAAAAACCCAAATAAATAATTTTTTGACAAAATCCCAGAAAAATCAAAGACTATTGTTTACTTATTTAATTTCTGCTGAAAGACTTCGGGCGCTGCTTTCTCTCTGCTTGTCAACTCTCCTAACCTCCTCCACTCTCCTGGAAGCATCTTTTTTTTTTTTCCCAGGACCACTTCATAAGCCTTTGTTATTGTTTACAAATATCAAAATTCTCAGTGGGAATCTACAGTTTCTAGGAGTTCCTGCCTGTATTGTGTTTTGAAAGTCTAGGTTTATAAACTTAGGCACTGTGGCTGTTAAGAGTTTGAATCTGCAGTTTTGGACAAGGAAACACCCTTCCCTATGAATGCAGATGTTAAGATACCAGGACCAAGCCCAATTGCTGTCAGCCTGGAATTCCTTGAGGTTTTGATCCCCCAAGAGAAGATGGTTTGGTGGTGGACTCTGAGGAAAGGCCATGCCCTGAAGGGGGATTTCATGCCCACACTGGCTGGCAGGAGATGACACAGGACACCATAACCTCATTATGTGCCCTTCTGGGAATATCCTATTAGGTTTCAGATGCTGTCCAGAGTTTGACGAGGCTCCTCTAATCCAGCCTCCAGCAGACACAGGCCATGAAATATTTCTTCTTGCCACTCCCAAGGAGAACTGTAACCTGCTTTGCTTTATAGGTTGCCCAGGGAAGCTGTGGATGCCCCAAACCTGGCAGTGTTCAAGGCCAGGTTGGACAAGGTCTTGAACAACTGGTCAAGTAGGAGGTGTCCCTGCCCATGGCAGGGGAAGGAGGGGGTTGGGACTAGATGATTTTTAAGGCCCATTCCAACCTCTTAGTATTCTGTGATTCTTGCCTTTGAAACCCACGTTTCCCAGTGGTTCTCCTCAGGCAAGGCAGAAGAGCCCAAAAGGCTCTAAGGGTTATATTAACTTGTGGCATCCTCCAAGAGTTTCCCCGACATCCTCTTTCCTCTTTGCTGAGGAATTTGCTGCTTTTCCTCCTCCCACTGTTACTGCAGGTCAGCACCACCCTGGGGCAGTGACAGTGTCCCTGTCAGAGGTGTCACCGTGTAACACGGCTTTCCTCTGGGAGGCTGGTGGCCCAGCTATGCCAGTGCTGGCACTGATGCCTGACAGACAGACAAGTATGCCAGTTGGATGTACTTTGCATCTTTTTTTGCCTTTGTCAGGCTTCTGACTGCTTTTTGAGTGGGGAAAAACCACTGATGTACCATCCTTTTTTTGGAGGGTAAAATAGTCTACTGAAGTGGATGATGAAAGTAAACAGCCAAATGGCATCAAAATGAAATGTGAATACCTAGGCATAGCTTCATCACTAAAAGTTTAAGAAAAATTCATAGGAAGTAAAAGAATTCTTTTTTTTTTTTTTATTGCAAGCAACAATAAAGTAAGGGAAGCTCAGTGCATCCAGCTGAGAAGATCTCGACACTGCAGTTTCATCTTTAGTGCTTTACTTCTCCACAACTGCAGGTAGTTACATGGTGTCCCCAAAACTAAATTAAGCTTTCAGAGAGAACTCAATGACCCTAGATCTGATTCCTCCCTGTCTTATACCTTACGTAATGTAAGTAGCATGGCTGATGTTAGCAGGGCTAAAATTCAAAACTGAAGAATAAATTCTTGTGATGCATTTCTGCATTTACTGAAAAGCACATCTGTCAATATTTTTAAAAATTAAATCCTCAAATAAAGATAGCAATTGTTTCTCATAAAATAAAATATACTGTGTGTCCCAGACAATACCTATGTGGGAATTAATCTCAACCAGGCAAAGCCTTATTTAATTGATTAAGTTTTAGATACAGTAAGTAACCACATTGGAGTCAATGCAATAAAGCTAAACATATGCTTTGCCTCTGCAGAGCTAGAGCCTCAGAGCTGAAAAGGTATAAAAGAGCTGCTTGGCTGGAAACCATCAAATTTGTAACCTTTCACTCTTTTACTACGTACAAAAGAAAATACCTTTTATTATCAACAACTTAATTTATGGTGAATTTAAATGCAGTTTCCAGAAAATAGCTCCCATTAGGATCTAATTAGAAGACACGACCACTTTTTCCAGCATATGTTACTCAATTCCTCATGGAGTTTGTGGGAGTTAAGGGTAGGGACCATATTTTACCACGAGCAGGATTCAACCTTGTACCAAACTGTTAAAGTTGTCCCCTGACATTTTGGCCTCAGGTCCTTGTAAATGCTCAATTCAGTTTAAAATTCCTACCTAAAACATTTGGCATAGATAGATCTAAAAGTAAAAGAGATATTTTGCATTCAAAGATTCTCCCATCCCACTTCCAGAAGCTGCTTGTATGTAGCTGGTGCCTGTGAGGCATCAGGGACCACGGGCAGCGGAGGAGGGGTGTGAAGGTCGGCATGGCCATGAAACCCTCGTCAGTCTGATGGGTCCAAGGCTGGCAGTGAGCAAGCACCTGCCTTGTAATCCGACTCTGAAACTCTTGTGTGGCCTCTCCATCATGGAATATTAGGGTCTAGATGTGGTGTTTCAAGGTCTTCAACTTCTCCCTGGTTTTCACTCACATGCTGAGAAGAGCTGGCTTCCCAGCGTGATGGCAGTGAAGGATGGTAAGAGATGCTTGCTCTTTCCCCTCACTCCCACTGACCTGTTTAAGTCAGGGTTTCAAAGCCATGCTGATAAAGGTAACTTCAGCCTAATTTTAGGCTAGGTCCAGGGGGGAAAAAAAGAAGTAAGTGAAAGCCCTAATTTTTCTATTTGTGGATTTACAGAGTGCTGCTTATTTTGGATCATCTCTGATGACAGCTCAGAGTTACTCTGTCATTATGTACCATGCCGCAGTCATGATGACATCTTGTAGTGGAGTGCAAATAACATTTATTTTTCAGGCAAAATATAGACCTAGTGGTTTTTAAATGTTTATTTTCCTGGTGCTGTTTCTTTTTTTAAGGATTTTTTTGTGTGTTACTGAACCTATGTCAGGAGTAATATTTTCCCAGTTTATACAATACTGGCAGCAGGGCAGTGAGGCTGCTGTGCCCCAGCTGTGCTCAGGGTATGTCAGGGCTTTTTGTGGAGACCATTGCATCCCTCCCAGTCCTCACACTGGTGATGTCTGGGCTGGGGCTCTTGGTAGCCTGGGATCTGGCTCCTTCTACACTGGTGAAAGTAAGCCATGGTCTGATCCCCCAGCAGGGCAGCTGTATGGGGTGCTCACTGCCCCATGATAAGCACTGAAGCACATCAGGGGATTTTTGGGAGGGATGTGTACTTGTACTGAATATGTGTCACAAATATCTTAAGTGAGAGGATGTGTTTTTTGTTTGAATGCTGAGTTTGGGCTCTGCTTTGAACAGTATAGTTTGAAAAACACAGAAACAACAGATGAATCAAATAATCATATCAATATTATTCCAGTACCTATTTTATTTATGCATAAGAATGCATGTATATATGTGTGTGTGTGTATGTATACACACACACACATATATATGTTTGGACCGGTTATATATAATTGATTTGGACCACATTCTGAATTGGTACAATATTGGTCTTGTTTCAATGAAAGCTATGCAATATATATGAAGAATCTGGCTTTTTCAAGATTAAACTGCCAAAATATATGCTTGGCTTCACACATTCACCAGACCTTCTGCTACATGAAATAAAGTACACACAGGACCAGACCTTCATTCAAATCAAAAGCTTATTTTACTTAGTCCTGAGTGTTCCTTTGTGGAGCTTTCCCATTTTTCATAAAAGATGATGTTCTGTTATAAATGCAGCAGTTTCAAAAACAAAGGGGAATTTAAAAAAGGAGAAAAAAAAAGGGAGAAGGAAACCAGAGTAAAAATAAAACAACATATTCCTCAAAATTAAAACCAGGATGATACTCTTATGCAGGCTGAGAATGTTTTGGACTGATGGATGTGTGTGTGTACATACACACACATATAAAGCATGCAGACAACTAGATGCTAGTCCAAAACATACACAGTGTATGTCTGCCAGAAAGGAGTTCTGTTAAAGTGTGAATTTGTGAACTCTTATCCAATTAGACATTTTTAGATAATTTTTATAAATATGTAGACGGTTTACAGTGGGTAGTGAAGAATGTAGGGAAAATTTGCCTGTGTCATCTCTGCATTTAGTTCGATTCAGCGATTCAGAATGTCACATGGTCAAATGTGGAAAATGGTTGGAAATTGTAAAATAAAACTAATAGTGGCTGGTTGTGCAGAGACCCTGGGATGTGATTCTCTGCCTACAGTGCTTTAGTGCTACTGTAATAAACACAAGTTTGTTCCCTGAAAAGCTGCAGCATAAACTGCCTTGTGTTTATACCTGCAAAAGCAGGTCTTGTTCCCAACCTTTTCCACGTTTACAATTGAACTCTTCTAAGAATAAGATCTGTGCATGGAGAGAAGAGAAAGTATTTAACAGGGAGGGGGTAGAGCTTGTGACAAAGGAGCACTATCAGCCTGAGGACAGACACTGCAGCTTTTGAGCGCATGGATGTAAGAGAGCGGAACAGAGAGCTGAAGGCCAGTGCATTTTCTTTCACTGGGAATCACACAGCGTTGCCAGTAATCCTTCCCATCACTTGTAGCTGTGCTTCCCTTGACTCTAGACTTTCCCTGTGATCAGGACAGGCAGAAAACATGAAATCAGTTAATTAGCCTTTCAGCTGGAAGCATTTTAATCTGCTGATAACAATCAGTAATTGGGAAGGGTGGAATGAAGCAGCTGTAATGCTTAATGATTTTTTGGGGGAAGGGGATATATAATTAAATCTCACTTGTCTTTGTTTTGTTTTTTTTTACTGGTAAAATATTATTCAGGGAATTCAATCAATGTGTTACACATCTTTCAAGGATTTTGATGCTCTTTGTAAACTGCTTCCCTTACAATGACAAACTGCTGATCTGTCACTCCAGTTAGTTGGCCCTACACTCTTACACAGTGTGGACAGACAAGGCATGTAATTTCATTCCTACTTGCTTTGCACACTTTTCCTTGGCCTGCTGGCAAAAGCCCTCTGGTGCCAGGTCTCACATTCCAGCTGTCGTGCATTTATCTTACTAGCGGACAAACACTTTATCATCCCGTAACTTTCTTTTGGAACGGGGCTTCAGGGCAGACAATATTTGTGGGAAAATCTGCAGAGTCTGGCTGTGCCTTCTGACACAGGATGCAGTGGTTTGCCTCCCTGCCATTTAGAAAGGTCACAGACAGACGGATTTGGCTAAAGAGCACCAAGCCCACTGTGCCGAGCCTGGTTGCTGCATGTCCCTGTTAGACACAGGAGCGCTGTGTGCTCAGCGCTAGGGATGCTCCTCACCTGTCAGTGCCGTGCTGCTTGCAGTAGGACGCTGCTCACAACCTCGCCTCTCTCGCTGTAATTGCCTCCTGACAGCTACCTGCGTTTCCTCAGCCTCTCTTCCAGTGAAACCCGAAACCAGGTGAAACTTGCTCAGCATCAGATTTCACTTCCAAATTGAAATTCAAAGCTAAAAGAAGCCCTGGGTCTTCCAAGGTTCACCAGCCTCTTGTCAGCCTAAAAATCAGAGTCATACACTCTAAGCCAATTTAGGGCAGTGGAAATAATATGGCTGAGACTTTTATCATTGCTTTTGTCCACACTTGCCTTTAAAAAAAAACCCATTTACTCAGAATCTCTTTCCTTCCTATTTGTATGTCCTCTGTGCAGTAGAATATATTGATTTTGTTATTACATCAAGGGCTTATGTCTTAGGCACAGGACAAATGCCTATTTTTTAATGAGTGACATAGTGTTGTAAGTTAAAATGTATGACAGAAAAGTACATAATTCACGACTGTGTCCAAGACAAACCTCTCACTGAATAGAGTTTTGTTTGGGTGAAAATAAACAGGCAAGTCCAATTAGGAACAAAGTGTGTACACAGAGATTATTTTTGGTTATTTTTAAAAAGAATTCTTATTTTTTAAGAAAAAGAAGGAATACCGACGGTGGTTTACTTTGGATAATTCTCCTAAGCAGCTGGACTTTCAGGAGATTATGTAAGATGAACTAATTGCCAAACTTCTGATTCTTGTTTCTTTCTAGCCATAATTTAATTCTGCATTAAAGTTTCTGACTTTCACCCATAGTTCCTCATGATTTGTGCTTTGTGTAGCGCCAGGGATGGTGAGTAAACAGTAACTATGGTAATCCTGAAATTCTTCTATTCCTGTGCCAGCCATGCGACCCATCAACGTCCTAGGTGCATATTAGAGTTTCCTTAAGGCTATTCTAACTTATGCCTGCTCAACTCCCACAGGGATATCCACACAGCTGGGAGGAACAAGACTGTCATTGCTGCACAGATTTTATTTATTGTTCCAGGCTAGTATTTATGCCGGCCATATTTCACATTTATTTTGGAATCAAAGGCTTTTAGAAGCGGTAATGTCATAAAGAACTCAGACAGTTAAAAACATGGGAGCTACAAAACTTGTCAGAGCTGAGTATATTGCAGCTATCCAATTCTATACTTAAGATGCATTAAATATAGCAATGGGAAAAGTGGGGAAAGCATCCATGTGATAAGGCACCAGCTGCCAACAGTTTGGTGGTCTACAAAAATGCTCCTACTGCTGCAACTGCTGGAGGAGTGACCTGGAGGCAGGAGGGGTGAGGGAAAGTCCTGGTAAGAAATCAGAACAAAAATGCAAACACAGGCCCAGCCACAGAGGCACAGAGTTTATCACTGACTGAGACTGTGACCTTTCTCCAGCACATCAAAATGACCATCCTACACCATTCTGGTGAGATCTACTCTGAAAGCTCAACATTTGATCGGGTCTCTCCTGGTGACTCTGGTGGGAGTCAAGTATGACAGCAGAGTTAGGTTACTGTATCAAATCTGAGGAAAGTTCTTGATAGGAGAAAAGAACTCTGTTCTTTATCCCATTGCTATTCTTAGAGAAACTAATGTTTCTGTCGCAGCTGGGGCTTGACTTCTTTCTTTGCTTGACCCTTGGGGGTCACAGATGGGTCCTGAGGCAGTGTGCTGACATCCATGGGGCAATTTAGCCTAACAGACTGAGGGGATAGACGTGGCAGAATGATGGCCTGTGTTTCTTGCTCTCCTCTGAGGCGCTCAGCCAGCCTTCCAGCCCTGCCCTGTGTTACCTGTGCTGTCTTTAGCACTGAGCGAGGCTGGTGCCTTTCATTCCTGCCCACAGGTTTTAGTGTCACCCTGGGATTGCTTCTTCTCCCTCTCCCCATCCTGCCACCACCCTTTAAGTGGACTAACTTAGTACTGTGGTCTCCTTTTCGATCCTAGGAGAGATCAAGGTGTTGCTACTACTCCTGAAAGAGTGTGGAGAGTGGCTTGTGTCACAGATGGAGTCACACGTGTTTCCTCCAAGCATATCCTGCTGAAGGGAAAACTGAGCCTCTGATCTCATCCATCTCACCCACTGATCCCCTAAGGGATAGAGGGACCTCCCCTTCTGCCTAGTAAAAGCCTTCAACTTGGTGGCCTTATACTCTTACGTTTCCCATCTCCAGCTCTTCTCTGAAACCGTGAAATATCAGGCTGCGGTGTCCCGGAGCATGGAGGACACAAACCCTAGGGTCTCTTTGCTGTAACTGGATGTAGCAGGAATCTCAGCATGGGTACAGTTTACCTTAAAGGACTATATGATTAGGATATCCCATGCAGATATTCAGGGATGTGGGATACAATTTTCACCATCCAAAACGAATTCCATAATCTGCAAATATTCCTGTCCACTCCTTATCCTGCCTCTCCTGCAAACAGAGGGTTATTGGAATTTGAAAGTCTGTTTCAAGGAACACTTGTGAGAAATCAAAAAGGGATTCTGGGAGTCTTGCCTATGGCTTGGGTATTTTCCCCTTACCTTGATTTGAAATCACTCATTCTGCAGGGAAAAAAAAAAAATTGGGGAAAAGTAACAGTAAAGGACAGGGTACCAAACTTCCCCCTCTTTCTGATCAGTCACATTCATTGCTCCCTTTATTTTCTACTAAGTCTATATTATTCACTAGAAATTGTTTGCCATTAATTATTAACTGGATTATTAAAAGGCCGAATTTGGACTACAGAAGGAATCCTTGCATTGGATACTGGAGCACATCTCCACCTTCTTTGATAGATCAGGTATCTTGCCTCTGAGTTCCATTGCAGGCTGCATCAGAGCCACCAGCACCTTTGTCTGACTGCATCAGCCTTGTCCCACCTCCCGTGTCTGCAGTGAGCAAACCTGTGTGAAGCACCCAGTTCAGAAGAAGAGCAGTGCGACTGCTGACTTACCCAAGGGAAACCCCTTACTCTCAGCTCCAGGAAAGGTGTTCTGCCTGGCATTCTCAAAGTGACGTGCATCCCAACTCACAGGGACTGCAGTAAGCAACTCTGCGCTGCACATTTGCACAAGTAAATAGGAATTCATCTAAGCAGATGATATCAAGCAATGATAGTACGTAATATGATTTGAAACAACAACCTCCTTGAGTTCAAACTATTCCTTTATCAACAGGCTGGTTAATTTGTTTGCCAATTATCTAAAGGACTCCCTCTCGCATTTTGAACCAAATATGTCAGTAAGGTGTCCCTGCTTCTCCTTTATTCATGTGGTGAATTTGCATTTCATGCACCTGCTGTTACTGTTGAGTTTCACTGACAGGCAGAGGCAAAGCTTTTCTCTTCTGGAGAATTATTGAATTTCATTTATTTTCTCATGCTTTTTACTCGTCTCACTGGAAAAGATCTCAGGTTCACAGGCTTAATGCCTGAGTGATCCACAGAGCCCCATTTCCTGCACGTTTCAGTGCTCCAGGTAACAAAAGTCATCTCTCTCTGGTCTCTGAAGTGGAAAAGCTAACTGTTCCCCTCAGAATGAAAGGGGACTTTTGTTCCTACTTTATTACTTATGACTAACGACGTTATGAAGGGTTTGCTGTTGTACCTCTGCTCTTGCTGCCGCTGCTGGGGTGTCTCACAGCGTGCATTCATGGGCTCTTTTCTACACTCCCAGTGAATGTGCTCTTCCTGGCACCACGCTGGACTGCATGGCACATGCCACGTTTCAGGCAAAACCCTCACTGCTTTGTTGAGAGTGCGTGTCCCTGGTACTCCAGGTGACTCCTCCCTGCTTGGGGAGGGTGACCCCCACAACCTCAGGGGTGGGTTTTGGAAAGCAAATGGTGCAGCTACGGTCTCTGCGTCTGCCTGGGGCAAGAGCTATCGCCAATTCACCAGTGTCTGGGGTTGCTTGTTATTGATTCCTGGAAATTGTCTTATTTGTCTGAGGGCTGCCCAGATGAGCAGCAGACGCCTGAGAACTCTAAATATGAGTCAGCCACAGAGTTCAGAGATTAATCTGTCCCTTTGGGGTGCTGAGCAGCCAGCAATCCAAACAGCTTGTTGTAAGAGGCTTAACAATGCAGAACAGCTGATTTCAGATTCATCCATTGAAAACATACATTCATGTTGCTGGATGTTGGAATAATGCTAAATCACTTTAATCTAAACCACATTTGAATACAACTCCCACAGTTTAAAGGGCACTGAATTAATCTTGGAGTAACAGAGTTGCCTTGTAAAATGAATTTGTGTGATGTTATAAGAAACTTATAAGAAACTTGACTGTGAAGGGGGCAGCTCTTTGAACTTGTAAACCCTCACTGTTTAGAAATATATAGCTGGTTGAACACAAGACTAAATGCAGAAGAATTCAAACAAACTATTCCTCTGCTTTCCCATATTTTAATGTGCTCATCAGTGAATATTTATGTACGAACCCTGCAGTAGAGCACAGTCGTCATTTCTCAGCTGTCTCCAATTGGCACATCGATGAAAAATTTGGTGCGCTCCCACTCAATTGAAAAAAGTAACTAACAGGCTGCTAGGTCGTTTTCTCTCAACATTAATCCATCATTATCACCTGAAGTGCAGTACTTTGAAGACAGAAGAAGGTCCATATTTCAATTTAAATAATGCCTAACAGGTATAAGCTTGACATTTTCAGTTCCCACTGAAGCTTAAACAGCTGACAACATTTTATTTTGCTGAGAATATATCTTTTCCTCCTCAAGCATTTCTAAAAGACCTAGCCATAGGTATGCCTTTATGCCAACCAGAGAAGAACCTAGTTATCCAGAAATGCCTTTATTTTGTAGGGCTTTGAATTATCACTGTGTTAGAATGTCTTTTTGCTGTTAATTTATAGGATTTGGGTTTTTTTGTTTGGGTTGTTTAATTGGGTTGTTTTTGTGGGGTTTTTTGGGAGATGAGTTTGTTTGGGGGGGCTTGGTTTCGTTTTTTTTTATTGTAATCAAAACCTTCATGATCTTGGAAAAGGAGAATGCTGGTAGATAAGAAAGCTGATTTGTTCTGGAAGGAAATGCAGGAATCCCATTTTGCAGCAGGCGGATGGGTTTCAGCCTGAATTTGTCACCCAGCAGAGGTAAAGGGAGGCAGTAGCCTCTTTTGGGGAAAAGGGCAGAAATGATCTCTGTGGAAATAATTTTGGAGATATAACGTGGGTTCTTCAAACTTGTCGAGGGAGTCCTCAGGACTGTCACAAACAAAGGGACAGGGATATTGCTGGTACTCTATACCCAGCAGGAGTTTGGAGAGAGATCCCACTGTACCAGGATGCACTCAGCCCTTCCTTGCCTCTCCTGCAAGGCACACGTATGCACAAATGCATGCCAGGCGTAACACGGTTGCCAAAGGTTCAGAATGTCAGGTTCAGTCAGGTCTCAAGAACCTGCAGATGTTTCAAATCAAAATGTTACCTTAATAAGAATAATTAGGTGTTTGAGAGAGTATTTTTGTCTGTGCCGTTTGAATGGGAAAAACTATCTTTTCTCTAGCCTAGGCATTCTGTTCATCTGAGCATCTTCAGCTCAAGCTTCTTCCCATAAGTCATCTGGAGAAGAAAGCTGGTGATTTTTCTCTGCAGCAATGATGGGTAGACTTTACTACCTTAAAATGTCCAGATACAGAGTAAGGTGTTCTGAACAAATGTTGAGCAGCCTGTTTCCAGCGCTGCCGGGCCGGGGTGCAGGCACTGCCCATGGCACGTGCTCCCCAGTGCCAGGGAGCAGCTGCAGAGCCACCCACGGCAGGAAGAAATCTGGGGAAACGAAACCCCAGATGCACTTCATTTCACCTTGGGCACGACAAAAGCATGTCTTGCAGCAGCCAGATGGACTCCAGTCTGAGTCTGTCATGTAGGGAAGATGGTAGCTCCTCTTCCGAGGAAGGAAGGAGCTGCAGCTGTTAGAGACCGGCTGCCTAAAAGGTCATGGGAGAGAAGGGAAAGCATTTCTACACAGCTTCCCACTCTTCCTGGGAGAGTCCTTGGAGCCCCAGCCACAACTTTTGCTGCATGTAATTCACTGTTTAGCTTTGAGGGTTTTTTCCTCATCACTCTACCATTCCTTAGAGAATCTGCCTCATGCTGAGCAGTTTTGCACAGTCAATTATTAACTATGCATTATTTCAAAAAAGTGCTTTGAAATAATTTCCTTTTATTTATTTATTTTAGGGAAAAAAGGGAGAAAAAAACCTTTTCTCACCAATTATAGTTCCCTTTACTAACATATTTTGCATGAGACTGTTGTTTTATGGGATATTACACAGCTCATTAACTTTTGGAATAATTGGTATCCAACGGTGTAATCAAATCACAGGCTATAAGTAAAAGGAATTTTAAGGTACAAAATCTACATTGTGCCTGCCTCCTAAAACATCCAATCTTTAGATGCATCTTGCCAGCTCTGCAAATTCTAGTTTATCCGCTTTGGCTGAAATGATTACCCATCAGAACAACCTATTCTTATGGATAGCAGAATATAAAACATTTTTAATCACACTGTGTTAAGTCACACACACACCACTGGCCTCTTAAAGGATATTCTCAAAAGTATGAAGACAAACACAACAATAACATTTATAAATAGAAAGGCTCAAAGAAGACAGGCAATTAAGCAAGAGTGCCAGTTTTTGAACCTGGAACTTTGTACAGCTTTTTAAAAAGTTACTGTTGTGTATTTTTCTGTCTTCCACAAGCTGTAAAACATCACTAATCTGATTCTGTTTTTCCTAGCCATCTAGATTTATACTGCATTCCTCAGCATGGTAGCTTAACCTTACTATCTCAAAGCTTTATATCCATTCAGATATATCATCATTAGGTGATAGGTGCCCTATAAAATAAAATTCAGTGAGATGAATTTGTAGCTACATATATAATGATCTGCTCCTTATGAGATATTATGAATTTATTTCTACCGTCTCTGTTACATCAGCTAAGGAGCTGACAGTAAGCACTTCAGATAATTTAAATATATTTATATGGAGAGAGACGCAGAGAGACTTATATATATATATGTATTGAGAGACATAAATATATACATGTTCAGATGCTGTCCTTTGAAGAAAAATGTTTCAGAGGAGTTGTGTTCTCAGAGGATGAAGGAGAGGGCCTAGTGAAAAGGGTCAAGCCTAGGCTTGAAATCCAATATTTAATCCAGAAGGAAACCCATGGATTCCTCATATGTACATGCACATATAAACACATATGCATGTGTATCTTTAGATCAAAATATATCTTTATTTCTGAGCACTGAAGGCAGAAGACACATCCAGGCAGGTAACATTGGCCAGGCTTGTGTTGATGCCCTGAGTGTCTGCCAAGCAAAAACCTGCCGAGACTCCAACAGTGTAAGCCTGGAGCTCTATCTCTGCCTCCCTCAGCCTGCTTGCCAGAAAGGACACACTGCTTGGAGTGTCTCCTTGTGGTGCTAGAGCTGAGACCTCTGAGGGAGTATCCATAGATAAATCATTTCTATTCTTCCCACATGTTTTAAAATCCACACTCCAAACCCTTGTGCATTGTCCGTTGCTGTCCATCATTCACAACCGAGAGAAATGAAGGACTATGAATAATGATAATGTAAAAAGCAGCAGGCAAATGTAATCTACAGCAATGCTGGGTGGGGAGCAACATCTCTGGCTGGACTTGGCTTGTGTTTATATGGGCTGCTATTAATAATAAACAAGTCTCTACTCCTTTGCCATATGATAAGCATCATGCTCAGTATGGAGTTTCAAGATTTGGATCTGTCATTGAAACCTCTGAAACAATACGTACATGACCAGATCTGAACTGTTTGGATTGTTAAAAATCCAACTGTTCTGGCAAAGTCCACTATAGAGCCAGGTGCTGCTGCTGCAAGAGCAGCTTTTTACAGGCACTCCAGGGGAAAAAGGTCACACTGGGCCTGGGTGGTTTTCAGTGCTCAGCTTCCCTTTGGTAATATTGTTAGACATGGAGAATATTTAAACAGGGTTTATGGCAACTGGCAAATCAATTGCCTTGAAGTGATATGTATAACAAGGGAACTAAGGAAAGACTAAAAATATAATCCCTGAGCTAAAGCATTTGACATGTTTCCTGGACAGTAGTTTGGTATTACCCAGATGTATGCTCACAGAGCTGTCCGTGCAAATCAAAAACATCCATCATGCTGAAATGAGCTTAATTATGAAAGTTTTGCTTTTCTAGTCAAGCTTTAATTTCAGTTATTCCTGATTTCACATTACTTAGCTTCTCCTTTTACATTACATTCTGCTGGACATCCATCACACTAAAGCTGTTGGAGTGACAAACACAAAAAACCACAAAGCTGATTGCAAAAGATGGAGATGAAAATCTTCACCCCCTGCATTTCTAGTGGAATGCACTGCTTAACCATTGCAATATTTTTAATTTTTAAGTTTATGGAAACAATGAGTATGACTAGGGTGGAGCATGTGTTATCAGATCCTGAGGACACCTGAGACCTACCACCACCCCAGCCTGCAGTGAGCTTGGACAGACTGGCCTTCGTGTCTCTGGTCATGCCAAGATACTGATCCTCCTGAGGTGAGCGCTGAGATTTAGTAACCCACGTACAAACCCAAGAAGATGGTGGCAAGATTGTCTTCACCCCCAGTAATTTCTCATTTGTGCTAATTTGTTGCCCTGGGTGGGAGCCACACATGTGCTGCAAAGAGGTTTGGGGTCAAACTCCTGCTCCTGCATCTTGGGGCGCTGCACCTCAGAGCTCTCGGGCTCTGTGGGAAGACATCTGTGTGTTAGGAAGCTTCGCTACAGGTTGAAATTGTCCCCAAAGGCTACCCCTGGCTTAAAACTTGGGAACAGTGTCAAGCTGACTTTCTATAACACATGAGGAGTAAAAGTAGATAATTTCATGCTGATTGCTCAAAATTTTTCAGTTGCACAATTTAGCTTGATACAACATATATTTATCTGTAGCCCTGCTCATCTGAGACATTTCATGCATCCACAATGAAGACTGTTGTGCATGGCTGAAATCTGTGCTCCTATAACAGAAAAGTTCCTTAATGGTACCTTCATCCTTTAAACAAATTATAATTAGAACACCAGTAGTCTCTTTTAAAATAGCTGTATCACTTCTGCATCCATTTATTTCAAATTCAAGATACTGCTGAAATCTCCCTTTGGAAATTCTGCTTTAAAAAAATCCCTCGCCATAAAGTGAAGAATATGATAAAATCAGTTTTAAGCAGCTCTCTCGTGCTTGCAAGCAACAATTTGCAGTGCCAGTTTGGGATGTTAGTGCCCAGGATGCCAACCTGGCTGGCACTGGACTGCCCATTCCTACAGCAGCTGCAGGGAGTGGCATATTGCCTGTGAGAGGGGACAACCACAGCACAGGGGTGACAGGGGCCACAGTGACCTGGAGAAAAAGAACAGTGAAATACCATCACTTGCTTGCTCCCTTCCCAAGTTTGGGAGGTCTTTGGCAAAGTCCTGATCAAATGCCATGTTAGTTAAAGTGAACAAATTGTGTAAGGGCAAAGAACAGTCGAAGTATATACACACACACACACACACCAGATAATACTATTATTGGAAAATCATGCAGATACTCAGATTCTCCTCAGAGCGATGTCCTTGATGAGCCTTTCTAAATTTTTTTGCAAGTGTGACCTACTAGGGGCACACTTCTCCTCAGGTAAACTTCATCATTACTGTTGGCCAGTAGCTTGCTGTCTTTACTGCTGTAGAGGAAACAGGAAACAGCTGTAATTAACAGATATGAATTTATACACCCCCTGCAGAGTCTTCAAGGAGCTGGGGTTTACTACTGGTTAAAGATAAGTGGTTATGCCCTGGTTAGCTAGTGTAAGATTTCAATTTAGTTCATTATTTCTAAGTCTTGCTTGGGCAGTAACCATTCTGCCCGCGATACTTGTGAAGGCAATTTTTCTTCCTGTTAATATTCATGTAAGTTTATTTTCAGAGTACTTTTTTTTTTTTTCATTTTGTGAAAATGTAAATAAAGTAGGATGGACATAGGTTTCCATTCCCAAAAGCCACATAGAGCATTTATTTCACACATCACAGCAATCTGAGGCAAAATCTTGCTTTTGTAATGAAAATACAGTTATTACACCAAGCAAGGTCGAACAGTGCAGCTACCCTGATGGGCTTCAGGGTAAGTGGGTTCTTAATGTTCACTCTAATTAATTCCCATGAATAGTTAAACAGAGCTCAAGGTAGCTTTAAAGTAGTGTGGTGTCATATTTGCTCTGAAACCTTCTAAATGAGAACCTGTGTCCTTTGGGACAGTAAGGGGAAGACATCAGCTTGCTTTCCACTCTGACACCTTATTTGTAACATAATTATTTTAATTATCTTTTAATTTTATTTTCTGCTTTTGTTTAGAGCTAGCCACTGTAACTTAATATGTATGGTTTTATTACTGGTGCTAAACTTCCCCTGCCCAGTAAAAGCTGGACAGGTGGCTAGTCACCATTTTATGAGCAGTTAAACCATTTAGCACATCGCCACTAGTTTTGCATTAGCACCAACCCTGGGATTCATTACATGGTTCAACAGTACAGAAACCTAATGCATTATGGCCCAGCAGGGTTCACCTCAGGCTGAGTTCTGCTTGATTTTTCTCTCTTGCTATGGATGCAGAAAGTCAGCAGTCTTGCAAGAGACAGGGTTGCAGCAGACAGCTTGTCTGTGGACCATCTCTGTACACTTGCAATGAATCCAGCTGGTGAAAAGTGCTGAACGACATCAAAGCAGAGTCCACCATCCACCCCATGAAGGTGCAGATGCAGCCTGGGTGTCTGATGTGCAGCCCTTGCTGGGAGGGTGTTTCCCATTCTGGACTAGTTTAGGAGAGGGGGAAAAAAACAACGAAGCAACAAAAACCAAAAAACCCAACAAAACCCCAAAACCCCAGAAGGGGGAAAAAAAAAAGACAAGAAAGTGTGGATGTTCTCTTAGTCAGTTGCTCCCATCACACACAGCGATGAAGCTTCCAGCACTTACTGCTAACCTCAGAGATGGTGTTTGTCATGTAGATACGCAGCCATTAGAAATATGAGAACCATCTGGTTCCTTTCTCCTTGGAGAGCAAACAGCTATCTGCCAAGGTGGGCCCAAGTCAGATGGATTATTTCAAGATAAAAGGCTTGTTTTCTTTCTGTAGTTTCTTTCAGCCACACGAAATAACTGCATCTATTTATTTTTTTGCCCTGCTGTTACTAACTATATCTAGATGAGGGTCCCCCTTTCCGTTCTATCTGTTTGCCCTTTTCACTCCCTCCCTTCTTTTTCACCATTTCCATTTAATTTTAGCTCAGTCCAATATTTCCCTCTGAGAAAAGCAGCAAAATAGTCACGTGGTCAAATCTACAGTAAAGGTTAAACCTAATCTCTGAACTGAATTTTAAAGAGTATTTCATGCATTTCTCTAAGAATGGCTGGAATTTTCAAAGACAGCTGCCTCTCAAATGAGGTAAAAAAATAGGGGAGGGGGGCATAATTCTGGAATGGATGTTGCTTTTTGATAAACTTCTACCCTGAAGAAAGAGGAGTTTTCTCAGAAATAAGACAACTTTTCAGGACAGTCTTGTTCTTCAAGATGACTATATGGATACTCATATATGCAAATTTTGTCTTAGTTTTTTCCAAGGGGAAGTTTTGAAACTTGCAGGATTTCCTTTGGGATTTTGGGGTTGAATCTGCTCCCTCTGAGGCTCGTTTGTCTGGTGCTGCTGTGTTCCTTCCTCTCCTGGCAGCCCCATCTTGGGAGAAGCTCAGCCAAGGGCACAGGGCTGTGGGACAGCAGCAATGTCCCCCGTGTTTTCTGGAGAAACAAATCACACAACGCCAAACTTCCAAGAAATTTTCAAAAAAGATAATTCTCTCCGGCAAGCAGAGAACAACAGCTTGCAAGCTGGAAATATATGTATTGACATTTGATTTCTTGCTTCTCAAACATACTTTGGAGTTTCATCTAGCCTGAGCTCAACTGCTGGCTGTTTATACAGGCTACTGGCTGTTTACATTAGGTCAGTGCACAGGACAGGCTGTTTATACCGGACCAGCAACAAATTCCACAGCACTGTCTGTGCCTAGCACTGCTGCTTTCTGTATGTGCAGAGAAATGGAAAGAAATAGAAAATCATCTCTGGAAATCAACAAGCAACAAGCCCTCCCATGCATGGAGTATTCCTTCTTGCCTCAGAAGTGACCAGCACCATCACTTTTTAGCGTTCTTTTCAAAAATATACAGTGCTGGGAATGAGGTCAGCACATCAAGAATGGCAAATGAAGGGGAAGAGCCAAGAAGAAAGTGAAAGGTCACAGTTGATGCTTGTCTCCACCTACAGGGTCACAGAACACACATTTGTAAGCACTTGGTGCAGTTGCACACACAGGTTTGCAGTGCACTCAGCTCATGGTGTAGCTGGTTCCGGCTCCACAAATGCAAAGTCTCCTGTGTTTAATTTGAATGTTTCTCTTCTGAATGACTTCATGGTCTGCTCTGACAGAGCTATGTTCAGAGCTTGGTTCTCCTGTCCTGGGTGAGCAATGCTGTTTGTACCCTTCATGTAACTGATAAACACTGGCAATGCTACTAAAAAGCTCCTTGGCTACAGATCAGTGGGGTCCTGTCAGGCTGTGGGACAAGGCAGGTTTCTGTCCTGCTGCTTCCAGCAGCGCTCTGCTGATTTGAGCTGCCAGAGTCCATCCCTGTGGGATTCACCCAAAAGGCAGGGTGTTGGACTTGATGATCTTAAAGGTCTTTTCCAACCTAAAGTATTCAGTGTTTCTCTTTCTTAAGCCCCAGCTCCCCACAGACCACTGTGACATTCTCCCTCTGTTCCTGCACTTCCCCAGAAAGGGTGCTGCCAGCTGGAGGGAGAGCCCATCCTTAACGTGCTTATCTTGCTGCTCCCAGTAAACCTGTTAAGAGAGGTGCTTACTGTTCAGATGCTGCTGGGGACCTTAATTCTGTGCTGAGTGTGTGTGGATCCTGGAAGATCAGAAACATCTCTTTATTTCTGGGAAATGCAAGCTTGATGTGCATTTTTTTGTGCACCTCAGCAGTTTTGTTCTCATTTGACATTTATCTCCTTTTGATTCGGGGCCTGTGGCTGCCTGTGTGCGTTCCCAGCTGTAGCCCTCAGGAAGAACACAATGAGAAAGGGCATAAGATTGAGTGATACCCACCCAAAAGGGAATGGTTTCACCTCCTGCTAGTCAGCTCTGTGCCCGTAACAGCTGGTGAAGAGAATTTCCCATGGGTGATTCTTCCAACTAGATCCAGAAATGAGCAAAGAGCACATGACCTGGGTCTTATCCCACCTCATCTGTGGGCTATTGATTACAGAGGAAGCCTAGATGTGTAGATGGATTACGAATCTGGCTTCTCAGTGCCTAGGAAGGAAGAGGATTTTACTCCCACCTCTCCCAGTCCTTTGCAAGTGCACATGTGCCTACATGCACCAGCTTCACCAGGGCTACCGAGGAACGTGGCAACAACTGAGTTTTGTGAGGACACATGTAGAATTTCCATGAGTTATAATGTTAATGCCAGATTTTATTAATAAATAAATAGCTCCAGGAAGATGCAACCGGTTTAGCATCACTTACTATTTCCATCAGGAACTGGAAGCTTGTTGGGGCTCTCCATGCCTTCCCGTGAGCTGAGAGAGAATTTAATGGACTGTCTCCTCTCAGGGTTGGCTTACACTTAATTCTGAACAAGAAATTATTGCCACGCTAGTTTTTCTGCTTTTCCTGCAGTAATATCATCAGGATGAATTTAATACAATATCAAGGCTGTGATGAGGTTTTATGTTTCCAGCGTGCCTCCCTCCAATGCCCCATCACTATAGTGCTGGGTGAAAAGGCACCTTATTTGGCAAATCTCTCTAAGTAAAATAGTTTTTCTTTACTTACTCTTCTTGTGGTCATTGCTAATAGTCTGAAAACTCACCATCTTGTGTCTTTGAAATCTTCCAGTTAAATGATAAAAGGAGGTTGCTCAAGAAATAGGCAATGTTGGACGTATTCCTGACAGTTGCACAAGAAGGAACTGAAGCTTGCAGAGAAACAGAAGCTCTTAAATTTTGGCAGCATTCAGTAAACTGCCTCCCATTAATAAATAACTGACATAATTTCCAACTTTTTACTCCTTTACAGATGCTTTTCGCTTGGCAGCTGGCCTTATCCCAACCAAGTCAGGAGTAAAAATTCATGATGATTTCAGCTGACCAAAAGGTCAGGAGGCTGAGGATGGATATCTGGATGCTGCAGCGCTCTGGGGAGAGCAGTGAGCAGCAGCGTCTCCAAGAAGCCTCTGTGAGTAAAAACTTCAGTCTGATCTTTAAAAGTTTTTCTCTGCTTTTTAATCTTGGGCATAGATGCACTCCATGAGAATCTGCTTCCAGCGCTGCTTCACGGACTCCCTTTGCTCATATTTCACGCTAAGGAAAACGAGCTCCATGGTCCATGGCAGCTGTACGGGTGAGGTTTGGAGGGTTGCAGAGTGTGCATCCAAGCAAATCAATGCTTGCCAGAGGGGATAAGGCAACTGCACTTTTCTTTCCCTCGCCCCTAAGTGAACCCCCTCAGCCCAGGAACAGGCAGGCTCGCAGACTGGCAGGTGATGCTGCATTTGCACTGGGGCTGTGTCCATCTCTCAGCCGCTGCTGCCATCAGTGGGGAAGAGATGTGCTCCTTGTAGCTTACAGACCTATAGCTGTGTGGAGCACAGAATTAAAATCCCAGTCCAGTATTTAAGGGGGTTCAAACTGTAGCCCTGTTGATGTTTGTTCCAGTGGTGGAAGGCAGGCAGGAGCAGCACACAGGTTTGTGGAGGGTCTCTGCTTTTCCCTGAAATTCAGAGCTCATCCCAGAAGTGTGGCTCTCACTGGTAATGACCCCAGGGGATCTCCTCTGTGCTGTGCAGGAATGGGCCTGAGCTTTCTTGCTGCCTCGTTATTCAGAGAATTTGGGGTAACTCAGGATTTGAAGCACTGTAGGCTGAAGCAGAGCTTCGCCTTTAGCAAAGGCACTGCTGCTTGACAGGGCTCTGCGCCTGCTTGTGTAATCCAACTGCTGCACTGCTTTTCCAGCAACAACTTTAAATGCCATTCATCAATAAATCCATTGGGCTGCTCGGCTTGTATTACATGCCACTGACTAACTACCATTAAATTAGCAGTTAGTGTAATCAGATATAAACATTCCTTTGTGGCTAAGCTGTTAAACTTTTTTTCCTTTTTACAATTGTGTGTAACACATGTCGGCACGAGACGGGCTCAGTAATTTCACATTACTGCAGCTAAATTATGTTTGTGGGCTCCAGAAACGCTTCTGGTGCTACCAGGCTCATAAACACCTACCTGGCAGGGAAAAGCTACAACTTCTGCCCCAGAGCATTCGGGGTTTAACAGGATCCGACGTAGTACAGTGAGTGGATTTATTACATAAATATGTGCCTGGGCTATGGGCAAGGGATTGATAGGAGTCCAGAATTTGATTTCCTGACATTGACTGCTGACTTTCACCCCAGGTCACATTATTAACTGGTGTAAGTCAGCATCTAACTCGATACAGGGAGACATGAAAGAAAGGTAGGTGGTAGCAGTTTGAAAGGAGAGGGGTGTGACTCCATGTAGCTTTCAGCTCTGGGAACTCCAGGCTGTTGTAGTCAAAAGGGGATTTTCATTTTTGAAAAGGAGACATTTCATAGGTATTGATTTGTATTTTATGTGTAGCTCTGTACCCTCTACATTGCTAGGTTTTCTTGTAACTCATAAAAACAGAAATTAAATACACAGCTGCAGTTGGTCTTATGCACCAGTGCAATACAGAACATAATGAAATTATTATCTCAGTGCCAGAGTTAAATCACAAAAAAATACCCACCAGCATCCATGTCCCTGTCATAGTGTTCTGTGCCCTCACAATGCAAGAAAATACCTAGAACCTGCAGCCCACACAGAGCACAGATAATCTTCAGACAAAAAAATCTGTGGAACATAATTTTTTCAAACGTTTGGTTGGTGGTATTTGTTGTTGTTTTGGGGTTTTTTTTCCTACATTAATCTGATGATGGTTTTATTGTTTAGATATCACTGTATTGGCTTTTAGAAAAATGCTTATATACTTTAGATTATATGTGTGCATGGTCATAGGTGAAAGTGTACACCAGCAGTCTAAATAACTTGGGAACTGGAAACTGAACTACTGGATAAACTGTTTTAAAAATCCAGTCTTGTCTGCTTAAAAAACATAACATTCAAAGCATTTAATTCAAGTTGTTGAGAATTATTTTCTTTTTTTAATTTTAGTTGTACTGTTTGAAAGTACTGTATGGATTGTTACGCTTGGATCATATGTTGTGTTTTGCTCTCATGGAAACCTGTAGTTTCTCCAACTATGTTCAAACAGCTTTCCTGAGTCTTGGAATGGGAAAGCAAGAGAATTCAGCTTAACTGCCTGTGTTGTCTTACATTGTGTTTGACTATTTGAGAAACTTATGATAAAAATGACTTGGGTTTCTAAAACCTAATAGTGGGCTACCCTCCAAATGTATTCTCCCTCACTCTGACTATGAGAAATGGAAATTTATATGGCTGCTCTTAATATTTTCTTCAGGGGTGCAAACCTGTAGAAACTGGATTAGTGTGTTGACTCCCTCAATTAACTTTAATCTAATATCCTGCCTATTTAAATTAGTGTAAACATTGGTGTATAGGGCTAAGGGAAAGAGTTGAACTGAAAAAGATTTATTTAAGGATTAGTGTAGTAGCTAAATTAGAATGAAATCCAGGAAGTAAACATCCCAGCAATGCAAGTTGTGGGAAACAAGAGACCACAGCAAAGATCAGTGGTCTGAAACAATAATGTGCCACCATGGGAAGAGAAAGGAAGAAGGGGAGAAACAAGTAAATCAAGCATTACTGTACAAATAAGACTCTAAGCCTATTACTGCCACACAGGTTGTGGGGAAACTCCCAATTAAATGCAATGGAAAGAAACTTTTATCCTTTTCAGCTTTCTCCTTGATTTGCTCGGTTGAATTACACTGTGGACTGAAATACCCACAGCAATTAGAATAAAAGGATAAACTTGTAGAAGAATCCCTGAAAGTACAGAAATTATCATATTTTCTGGCATCAGATTTGCTACAACATCTACTGTGGGTTTGTTAGACCCTTTGGATAAGAAAACGAGCAAAAAAAAAAGCAGTTCACTCTCTATTAGGCTGAACTGGGAACCAGATTTGCCTGGGTCATAAAAGCACAAATGCTTTCCCAGACCTAGCAGCGATTTTATCTCTGTTCTGTCCAGCACTGCCATGGCAATGCTCTCAGGGCCACCAGCACACAGCCAGCCAGGACTGGCTCAGCAATACCACACTTTGCTGTAGCGAGGTGGGGGTCAGTCTCCTCTCCCAGGTAACAAGTGACAGGACCAGAGAAAATGGCCTCAAGTTGTGCCAGGGGGGGTTAAGCTGTATGTTAGGGAAATTTTCTTCATCAGACAGGTTTTCAGTGATTGGAACAGGCTGCCCAGGGAAATGGTGGAGTCATCATCTCTGGAGGGATGTAAAAGACACATAGATGTTGCACTTAGGGGCATAGTTTAGTGGTGGACTTAGCAGTGCTGGATTAATGGCTGGACTCATCTTAGAGGTCTTTTCCAACCTTAATAATTCCATGGTTCGAAGCATCTCGGACTCCAGGGGTTGTTTGTGTGCCAAAGGCTGAAAGGAGATGAGTGTGTTCTCAGACCATTGAGAGCTGCCTTCCAGATTTCAAATAAAAGCACTAAGCCTGCTCTTGATATTTATTTAGTTGTATTTACTTGGATAGAAACATGCCATCTACTGAATTATCACTTTTGGACCGGAATTATTTTTGCAGTTGGACTTTCATGTGTCAGTTTGATCAAATGCTACTGAACTGGTGACAAAAACCTGACAAAAATTCAGCCTGGGGTAACATGGCTGGAGGATGCTCTGGCTGACTGACTTAAAAATTAGATAAGGACTTCTTTTTTCATTAAATACAGTTTAAACTGGTTTTCTCCCTATATACCCAACAGCCTTAGCAAATGTCAGATATTCCCTTTTACCACTGGCAGAAAAATCAGCCCACTGCTACAGTGCTGCCAAGGAGCACAGGAGCCCCGTGCTAAATGGTGCTCTGCCCATCAGGAGCCAAGGCCCACAGCACTCCAGCACAAGGAGGAGGAAGGCTTGGATCTGCAGGCACCCGGCACGTGTGGGGCAGCCTCTTCCAGCAGAACATACAGATTGCTTCCCAGCCACGTATAGAACTCATTTTTTAAAATTGTTTTGGCAGTTTCTTTGCGCATTATACCCCCAAAAGACTGAAATGATCCAGCCAGCTTATTCCAAAGGAAAATGTCTGAATTTCAGCTCCTATGAGCGATTGTCTTGTAAAGGCAGGCAGCTTAGTATTTCATCTTTTTGACTAAAGCAGCTTTTAACAAGCTTGTTCTTGGCAGAAGGTTTTGGACTTAACCATGACTGAAATACATCATGTGCCTTAAGAGCATGCTTTGTGTGAACTGCCACCCTGCTTGGCAGGGGATGTAAAGAAACACTGGTTCAGGGGTGACCTGAACCCTCCTAGTGTGTCTTCTGAGGGGTCAGCAGGGAGGAGTAAAAGAGGGCTGCATCACTCCTCATGGGACATCTGCTTGCTGGGCAGCGGAGAGAGTTTACAGGGCTGTTACTTCACAGGACACAAAACACGTCACTCCACAAATTATTTATTCTTGGTCTAATCCTCTTCTCTGCCTGAGAAGAGGAACACCCTGAACTGCCTGCCAAGCAAACTGTCCACAGTCCCTTCTGGGTGGATGTGGATGGCAAACACAAATGCAACAACTCAGTGTTCCTCACTCACCTTAAAAGGCACAGCTGCATCAGCAGTATTAAACATGAAGCAACAAGATCTCTGGGTAAACGCTCAGCCTAAGAGTGTGCTAATAAACCTCCCCAGCCATGTAATTCCAAGCTTTCTTCTGCCTGACACCTGTTCCAGATGAGCTGCTTGGGTTTAAATCTTCATGATATTTTTAATAATGTCACTCGGCTGTCCCGTAGTACAAGGGTGCCACTGTGGTCCTGGGGTATTTAAGCATACAAATTGATGGAAGTGGTGTGCTGGGGCCAGAGGGCTCAGCACTCACCCTCAGGGCTGGGAAGGCCTCCTGCTCCCCCCTGCCCTGCAGAGGCTGTGCTGGCCCAGCCTGATGCTGTGAGGCACCGACTGCCCTCGCGTCCTACCACGCGCATGCGACAGAAAGCAGCATGCACAGAGAGGGTGGAGGATGGGGCATAAGGCTGACCCTAATCACCATCTGCTTTAGGGTTTTGTTGCTCTTTTTCCCAGTGCATGGTACCTCACTTTGGGAGTAATGCCCCAGGGTGAGCATTTGATACCTTCTTCAAGCTAAGCAGGTTCATACTTTTCTGACACTGCGTAGGAAGATTTGGGTCTTTTATGAGAATTCTTTTATCAGATGCTGGCGAAGAGAGGTCATTAGATAAGCATGAAGTGGACCCAGTCTGTGCAGAAAGGGCAAAAATCTGTCCATAGATCAGCTTTCAATAAGTAATGGAACTAATTTAAGTCTGCTTAATTGTGTTACCTTGGAGTTCTAAAAAGTTGCAAGAGGCCCCTTAGTTTCAGATGGGGTATAAACAGAGAGTACAGAGGGCCATTTCAAGGCCAAATCCTCTATGCCTCTCTCTGAAAAATCAGATCTGAAGAGCTCTCAGATGGAATATTAATCCTGGGGTGTTCACTGGGCACACTGGGCCAGTCTGTACCCATTTGTTGGTGTCCTGACAGGCCCCCCAAGAACATTAGGAGTTTGAATTATCCAGACTAACAAGAGCTAGCTGTCTGCTAGTGTCTGCCATCTCACCAGCTTTACAGTAGCCTGGCAAGGGGGAGCTTTTGCCTTGCAGAAACTTTAGGCTAAGCTGGGGCCGCCAACCCTGGTTGGTATTTGCTGGTGTTGGTTCTCTGTGCGGCCCCACCGACGCTCGTGCTGGTGGGGAGAGCAGCAGTGAGGTGGGGTGGCTGGGGCAGGAGAAGGAATCGCTGCCTCAGTGGCTGGGCTCACCTGTGCTCGTTCACAGAGCTTACAGACATGCTGCCTTGATGCAGCTTGGTGGAGTTTTTTCCACTGACCAAAGGTTTTCGGAGCAGGTCTTTGCCCAGGATCGGCAGGGAAAATGCCAATTTACTTGTGATGCCTTACTGCCCATTGCATGAAACCTGCACAAAAAAAGAGATCCCATCCCAGTAGTGGTTTCCTCCTCTTGTTTAAATGAATTCAACTGCTCAGCTTCCAATTTCCCCATCAGAGCTCCACAGCAGCCAGCCCTGTTTGTGGAAAAGCCAGCAAGCATGTTTCAGCCAGTGTGGGGTATTAATGCAGGAAGCCAGCACTGGGTTGGTTCTCCTTGTTCCTCTTGCTATAGAGTTTCACAGCCTGGGATATTAGTAAATATTTATGTTTAATTACATTCACTTAAGAAAAACAACCACAGCCAAGAAAACTACAGAGCAATTTAATGGGTTTTAACTTGCCACACTAAACTGCCTTCTTAAACATAATGAATTATATGAAGTCATCCGGTTTCAGACTCTCTTAAAGAGGTAATTTAATTCAAATAAGGTTGCGCATTTCTAGCTTCAGTGTCTGAAAACATTTACAGTGCCAGTAACTGTTCCATTGCCCTGAGTTATTCTGCAGACTGAGAGACGATACCAAGCTGAGCTCAGAAAAGCGTGCTGTGGTTTGGTGTAACAGATAGATGAAATTGCTGCGTTCATTGCCTCAGGCGAGAAGTGCTGGGTGAGTGTGGTGGAGTCTCCTTTTACGTCAGACAGCCCGTGTTAAAACAAAAACAGGAAAGTAAATATGGCATTAGCTGCTACTAACGGCATTATTTTTAAAATCTTTTCCACGAGAAAACATCTTACAAAAGGGCTTCTTCCCTCTGGTTCGTAGATATAAGGCTGCCTTTCTCACGTGTGGTGACCAGATTCAGGTATATGTCCTTTGGTCCATTGTTGCAATATAACATAAAGATGCTGCTGCTCCCTGGCAGCACTGCAGAGCTCATATTCAGGGAGGAAAGAAAGGGAACATTGGGTTACCTATACAACTCGGTTTTTTCCCTGAGAGGTAACTAATAGAAGGAACTAAAGAAATACCTGTACTATTCCACCTATAGAACCCCAGCTGCTGAACTATGTGTAGGATTAGAAACACCCATCAGGGCATTTTTCCCCTCAGAAGACAAATGGTTATCATTGGATTGCGTTTGGCAGTTAAGAGTCAGAAGGTCTTGCCACAAGAGCTATAAAACTTTGTGAGGCTTTCAGTGTCCTTTAAATGGTCGTCCTTTAAAGTAATTGCAAACTCTAAAGCTCCTTATGGGGCTTAAGGGCTTTATTTGCCAGGACAATTGCACACCTTGTGAAAAAAACTGTAATCCACATCCCAAGCTCAGTTCTGCCAACTTTCCAGATGTTGATAGCTAAGCTTGCAAAAGCTGCTAGATGTTGATTGCTAAGCATGCAGCCTGCACGTATGTCTGTCAGCATGGTAGACAGCAGACATTCAGGGAGAGCCCCTGTATTCCTGATATATCCCCAAAGCTGGATACACAACTCACACTTCGCAGCTTTGCTCCTCTGTTCAAAGCACGTGTAATGACTGCAACGCTGAGCAAAGATTCATGTACTGGAAAGTGCTGCACGTGTAACAGTCCCCACACAAAAACACTGCCATCATCCTTCAGCTGCCCACCATGACCAGCTGTGGAGATGATACTTCGCCAGCTTTTGAATAGGGCTGTGAGCACACACAACATTCAGTGGAACCAGCCTTGGCTTCAGAGCTTATGAGGTCCCAGTGAAATCACAGTCCAAGGTTATTCAACACTATGTTTTCCAGTCATCTCCCAGTTCAGATACCATTTCCCATCTATTAAAGCCTTATCTGAGAACACATGAATGCCTCTAGATTCATACTCCAGCCTTGGAGCAATTCCATGCCTTTCAAGTCAACTGATTGAAGAGTGAACCATTGATCAGTATTTGTACAGGTAATAACATCAGCTTTTGGATTGCTTAAAATCCTTGAAGATCACTTCACAGAATGGCAAAGGCTTTCTTTCCAGTACTTGTGGGATAGGGACTGTATCCTTCCTGGAGTCATGCAGCATCTGGCTGGGTGGAACCGTAAGTTTGCAGGCACTGCAAACTACGTGACTGTTAATTTGCTCTGATTGCAAGCTCTTCGTGTCCATCCACATTCAGCTAGCTCTGACTGCTAATTAATTATGTGCTTAAAGTTTTACTCTCATAATACAAAAGTCACCCCTGGGAGAACATTGCTGAACATGCCTGACGAATGCACAATCTCTTCTTTAAAAGAAGCCATGTTTGAAGTTGCTCAGGTGTTCTCACAGAAGACTTCTGATAGGATTATAAGTGAACATACAGCAATGGAAAGAAAATATTCATTAGAAGGGATTACATTTAAACCTTTCAAGACGACTGATATATTTTCCCTTTTAACTTTGACTTGAGTGAGCTGTTGAATGGAGCTCAGAGATTATTTCTTGTCAGAACGTATCAAAAAACCCTGAGATCACTAAGGCATTTGAGCATGTTGAGCATGAAATTTTCATTGCCCTCTGTGGTGCATTTTAACTATGTCTAAAAACCAGTATTCACTGCTAAGGGTACTTAGTCATCTTTTAAGAGAACTAATTTCATTTAAGCTCATGGTCAGTAATCAGTCTGGAAATGAAACCATTAATTTTAATGCAGTAAGTGCATGTATACATTAAATTTTATTGCTTTGTCTGAATTTCAAAGGGCAAAAGTAGGGCAATTTCAGGTCAGTGTAAAGTCGCAGGTGCCTGTAATTTACTGCTCACCTCTTAAGAAAGGAGAGCTCAGTGTTTCAAACTTTTAGTCCTGCATATCAGTGAAATGAACTTCCATGCTGTATGTTTCAGGAAGATTTGGATCAAGCTTTTGGACTACACCATTGATGTGTGAGGACCCTCTCACCTAAAGACACAACATGTGCAAAGTGCACAACAGACTCAACTGTGGGCTGCCATTACAACCAGGAGCAACACAGATTTCATGAGTCCTGAAACTTGCTACCCAGGCTTGATGTATGTAAAGATCTATTGAGCCAGCTATAAATGCATTAAAGAAAGCATAATAATAAGAGTGCAATCAAAGCCAAGAATATTTCCGTTTTTTCAAAGGCTTCCAAACATTTTATATGCCACAAGATCATGTGCAGACTCAAGGCATCACATTTCAAGTTAAAGTCAGACATTCATCTGTAACTTTGAATATATGGGTTGGAATCAAACACAATATTTTCACGTTACTTGAGTTTAGGCTTTCTTTGTGTTTTTATGTTCCTGTTCAAAAGAAAGGAAATCCCTGATACCAAGACAAGTAATCTGTGTTCTGAGCCAATAAATCCTCAGGGAATTTGAAGCAGGTAGATTGTAAGAGGCCCTTTTTGAAGTCTGAAAAGCAATGGGTGACATTAGCCCGATTTTAATGAGAGTTGCAGGTGCTCAGCTTTTAGGAAGAGGTCATTTCCTGTGTGTTGGCACAATGACAAAGATGGAGGATTGAATGGTTCTTCTGATTCACAGCTCAGTAATACAGACTTCCTAACTGGAAACAGCTGAAAAGATACCCTTGGAAAGCTCTTGGTGCCCTAAGACATCCTAAACACTTCAGGCACATCTCAACATCATTAAAATAATAGATGCAAATAAGAACCTGCTAGCTGGTAATCGACAACAGTTCCTTTCCCAGTCCTTCTTGTTTGGTTTCATGTTCAATACGGATGTCTTGTGGCTTTGCTGTCATCCTGACTGCAGGAAGAAAAAGAAACAAACCCAAAAACCCCAACCACTAGTGCCAATGCATTTCTTTGTATCTAATTTTAACAAGAGCAATTGATCCGTTGGAGACTGGAGAGCCTGGGATGGTAGCCTGCTGGGAAAGCACAATTTTGACAACATGTCCAGCCATGGGCTGGACCTAAAACACCATCTAAAATCACCTAAACTTTCTTGTTTGTCTCTCGACCTCTGTTTTCAGTCACAGCCAAGTGATTCAATACAAATTCCCTTGAACAAACATACAAGTAAAACCAGGTATTTACATTTGAAGTGGATCGTCATTAAGGCTTCAAGCTGTCAATAGGAACAGCACAGGAAAATGTTATTATTAGACCCGAAAGTCTTCAAGAGAATGTGTGAGAAGAAAGGCTAATATCAAGGGACCAGTAATCTGTTCCTAGCTGGCTTTTAATTCCACTTAGCAAACGTGAATGATTTTGAGTGTTGAATGAAGAAGCAAGCTACAGAACCTGCACCAGGCATGTAAACTACAGCTGGCTGGAACACGATTTGCCTGAAGGCAACATTTTTAAGTTCAAAGGTAAACATTTGGCTTTTTATAGAGAAAATTAGTTGTACAGCATATTTGACTTAGTATGCTGCTACCCAGTCCAACTTTTATTGAAATGTATTAAAAAAATAACCCTTCTTTCACTGACAGCGTGCAGTTTCCTAGAGAGCTGCATACTTGCTAGTAAACATCAGTCCTCTGGGCCAGGTCTAGAAGACAGAGGTCAGAATTTCTATAACTTAATATTTTCCAAGGCACCCTAAAGACTTCATATTACCTTCCCATGTAAATTGTTTACAGCCAGCTCCAAAGAGGAGCTCTCCTGCAGGACTTTGACCGTGCCTGTAAACTGATAAAAAACCTCCCCCTGGAAAATTCCCCTGGTGAACCTCATCATAATATTTTATTGTCTTCGATCCTAATCATATACACAGGGATCCTTTCTGGTAAAAACACGGGCAATAACTAACACTGAGCAAGGAGAGGTCTATACACTGATCCTTATAAAGCAGTGATGGTGGCATTTTGTAGCTCTTCTCGCTGTTGGAGTACATGGAGCTTTCTAAGGCTGCACCAATGTCAGCGCATGCTTTCCTGCAAAGCCGTCACATAGCATTTGCATGCAATTTTGGACATTTTAGTATGGCCTGCTTAGGTTTTATTTCTCATAATTGTGGGGCTTTTTTTGTTTAAGTAAACTCTTTTAAAGTGAGGAAAGCCTAAGCTGCACAATGAGGTATTGAGAACCATGTGTTCCATGGTACAGAAAGATATGTTATGATTCTTATCTTCGTGAGACTGTGAAAAAATAGTTCTTTGTCCTCAAACTCATTAAAAAGTTATTTAATAAAGAACTTGAAACCATTATCAATATTTACAAAAGAAATGCTTGAGAGCTGAGTTATGTGTTTTGAAATTCACAGAAGGCTCAGTGCATTGAAGCAACAATATATGTGATAGGAAGTATAGCTGACATTTTCCAAATATAAAAACCAGATGATGGAAGGTTTAATTTCTGTGAAATGGAGCAGTAGCTGAGAGCCTAATAATCTCTCAGGAATATTTTCAACCCATTGAGGTGCTCAAAGAATATAAAATTCTCATAATTTCTGTCAAAGCCGTTGACATCTATGTGATTTTGCTAGATTCAGAGGTGGCTCCAGAATTAACCTAGATTTGAGATTAAAACAATTTTGAATTTTTTTTGGGGGGGAGAGTGGATGTTGTTTTATTTTCCCCCTGAATAACAGCATATAGCCAGAAGAATCCTCAGAAATCCCTTTAACCCTTGACTCATGGGTGCCCAATGCCTGTTGGCAGGTCCGTCTCCACCAGCCAAGGCGGCAGGGTGCTCCTCTTCCCATGGCCATGTGCTGAGCCATGCAGGCATGAGCATCCTGACTCTGCAGCCAGTTCAGGGCTTGGCTGGCCTGGCAGAAACCCACTGGGCATCTCCCCCTGTTGCATACAGGTAAAACCTTATAAAATGAAGGCCTTGTTGCACTTGTAAGATCATGGCTCAGGCCTGTTACTTCTGCTAGAGAAGGACCGTGGAAAGAGGCATAGCTGAGTTAGAGGTAGAAAAACACGCTGCGTGATTATCGTGTGCTCACCCAGTGGTGTGGGGTGATTGGTTGAATTAAGCTTGTTGTGCTTTAAAACTGTGTAAACAGCCAAGGAACTATAAAAGACGCTGTGTGGTATTAAAGATGAGCTCTTTGCCTGAAGCTGTCAGCGTGCGTGTGAGTCGTGACCCGTCTCAACAGCGACATCCCCCCATCTGTGAGTCAGTGCATTAACTGTCCTAAAGTCCATGCCAGCAAAATGGCCTTTAAATCCACCTTCTGTGTTGTGAAACCTGCCCCAGCTGTTGGAAATGTATGTGCTGTGTGTCTGTTTCTTTCATTCATATTTGAATTAGGGACTGACTCGATGCTTTTATGCAGCAGCTGATAAAAAGCACCTCAGTACAGAATAATTTCTGTAATAGTTTTTAATACTGAGCCCATTATGAGTATCCATGGTGGAGGGAAACCCATCATGTAGTCTCCTGCCAGAGCACTCCAGTAAGAGATGAGGGACAAGGGATGAACTCTGGTCCCTCTGGGATTCAGATATGTAGGTCTCCTGGACTTCAGGACAATCCTAACCACCAGGATTGGAATCAGGACCAAAAACACTAGGCACCAAGTTAGGCAGTAATAACTACAGCCTCGGGCATCAGGTCTGCACAGGTGATCCCCTTACCCATATACTCACTATTACTGAAGGCATACTTAAGTCTGAGAAATTCCCATCCGGGGTCCAACCACACATACAAATATTCAATTAGTAAAAATAGTTTTGTGAGATATTTCCCATATGATGTGTGAAAATCCCAAACTGTTTGTGAGGTTGTTTAACATGATGCAATTGGTTTTTATCAATGATGCAGTGCTCGTGTGAGTGTACTTCACTGCTCATGCTAACAGGGCTATCTGTTCCCTAAACTATGCCAACAGTTCATTTAAAAATATTCAGGCAAAAGACAAAAAACCCCCACATAATTTATTTTTCATTTTAAATTGCACACCAGGGACTTTCAATTTATACTTTAGCAGGCTTGAAAATGGTCTAATTGGAATGAAGAGATGGCAAAAGGGTCACAGAGTAGATGCAGTGACCAATATCATATCTGAAGGCAGGAGCCTGACCACTGAGTGCTTTAGCTTCCCCAGAAGTTTCCAGCTTGGTCAATGCATGCTCTAAGGCTGAGCTTTAAGCAGTAGTTGGATGAAATCTAATCCATACATCTGGAAACAGCCTGTGTATCACAGCGAATACGTGCAGAGGAGGCTGCTCTTGTATTTGTGTCCCATGTGTTTGCTTTTATTTGATTTTGTATTTGGGTGGGAAAGGGAAAGAGGAAGTTCTCTGACATTTTCACATGCCTTTTTTTTTAAGTGACTCTGAGAAACAATTTAAACATCTTGTCTATTTGAAGGAGAGGCTGTAAAGGGACCTGACATCTTTTCTTTTCTCCCATGGAAAGTACTGCATTCCCATCTCTAAGAACCACTACTGCAATTATCCTGCCTCCCAGCATCCTTGGAGGTAGATACCAAAGGCACAGGAATAAATTACAGATCTAGGTCTTCCTCTTTGCCATGTCTTTGTGAACGGGTAGATAGCAAGAAATCATCCTCTGAGTACAAAATACTCTGCTTCTGCTCCTTTCCATTGTTCTGTGCTGCTGGAACAACTAAGATTCAGACAACTTCTTTCTGTACCTCTCCAGTCTAACCCTTCTATTTCTGCGCTGATTTTAATCCAAAAATGTTTAAGCCCCCTAAAAAACTACTGGTGCCGCAAAGGATTTTACGGCCTGGCAAAATATCTGCCTCTGTATCTTCTACAATCAGGCATAAAAGTTCACAGCTCCTAAACCTCTTCAGCACTATGTAAACAGATGAATTAAAATAAAAACTTTGGTGGTGATTAATTATGCCTGGATTAACAAAATGCCAGCCTTTGCTTACTGTTCTGGGAGTAAGGAGGAGAGGAACAAGCACTGCCCTGCTAGAAGTGGCTCAGTCACTGCATGCAGTCATTGCAGTCTGCAAAAGGGCAGAGGAGGAGGCAGAGGAGGCTGAGAAACTGCCATTTTCTCTGCTGGCAGGAGGAAGAATCAGAAGGGATGACTGAAGGGGCTGCAGGAAGGAAAAAGGGAGTGTGGTGGGAGAAGTAGGCCTGGTGGTGAAAATGGGGACAACAAGAAGACCTCAAGCAGAGCCTGAAGAGATGAGTGGTAAAGACACAGCAGAGGCAGCTGTACCTCCCCCCACACCAGGGCAGCGAGGCAGGCAGAGGGCAGCCACTTCCAAGGAATGCTAGGGCTCTGCCTCAGTGGTTTGAAGTCACACACTTGAGTTTTAGTCTTTCTTGCTTTAATGCTGCAGCTGCCCAGGGCCACGGGTTGCCCTGGACTCCGGCCTATCCTGATTCCCAGAAGAAGCTCCCAAAGCTTATCTTTGCATGGAGAAAAGTGATGGTGCTAATGGTGAAATTTATCACTTTTAAGCCATAAATCCCAAAGCATTTAGTGACCTACACATCTGCACACTGTGCTCATGTAGTATCACAGTTATTGCAAATACTACCGTGAGGTTGCCTGAACATTTTGCCTCCCATAACAACTGTGTGAGCCATGGCCACAGAGAACTGCACCTGAGGCTCAGCAGCACAGACAGCGCCCAGCTGTGGCCTGTAAAATTGCTCCTTTCCAGCGTGATCCTCAGCAGAACCCTTGGTTCCATGTGCTGAGTGATTAGACCAGCACTGCTGAAGCTGTTTCTTCACTTCTGAGCAGGTCCTCATTTGATGTCAATTCATGAAGCTCCACAAATGAAGCCTATTCACACTGGGAGCCCACCTCCTGCATTAAAGTATTAGGTTATCGTTTTTTAGGCTGATCAGATGTTATGTGCATGTGTGTGGGGTTTTCCATTTCAGACTACCAAAAAAAGAAGTAAAGGTGAGAATCCCAAGAGTGCCTACAATCCAAGCCACGGAGAGCTTGGATTGAACTACAAATGTGGGGACAAGGCAAGGCAGTGTGATTCACTGAGAGGGGAGAGCCTTGGGTTGTCTCCTGGGTGCTGCAGGATCAGGGGTAAGTCACTTCCCACGTGCATGTGGACTTTCCCCTTCCCATCTGAGGTGTGACACCTTCCAGTTGCCCTTGAGTATAGAGCCCCACCTGCTCCTCTGGGGTTCCAGTGCTGGGGACACAGGGCATTTCTAATGTAATATAAATCATCACATGAAAGACGGGATTTAAAAACAATTTGTTTTGTTGCTGGTACTTCAACATACTTTACAAGTCATATCAAGAGGATTTTTAAAAAATCTTTCTTTATGAGCTGCTTTCTTTTCCAGAATAGTATCCTTGGAAATGACCCACTGGGTAAAAACAAAATCAATACTAAATCCCTGTGAAAACCAGCCGTTTGAATTTCCGTGAATGCCATTACCTTCGAGAGCCTGCGCTGCGTTTGGGTGGCACTGTGGAGACAGAACAGCTGGGACTGAGGGCTGGCAGCACCGCGATTGCAGAAGGTGCCGTCGGTGGTCATGCAGAGCGCTGGGGAGCGCATCTGTGTGTGCGCCAGGCTCAGACACAGAGCTCGCCGTGTGAGCTCAGGCCTGTGCCAGCTCATGCTGCCGCGCTTCACACCAGCACAGCTCAGGTAAGACGCAGCCACACCGCAAACGTGAAATCAGTGGGAAGAAGAAGCCACAGAGCGAACAACTCACCTCAATAACCCGCCCAGTTGTTCAGGCAGCTGCCTGTGCCTTTACCCCATTATGCACCAGATAATGTGACCACTGTGCTCATACAGACGTTTGCACCCCAGCTGTGCTGCCAGGTTCTGTTTTTCCAGGTGCCAGGCACCGCTCAGGAGCTTACATCCTCAGACTAAGGGGGCTTGAGGTTTGTTACCATGCTCATCAGACAAACACATAATTTTTGAAATACCTGTGAGAGGTGACCTCCAGAGTTTTTGGCGTGTCCTCAGGGAATGATCAGCTACAGAAACTCTGGGTTTTTTAAACAGTTACTGGAGGAGCTTGTGGAGATACTACTCAGAGACTGGTAGAGGGGCCGTGTGGGAGCTCAGTCTTTCCTCCTGGCATAATGAACTAGGGGAGCTGAGCAGCAACTGAGAGGAGTGAAAAAGTACTTAAGATGCTTGGAAATATCTGCCTGTCCTCTGACTACCTACCCCGACCTTTGTAGAGACACGCCCGTGTGCCAGAAGGAGCGGGAGCTCTGCTGTAGGTTTTGAAGGCACTTCCCAAGCTGCCCTCATACTTCTGCATATGGTCCTGCCATTTTATTAAATTCTTCTGGAGTTGCTCCTGACCTAAGCTAAGTACTTTTCTATTGACATCAACTTTTGCCACTTCACTATTCACCCCCAGGTTATTAATAAAGCATTAAACAATATTGGTCTGAGTCTCGCTCTCTGGGGCACCTCATTATTAATCTCTTTCCCTACTAGAATTGGCCATTTATTCCACACTCATTTATAACCAGATTTTAATCCATGACAGGACTTTACCTCTCACTTTGTGGTTACCAAGTTTCCTTAACAGTTTCTTGTATGGGTGTTTATCAAAAGGCTTTTGAATGTCCAAATAAATTATTTTCTCTGGTTGTTCTTTACTCACTATTTTATTAACTCTTAAAAGTGTAAAAGGTCTGACTGGCAAGATTTATTCTTACAGCAGCTATGTTTCTTTTTCTCTTTTGCCTGAGACTTGATATTTCCCTGCAGATTGTAAAATATTTAAAAGAGTGACCCTCTGAATCTAGTGGCTTGAAGCAGCACCAGATGTGTTGTCAATGTTTAATTAAAAAAAAAAGCCAATGTAATATACTGCTGACTTTCTCAACTACTTCCTTGTAATGAAGTTAAGCTAATAATGTAAAATTTCCATGAGCTCCTCTGTCTGTGTAAATATTTACAGGGTCTTTATCGCTGCAGTACCAGATTTCCACATACATTAACAGAGTTATCCTTATAACACCCCTCTGACACAGGGAAGCTTTAATCCCAGCTGCCTGAAGAATCAGGACACACTGACATCTGGCACATAAAACCTGAACTGCTGTGCTTTGAGAATAACAGGTTAGGAGATAAAACACTTTGTCCCACTTACAGATGCTGTATTCATGAAAAATGCAAGAATCATCACAATTCACAAATGTAATGAAAAAGGCTCAGTGCCCCAGCGCCTCTTCCCAAGCTCTCTAAACTCCAAAGTTCATTTTTCTCTTTGGAAAAATGCAGAGCACTGCAGGTAAAATCCAAGCTTTTCCTTTTTCACAGGCTATCTGAGCTCGTAGGTTTCTGCTGGCTCTGCTAGTGACCATTTATTTTGGACTCACACCACACATCCAGTGTTTCATTATGCATTTTTGCTCCAGCCAGAACTAATACAATTGGCTGCATCTCAGCTTGCTTCAAATATACTAGGGAGTGGGTTTCCTTGGAGAAAAGAAAGAAAGAACATCAGAAATAGAGATCCTGTTTAAAGTAAAAAACACTATAGAGATTGTAAGAAAATGTAAAAAGGCTACAAAATGTACATGTGCAAGGGCCCACAGCTGGCCCCACATCCCTGAGGAAAGAGAGGCTTTCCACCCTGCCCTGAAAGCTGACAAGTCCTTGGCAAAGCAGGGAATGACAGAGAGGTTGGACATGGAAGACCCCTCAGTGAAAAGGCATGCAGTCCATAGACTCTGTTTTCTCTTGACATCTGGCCTCACGTCTGAGGATGGACTTTCTGAAAAAGCTCACCCTCCACAGAAGCAGCCAGAGCAGGTGGCCAGGAATTCAAAAGGTTATGAAGTAATCGAAAATAAAAAAAAATTAATCCCTTAAGTGTCAATAGGAGCCATGTAAGCACAGCACAATTCTGGAAGAACAAACTGCCTCAGCAGAAACTCCGAATTATTCCAGCTTCAAGTTTCCATTTGTGGTTTTTAAGTCAGACCTTGAAGCTACCGATACTTGAAAATGTGGGATTTTTTGGGGGGGGCCTGGAGTCAAAATCCTTTGAGACCAACAAGGACTCGCTTGAAGATGCCTGCTTGTGAGAATAAAACAGGGTTAATGGAGCTCAGCTTAGCAAATTTCATCGACTCCATAGAGCAGTGATGCCCAAGCAGTTGGACTGGGAGCAGAAGGGCACAGGAGCACGGGGATTTGAGGTGGCTCCTGGCTGGGTTTGGAAGCCGACTCCCAACTGTCTTTCCATCACCCATTCCTGAAACACAAGCTTTGCCTCTGGGATGCCCATGGCTCCTGCAGCAACAAAATTATTTCCCCAAGGAGCAGCCAATGTATTGCCAAGACCTTAATCTCATTTAGTGGGGTAGCATGGTTTTAATTTTTCCGTGTTTGATCCCTCAGCTTTAGGAATATTGATAGAAATAGGGGCTGTGAGGATTAAATAAAGAGCAGCTTGTTGCATATGAAAAAATACCCCTCAGTCCTCACTTTCTCCGCGGTGATTCAGCTTTTCCAACAGCGCTGCCGAGATAAAAAGGCTCGCATGTGAGCAGAAGTGTTAGCAAGGGCTGTAATTCTTTCAGCGCAGCCTCTTGCAAAAGGGCCTTTGGCTGCGGGAGCAGATCCCGCCTGCTCCCAAACCTCCTCCCGCGGCGGGGAGGGGCTGGGGATGCAGCAAAGGCTGCTCCCCCTTTTCACGCCAGCGCGGCCCGATCGCCGCGGCTCGCTGCTGGCTTCAGGGGAGCTCTGCTGATGCACCCGCGTCGCTCTCCCTGGCCAGCGGCTGGAGGAGGCGGATGGAGGAGGCGGATGGAGGAGGCGGATCGCCCCTCCCCGCCCAGCCGGGCCGAGCTGTGCCCCCGCGGGCCGCCCGCCTCGGCATCACCCCGGCACCGCCGCCCTAATCAGTGGCAGACCCCGAGCGCAGGGTAATTAGAAACATCGAAGGGGCTTTCTATCTTTTGAAATCTGTCTCTCAACATCAAAGTGCTCCGCGCAAGTCGTCCTCCAGAGGCCGGCTCCCATATCTAAATGAGTGATGTATTTCATGGTATCTGTCGGGAAGGATATAATGAAGAAAACCGGCTTTGAGTCCGAGCATGATGTGAAAAACAGGTGGCCCGCTGTTGCGGAGCATCTGTTTTGCAGTCCGGTTGTGTTCCTGTAAACTGCGCAAACACGGTGGGTGCGCAACCTCCGCGGGCGCGCAACCTCCGCGGCGCCCGGGGATGCTCACGGGCGAACCCCCGTGTCGCTGCGGACCCTCTTCCTCCCGTCCTGCAAGAAAAGCGGGCACTGCCCCCGCCTCGGGGAGGTGTCCATCTCCTCCAGACACCCAGGGCTGCGGGTACCATGCCTGGTACCTGGCAAAGCAAGATCTCTTTTCCCTCCGCGCTGGCCCTGCCGGGGCCCCCATCCGCCCCCACGGGGCCGCAGCATCCCCAGGGCCACACTCCACTCTCGTGGCGGGCACGGCCACACGGAGAAGCCGGCTCCCCACTCCATGAGGCCGCTGGCCTGGGGTCACCCCCGGCCTGGCCTGTAAACAATATTCCGCTGAGCTCACACCGCTAGCTGGTAGCGATTCCAGGGCCGCCCCCTCTGCGGGCTTGCACAGCCGCTCCGACTGAGCGCGGCTATATTCTGACTCTTATCTGCGCAATAATAAAAAGTGTTGGCTCGTATCAACCAAGCCGTAAATCCAGCCGAGCGTGCACGTTTCAAAGGCATGGGCAAATCGCCGTGATTTCCCCGGCGGACGCACAGGACGGCGGGCAGCGGGAAAAGCGCACCGGTGGCCCCTCCGCGCTGGCTTGGCGTGCAAGGCACGGCTTGGGATGACCGGCTGGGTAAAAATGCACCGTGTCTCCCCAAGAGCCCTCTGCCCTGCCAGAGGCCGGCGGAAGAAGGGCTCCGCAGCGGGGGAGGTCCGCTGCGTTCAGATCACCCACACCTACCGCGGGAAGGCAACCCGAGCCTCCCGTCGCCTGCGGGGGCTGGGGGGATCCCACTCAAAACAGGGAGGGCTGCAGGTGTCACTACACCTTTGGAAATGCATTTCCTACCGTTATGAACGCCTTTACGTTGAAAAAAACCCAATAAAATTCCCGGCCTGCGACCCGTGAAAATCCCACTTATTCCAGCGGGAATGGGCTGCCTCTGGAAGGTAAAATGCTGCTCCCGACGGATCAGAAAAGCAGACGATGAAGGAAAGGAAAAAAAAAAACCCAAACCCATAAAAGAAACAAAAGAAGACCCGAACCCCCAACCAACCAAAAAACCCATTCCATCCATAAAAGCTTCCCCCCGAGCCGTGGTCCCCTCACCCGCGGGGAGGGCAGGTGGCACCGCCCCGGCGGGCGGAGCGAGTACCGCGGGGCGGCGCGCAGCAGGGTGCGGGAGCGGCGCGCCCGCGGAGGCTGGGCTGGGCGCCCGGGAGCCTGCTGTCCCTTCGGGGGCAGACAGCCCCCCCCCTTCCTACAGTGGTTATTTTTACTTTAATTGGTGATTAAGCGCCCTCCCGTCACTTTTCTGCGGTCGTTGGTGCCAGGCTCGGGAGTCCCGCGGGGTTGGGGCGCCGGGTCCGGCAGCAGTCCGAGCCTCTGCCCGCCCCGTGTGCGGGGCCGCGGGTGGGCCGTGCTCCCGGTGCCTGCGGAGGGCTCTCGGGAAGCAGCGACAGAAAGGCTCCGAGGCTGCGGGGAGAGACGGTCGGTCTGCACATCCCCTGCCGAGGCTGCCTCCTCCCGCCTCCTCCCGGTCTCGCCGCTGCCTCCGGTCCCCGGGCGCTTCCCCGCGGGTCTGGGCGCCGGCAGCGGACGGGCGGGGTCTGGGGGCTGAGTTTCCCCGAGCTCCGTTTTCTGTCAGTGCTAGAGGAAACGCTGACGATCACTGATCGGTGGTTCCCGGGAACCGCGGCTGCTGAGGTTTTTTTGGTTTGGTTTTTTGTTGTTAGTGTTGGTTTTTTCCTCTACGGTCTGTCCGATGTGTATTACCGAAATGTCTCGTCCCTTTCCCTTATTGGAAATGATTTCCCACTTCTATTGTGGTGAACTTTGCCTCGCCTGACTCTTTACGGCTTTTCTCTTGTTGATGGTCTCTCCTTTGTGGAAGTTTCGCGGGCTGATTGTATTTGTTAATTAGTTGCTAACAGCATCGTAATGTGGGCTTGATGGATAACCATGTCATTAGCACTCACCCCTGCAATTCACATTTCCAACCGGGCAGGGGCTACCCCCTGCCGAGCCCGTGATTTGTGGCTGTTCTTTCCAGTGGGTGACACGCACCCCCATCCCCTCTCTGCTCTCCTCCGCGCCCGCGCTGTGCCGCGGCTGGAGGGGGCGCGACCGCTGCAATTTTCACTCCCAATGACGAACCCGCAGCTCCCGGCTGCAGCCGCCTCCTTTCGCTTTATTTTGGTGGGGAAAAGACATCGAACCCCTCTCCTTTGTGTGGCTCTGTGGGTACGTGGGTGCTCGTACAACACACCCCACCAAGCCCCGTGGCTGCCGGGGAGGAGGATAAGGGCATCCCGCCCAAACCCCTGCCGGCGTGACTTTCCCCGGGCTGCGCGGCCACGCGTGGGAAGAACCACAGCCACGCAGCTCCCTCCCCGCCCGGCGGCAGCGCGCAGGGCCCGCCCTGCCCGGTAGCGCCCGTCGGGGGGGTCCGCCCGCCCGCCCCGCC
>VXBT01001283.1:289319-350560 GCA_013400235.1 Oriolus oriolus
TACAATATATATGATAGAGGGGGAAAGAGCTCTTTCCAGAAAGTACCAGTGCCTTCAGACAACATGCTGACATATCCACCGTGCCCTCCGCCCAGGGAAGGAGCCAGATGTGTCAGCTGTGGCAGATGTGGTGAATCAAGTGTAGCAAAAGAAACACGGAAAACCAGCGAGAGGGAGAGTGGTTTAGCATTAGGCAATGCTGAGGCGAAGGCAGCTTGCCTTCCTGTTTTTATTTCCATGCTCTGCCCGTCATTGCACGAAGGGCCAGCGCTGGGCCATCCCACGCCTTGCCCCCGCCGTCTGGGGCTGCCCGAGGCTCCCTGGGGCGGCAGCCGCTGGGAAGGGCAGGTGCAGGCTGCAGTGGAAATATATTTGCTTTGGAGTGGCGAAGAGAGGGGTAGTTCATTAAAGTTGATTTTATAATGAAGGGCACCGGGGAAGAGGGGGAACTGGGTCACTGATTTATTGTAACAGAGGATTTAGCGGCCCGCTAATTGCTTTGCAGTCGCTCTGTGTCAAATGCGGTGCCCGATCTCTTCCTTTCACTCCGTGCTGCGATTTCTTTTCTTGCAGAGTTCAAATGCTGCTGTCTGAATCCTGGCTTTCTATGCATTTTAGTGGGGAAGATGATTTAGCGTGCTTTAATTCCTTCCTGCCCATATTTGAGGAAGAAAAGAAAATCAAACCATTTGCAGTTAATTTCAAACAACGAGCCCAATTGTAGTAACACAAAGGCAATGCTTGATTTAGTGTAATAATGTAATTATAGCCCTGGAGTATCAGAATTAAGGGTGGTGCCATTCTTTCTTCGTTTGCATGGCTGAAGAGAAGGGAGGGAAGGTCTGAAACTGCAGACGTTTGGAAAAGTGCGAGCTTGGTTCTGTGACAGTTATTTATTAGCACTTCCAGTGTGAGTTCACAATGATTCATTTAAGAAGGAGCTACCGCTTTCCTAAAAACACACACAAAAGCTCGGGGAAAAGGGTCGGCTTTGTCTGAAGCTGATGGAAGACGCTAGCTGCTAACAGCACCAATGGCTTGCTGGCTGCCCAGACAAGGCCGGTTCACTTGGCGTATTTAGCTTTAGTGTAAAGTTAAAATGTTTAGATGAAATACCGAGATGGCATCAGCACTAGAAAAGTCACCATCCAAATATCAAAGCAGTTCCTGTATGAATTGGTTCAATTAGCTCTATTGTATTTGTAACTCAGTTTTTTAAGACGGTCATGATTACAGGGAGAATATTTGTGTCTTGCAAAATTAATTGATTAAAATAGACTGCAAATAATACATCACTTGCTGTTGTCAAGTAGACTTAAGATGTGCTAGCCGATCAGAATATTTTTAAATACCTATTTTTAAACAGGATTTTCTTTTCTTTACATGTGATAATCAAGAGATTTTTTTACCCTAATGGTTTCCCTATACATATGCATAGCCAACAGGATAGGGCAGTTTTAATTTTAATGTGAGAATTAAAATAATAAAGCTTTGTATATGGTCTGCTTATTCCAGGTGGAAGTAGACAATCTTTCCAAGTCTGAAGAAAGTCAATATACAATTAATTTCCAGTGCAAACTCATTTTCATAGGGAATGTACGGACTCTTGAAGGGGTCTGGTCCTTCACCATCCTTTTTGCAGGAATCCACTGTTGTTTTCACAGAAGGCAGGGGGGAAGGGGAGATTGTGCTATAGTGGAAACAGCTACTCAGGGCCCTCTTCCCTGTTGCCAGCGGGTGGGCATTGAATCCCTTTAGTCGTGGTAGTGGTGCAGGATTCCCAGCAGCGAGTCTTATCTGTGTCTGGCTGGAGTTTGGCCATCAGAACTTTGGGAACTACTGACATGAGAAAAGTGCTGCAATTGCTGATAGCAGCTGGTGCGTGTCTATATGGAGAATTTGTCATTCTTAATTTTTGGATGGGGCAGCAGAGGTTTCCAGCTCTTGGGGACCTAACCTCTCAAAACCAAGTGCCTAATAAGAATTAACCTTTGAGGCTGGGGCTGGATAGGCTCTGCCTATGCACCCCACCTACAGGATTGCTGTGTTTAGGAAGGTCATGTTAGTCTGGGAGTCTTTTCTATGTTTTTCTAAATTACCTCAGTTGAGCTGCTCTTGGGACAGGTTTGCTAAAGATGATTGAGGCCATGACATAGTGCAAGACCAGGCTGATACTGGCTGTTTCACTGGCGTTGGGATCAGAGGAACCTCAGCTCCCAGGCAGATGAGCCTGCTATATCTTGTCAGTGGTGGCAGGGGAGGTTGGCACCTCTTGCTGGTCCCCTCCTTCCTCTGGAAACTGCTGCCACCACCTCTGCCTGGTGAGCAGTGATGGAGCTGCTTCTTTGTCCCAGTCAGTCCATTGCTTGGCGTTACTGTAGGTGCACCTTGATGGAGATGAGGCATTTAAGTCTCTTGGGCACACTTGGAGATGGTTAGTGATGGTCGGCACAAGGTGTTGGGGATGGGCATTCATGTGGTGAGAGACAAAAGCAGGCAGTGCCACCTACTGATGGCTCGGCAGAGACAGCCTGCTGCTGCTAACAGATGTCCCCACAGCCCCAAGGAGCTCGGGCTGGAGTGGAGAAGGGCAGGGGGAGCAGACAGATGCGGTTTGGCGAGGAAAGAAGAATTACACAAAGTGCTTCTTTATTGTGAGACTGCTTCCCAAAAGGCCCAGATGTTATCCTGCACTTTTAAGAGTGAAGAAAGGATCTGTTAACAAGAACTCCAGAGCTGCTGGAAGCACAGAGCTGATACAATTGCAAACCCACTCTTAACTGTTCCTGTCCCTGGAAGGCAAGCTGCACATCCTGATGCTGAAGTCACCAAACAGTATTTTTTTTCCCATTGAATTCCTTGGGATGGCAGAGGGTGTTCAACTTGCAAAGCTGCTGGCAGGAATGGCTTTCCATAAGGCACGTGTCATCACGTAAGTTGTCCCTCCTTTTGAAAGTAGCATTCATAAAACTAATCCAAATCATTTGTTGAATGATTTCTATGGTTGCTTCTCAGTTTTATGCGCCACATAAATCATTCCATAAGACTGATTTGAATTTGTGCCTCCTTTTTGGGAGTTGATGGCTTGCAACCCCTTCCAGTTTCTTTGAGGAGAGCCCAGCACTGCTTCTTCTGCTCAGTGTCTTGGAGAGATCTGTGGTCACCACAGGATGCTGTGGGTATGATCAAGTTCTCCCTTGCTGCTTGCCTTTTTTCATGGGAGCAACAATGAATGAACAAGGTCATTCCAGGCCATCAGTATCCTGGCCTGGAATAAGTTATGACCAGGCCAGAATTGCAAGGGAAAGCACATGGTTTTTATAACTTATCCTTTCATTCCCCCTGCCCCGCAGTGTGGGGTAGCTAGGTAAATCTCTTCTCCTTGGTACCCACTGATAAGACACATGGGAATTGTTCCAAGCTGCACTAGGGAAGGTTGAGACCTGACATTAAGGAGGATTGTCAAACACCAGAACAGGCTTCCTCGAGAGGTGGTCCATGCCCCAAGCCCATCGGTGTTAAGGAGGCATTTGAATAATGCCCTCAGTAACATCCTTTAACTTTTGGTCAGCCCTGAAATGGTCAGGAAGATGAACTAGATGGTCATTTCCTGTCCCTTCTAACTGACCAACTGAAAAACCCTATCCAATCCTATCCCTGAATCAGATCACTGTGGCCCTTTTGCACATGCTCTGGCTTCTAGTTGCAGCCATGTTCGGGAAGGGCAGGCAGGGATGTGGTGGATGGCCAGGGAGGAGGAGAGGACCCCTGGAAGGAGACACCAGGGCTGGCATAGCTCTGCTCCTCTGCCTTTCTGCTCTCTGCATGGACACAGCGTTGGTGGATTCAGGCATCAGCTCGAGCCGTGCTTGGAAGTGTTGCAGGCCTGGTTTGTGAAGTATCTGTGTCAAATATGCAAGCTGGGCCTTTGAAAAGATGTTTTTTATGGATTTTTGCACCAACACAGTCATCTGAGGGTTCAGGTAGATGCCCCAAGACATCTAACTTTGGTTGCCATTTTTCATTGGAGTGATGGCCATGAAAAACCTGACAAGAGCTAGTTCTCACAGGCTCTGTGCTAATGCTAATATTGACTCTAGACTAATTTTAAAGGACTTGTTATTTTTCATCGCACTCAGCTGAACTGCTCAGTTTAGGTAATAGACACCAAACATGGATATTTTATATTGTTTTAGGCCAAATTTGGAACAACTTAGTTTGGAAAGACTTGCCTTTTTCTTGGACTGTGTAGCTGCAGATAGACTCCATGCCATGATAAAGTTCAAAATGATATGACTCATACCTAAGAAAGAAGATTTATACAGATGGGTTTATTATAATGAATCCAAGAGAAGCTTTTCTGAGCATGTGATGCACAGGGGTTATTTGACAGTTTTGTAATGCAAAATCATGTCATGACAAAGGGTTAAACTTGTGGTGGAGTGGAACTGAATGCCAGTGGCTGGGGATGGAGGTCAGAGGAACTTCTGATCTGGCTATTTACAAGGTAATGAACTATGCCTCCAGTGATATCAGCCTGTTTCCATTGAAATCATGGTTGTATGAGTGATCTATTTGTCTTCACTGGAAGGCTTTACAAGAGTAGGCTGCTTGTGTGATTAAATATTTGCAGGGTTGGGCCTTGAGCTTGTGCAGTGCAATCCAAATTCAAAGTGCTGTAAATGTTTTTAGTAGAAGAATTTTCCACTTCAGAGTATAAGAAAAGCAGGGGGAGAGAAAGGGAGATAATGTTACTAAGTAATAAGATTATAGCCAACATTATATGTGTCAGAGCAGCAGGTATGTATGGATATGTATACACACATATACCTCTAAAATATATGGAGATATCTGTGGACCTTTATGGATGTAGCAACAGATGTGGGTAAATGCACATAGTGTCTGTTTCTGAGTGCTACATTCCAATTTTTCTGTTAATGAAAATGTTTAGTAACATGTTCAGTAACAGTGCCAAGAATGAGATTCTTGTACCTTTTAGTTCTAGAGTTTAGTGCTAATCATAATATTACATTTATAAATAAAGCCTAGGAAGAACTGTGAATTTAGGGTTTAATATTTGAGTTATCCACTGCTTGCTCTCGGTTCCAATATCCAGCAGCAGACAAAATCCTGCCTCACAGCTGTCAGCAGACAGTTTCGGTCCCACTCTCAAAAGGTTCTGCATTGTAAAGGGGATGTGCTGTGTGAGTCTTCTTCCAGTGCAACTCAGCACTTTGCAGGCCTTGATTGCTAGATTTCAGTGGGAGAAAATAAATTTGCTTCTTGTGCGCCATCTCGATATATTCTATAGCAGGAAAGTTGGCATTGGATCGATCTGTAGTAAGTTTAGGCATTGAGTTCCCTGCATTTTCCAGGTTCCCTGCATGCTACAGGTTTGCATGTGCTTTTGGGCTGATTTGCAGTATATAAAAATATTTTAATATATATTTTTGAAAAATATAAAGCATTTTAAATATAGATGCGAATATTGTGTGCATCTGTTAGATATCAGAACAGGCATATACACATATGTCATGTAAATAAAAATATATATGTATATATGTGCTTGTGTGTATAAGTATGTATATTTGTATATGTATATACCATCAGCAATGAAGGGAAATTTTTAAAACACAAGTAATTAACAAATCTTAAAGTGACAGAAATGACTCAAATCGTCTATTGGTAAATCCTAGCTGTGTCAGGCTGTGCTGGGGATTTCTGCTCTTGCAGGGATGGACTGCCTGAGTGCTTCAGGGATGAAAAGTGAGTCCAAGGACTGGTTGCCTAAAAATATTACATTAACTTAGCAATAAAGTAGCAAGAGCTTCTCAAATATGCTGTTCTGGTTTTGAAATACAGCAGCTCAAGCAAATGGCTCATCAAAAGGCCAGTAGGAGCTTTTTATTTCCCCTGGGCACTAAAACTCTGCAAAATACAATCTCGACACAACCAGTTTTGATTAAGCAACTCTGTGTCCATGCATTTTTGAAAAGAAAGGCTGTGTCAAGTGTTGACTACTGTCACTCTTCATATGTGTGAGATTGTATTTAATTGCCCTTTTCTATTGTGGGCAGCAGTTGGATCCTACTGTAGTCAAAATTAAATGAGAATAGCAGTCCAAATTAAAAGAGAAGAGAGTTAGGTTTCTGAAATTTACTTCTGGTGTAATGCAGTTGAGCCTGTCACTTATATTACATCTGGTAATAGTGTGCTTGAAGTTCACGTTCCTGGACTCACAGAAATCTCACATTCATTAAAGATAAAAGGGGGAAATCGCCAGTTTTTGTGGTTGTAGAGAAAGAAAAATATTCACAATGTGTTGTAATTTTTAGGGAAATGGGAAATTTTTTAGGGAAATCCCGTGTAGTTATACAGGGGCATTTTGCCCTCCAGCAGTCCTGTCGCAGCTCGGCAGCAGAGCTGAGCTGGGCCAGCAGAGCCCCAGCTGGGGAAAGTGGCTGGAGACCTGTCTGGAAAAGGTGGGTCCTCCTGTTTGTGACTGAGCAACCTCCATGAAGGAAATGTAACACTTTGGCAATGGTTCTGATTTGACGTTATTTTTCTGGAAGTCCAGCCAGGGTGTCTACACCAAAGCAGGAGGGCTCATCGTTCGCACAGACTTACCCTGCTGATGACAGCTTAATAAGCTTCTTTATTTTGTGTTTTTATTCACTAAGCTTGTTGGCTTTTGTGTGGAGGCTGACCTCTGCTTTTGCCCTCCCCTGCTGCCCCAGCTCCTCTGAAAGGGGCACCTCTGTCCCCATAATTTGTAGTAAAAGGGAATTGTAAAGGGAGGTGAACTGTCTGGCTGTAGGGACACGGGCTCCTACAATGCAATATGACTTTCATGGGGGCTGACCCTGTATTCCCAGCGTGCCTAAAAACTGTTGGGAGTCAGTGGGAATTTTGGGTGCAGAGAGACTAAAGCAGGACTGAGCCTTTACAACTGAGAGAATCCAAACGGCGAGGGAATAATTTGGTACACGGGGCTACTCGAAAGAAATGAATTATGGCACATGATGTGAGAACAGGTCAACATTTCATATCTGGCATACATTTTTCTAAACAGACAGAAAGGCATCCCAGTATCGTGACTGTTTGCTATTAGATTCTACACAAAAATATATTGGGGTGGCATTTAAATGCAGTGACTCGAGATAGCAAAAAGATGTGGGATTGTATTTCTTTCCATTCATTTAATTGGAACCATACTGAAAAAGCGTATGAAAACCATCACTCTTCAATATGTCTGAAGTGTAGCTTTGTGACACTGAGAATGATGTCCAACCTAATAGAATTTCAGATAGAGAAGATATTTTGGCTCATCTTTTGCTTCCAGCTATATTCAGTTTCCCTGTGTGGTTATTTTTCTTGTTATTGTATGCACCAGCTATCTGTTTCTTACTTCACTGTCTGGGAATACAAACCATTCTGTCTCATTTCTGACCTTAAAATGGATTGGACAAAAACAAAAGGCAGTTTAAAAAAAAGTGTTTTGGGTAGTACCCTTGTACTCGTTTCTTCTGTTGTATAAGTCAGCTTTGTAAACGAAAGGCCTCAGTATTGCTGCCTGGGAATGTTTTGCATCTATATATATTCTGTATTTTGTAACATCTGTGTGCTGGGTGGTGGTTCATCAGGAGGGGATGAATGTAACCATTTCAGATGCTTAAACTGGCTGTTGGGACTTGCCCAGTTTGTAATCATGGTAATTGCACATACAAATATGGCCGTGTAATTACATGTGCATTTTTGCATTTAGTTTCAGGAGTTCATTTAGAAAAGTATAAATGTGGCCCAATAAATCCTTTATATCTCAGACTTCGGTGCTTTTAACACGCTCTATAATTATGTAGTAACAGTGTATCTGGAGAGGTTTCACTTAAGTAAAATCAATGAAGAGCACAGGTTAGATTATAGATACAGTCAGATGGGCAGTGAAGAATTTTGCCATGGTACAAACCGGACACTAAAATGAAAGAATTATGGGCAAAGCTCCAGCTCTCTGAGAGCAAACCTAACTTGTTGTTATTACTGTTGACATTCATGGATCAAGATACAATAGACACAAATAGGTACTGTAATTAATTTCCACTCATGTGTTCATATGCACCTAAATAGTGAGACTAATTTTTCAATATTGTTTGTGTAAATATATATATATGCATTACATTTGTATAATCAAAAGGAACGGATAACTGTTGTTTGTCTTCTGTGTTTCTATTCCTGGAGCTGTTTTCACAAATGTTGACAATGTCTGATGGAGACTGATACCTTTTTTGTATTCAGTGTTACTGTGAACCAACAGTTACTGCAATACTGTCATTTCCCAGTCTGGATTGCTTGCTAATTTCCCTTATGGCTTTTTTCCCAGTGGATAGTATTACTGTGCTAAAGACAAGAGCTGAATTCTTCAGATGGCACAGAAACAGATGCTAGATTTTGACACTCACAAGTGAGGGTTTTCAAACCTGCCAAGCTTCATCCTGTCTCCTTAGTGTGTCCACACGCACGAGGGGTGGGAAGTAGCTGGTAAGGACTGCAGAATCCAACCTTCCCTGAGAAAATAATATATATTGTAGTAAATATTTTCATTTAGTTTAACATTTGGTTAGCAAAAATAGCTTCAACAGTTGTGCTGATGTGATCCTCTAAGATTTAACTCCTGGCATTAAACTGCACAAAAATGGTGTCAGGGATGATAAGGAGCAAACCCAAGTCTGGTCTGAATGGCTCTAGATGGAGAAATTGTTGCTGTTGATATCTTTGTCACGGTTGTGGCACTAAAGACAAAGGTCAGTTTTCCTACTTCAAATGCTCATATTGGCATCTATCACAAATCCTCTTTTTGGCATGTTTTAAAATAAAATCTTCTAGCTCTATTTTTTTTGTTTAGGTTAATGTCCGTGTTTAAGCAGCTGTTTTGAAATACAGTGCCATTTTTACACCAAAAAGAAAAATTGTTTACTTCTTTTACATTTTTTGGCACCCTTTTTCCCTTTAAATGTAGACAGCTACAGTCAAAACTAGCAGCATGGTTCATAACAAATCCTGTGTTTGCTGACTTTAGCCTGGTCTTTGCTTTTCTGCCTGGGGAGGTCACAAGCCGTAAGAATGTGCTGGATGCTGGGATCTGCTCGCAGGGGCTGCGTGCAGCCTCAGCTGCTGCCTCTGGCCATGGCACTCTGCTTTCCTCAGGATTTGGGATCAGTCCCTGTTCTGGTCTGCCCCAGCCTGGCTTCCTCTGCACAGCCATATCCAAGTGCCCTCAGTACAGAGGAAACCCCTGTCATCTTCCCTTAAAAATGAGCTTTTTAAAATGAAAAGAGGTTTGAAAAATCAAATTGCTCAGGGCAGGGCAGTAGAGGAATGGCAACAGGGCACTTTTTTAATGCTGCACTTTCACACTGACCCCTTTACTGTATGTTTTATTTGACTGGGGGCAGAGATTACATTTAATTTTATTTCATGTGCATGCTGTTCTGGCTGGAAAGTTGCGATCAGATCCTTATCTGGCTCATTTAACATCCTCTCTGCCAGGGCTTGGCAGGGAGTTCATAAAAGCCTGTCCCCCAGCCTGTCAGACATTGTCCCACTCCATATAAAGCAAGACAATCTCTCCTCCACAGTCTTTAAATATTCTTCTTGTGCAATTATTTGTGCAAGTGGAAATCATTCAAATATCCTTGGAAAGCAAATAAAAGAAGAAGCTGGAGTATGGCTGAAATTGCCATTGAAATGCTTTTAAATTGTAGAAGCTACTGGCAAATAGTATTTTGGAGTATTTGCCCTGCTGTAATGATACTGTACACAGAAATTCATCAGGTATAGTGAGAGGCAATTTCTGGCTGAGGAAAGATAAATGTTGGCTTTTCAATTGCTTTTCAAGGTGCTGTGTAATTGAAATACACATTGCTGCTCAAGGCACAAACAGAAGTCCTGTGGGAAATGTCATTAAAATGATTTTACAATTTTTTTAAAGCATAAAATCAGTATTATTTAGTCACATATTGCATAGGCTAAATTACCTTTCCTCAGATAATTTTCTGTTTCTGCATTCATAGATATTTTAAATTATTATTATTATTATTGTTGTTGTTGTTGTTGTTGTTGTTGTTGTTATTTTTTTTTTATACATTTGTCATGGGTCGACCCTGTCTGGGTGCCAGGTACCCACCAAAGCTGCTCTCTCACTCCCCTCCTCAGCTGAAGAGGGGAGAGAAAATACAACAAAAGGCTTGTGGGTTGAGTTAAGGAGAGGGAGACATCACTCAGCAATTACTGACGTGGGCAAAACACTTGACTTGGGGAAAAATTAATTTAGTTTTATCAAATCATAGTAGGGTAATGAAAGATAAAACCAAATCTTAAAAACACTTTCCCCCCACTCCTTCCTGGGCTCCACTTCACTCCTGATTTCCCTGCCTCCTCTCCTGACCGGTGCAGGGGGGTGGGAGTGAGGGTTGTGGTCAGTTCATTATATGTTGTTTCTGTGGCTCTTTGCTCCTCAGGAGAGGACTCCTGAGAGTCTTCCCCTGCTCCAGCGTGGGGTCCCTCCCATGGGAGACAGTCCTCCATGAACACTCTGGTGTTGGAGTCCTTGCCGTGGGTTACAGTTCTTCGTGAACTGCTCCAGAGTGGGTTGCTTCCACTGGACATAGTCCTTCAGGACCAGGCTGTTCCAGCGTGGGTTCCCTGCAGGGTCTCAAATACTGCCAGAAAACCTGACCACAGCCTCCTTTGGGAATCCACATGCCAAGGTGCCTTACACTGATGTTGCCTGGTTGTGATTGTTTTCAGCTCTACGGCTATTGCTACCAAGACAGCAATGACATCCCAGACACACTGACTACCATCACTGAACTGGGCTCACCTTTAGAGATGATCCAGCTTTTGCAGACTTCCTGGGAAGACAGGTTTCGGGTGAGTAACAACTGTTTTATAAGGACTTTTAGGAGAGTGAGAAATAAATAACATTATGAAGCAGAGGTTGTGTACTCTTCAGCGCAATTTACATTTATTAAATGTTTGTTTTCTGTATGATTACATCTTGGTTTAGAAGCAGTATTTAGCACTCCCCTTCTGTAGTGTTTAAGATACTGTGTTATTTTGTCTGTCGATGTTATCTAATTGTAACCAGTTATATGGTTTTTACATGATATCTCGAAACATTTCTTACTTGTTAAAGCTTGAGGCCCCGGGATTTTTGGCATTGTGCTCTGCAACTGGGATTTAAACAATAGAAGGATGTTATATTTCTCTCCTGATCCTTATCATAGGTTTGTTTTATAATTGTTTTCTACTGCTTCCTGCTCTGGTCATTTTTTCCTGGGGAAAGAGTGAAACAAATGTACACAAATCTCAAACCCGGTTTGTCCACCGCACTGGCAATTTACCAGGAGCACGAAGGTCACACTTAATTTGTCCAAAATGAAGCCAGACTGCAGCAATGCTTTGATCAAGACAGCGCTGTCTCGCTTGGTGCATGTGGGGATGTGCCGTTCTCTGAGGTTAACTCCCTAGGACGCTGAAAGGCAGCAGCAGTCTCCATCCGAAACACTTTGAGTTGCTTGACTACATCTTTGCCAGAAAATTAAAAGTGTGCCTGAGTGAGCTCTGAGTCGAAAGAGCAAGGTGCAGCCCACGGCTGTGCTGTTGCATTCCTGCACTCTCTGAAGGCTGCAAGCAGGATTCCTGTTGGAAACAGTCCCCGGGCCACGCTGCCTTTGGGATCGCGCCTGAGGACAGTGCGGGAGAACAGCCTCGGTCCTGGTCAGACTCGGCCAGAGACCATGCTAGCCAGTTTCTGTGCCCAGGAATGTTCCCTGGCAGTTTATTTTACTCATACAGCTGCAGCAAGTGTGTTCCCTGCACTAAGCTTTAGCTCTCTTTTCCTGAAAGAAGTGTGGTCTCAATAAGCAGTGGAGGTAGCCAGCAGGGCTCCCAAAGCACAGGACCACCTGCCTTTAGCTCATCTCCTCCAGGGAATGCAAATAATGGACTGTGACAGCAATTATGTACAAAATATATGACCAAGAGATGTGTTAGATTATGGGTAATGAACAGAGAAGTTTCCTTCCAGTGTGGATATTTCAGAGTGACGAGTTGCAAAGGGAGATAAAGGAGAATTAGATGAAGATGCTGAGCTGGTTCACAGAGTTAGAATTACAGGTGAAACATTCCTGTGATCACTGTACTGAAGTCTTAAATAATGTCATGCTCATTATTTTGTCTAAGGTGCAACTAACACAGAAAGCAAGGAAATAAAATTGTGTCTTCTTGATATGTGAAACTTGTTTGTGATCCAGTCCTGAAAATGACTGCATAAATCCATGGGGTTATTCCTACAAATGATAATTTCCTTGTGTGGAGGGACTCAGTAGTAAGCTGAGTAAGCCAGAGGTGTGTGACACAGAGCAAAGCCTTCCTCAGAGTGCTTAAAGCTTGTTGTAAGGGGGTATTTGCAGTCCCAGCCTGCAGCAGTTCTGCATGGCAGAGCCTGTTGGGGCTGGTCACAGAGGCTGCTGGTGCAGGAGCAGGGGCTTTTTGGCATTTAAGAAAAGGCAGTAATTCTGGATGACAACCTGTGGGTTTCTTCAAGCTAAATTCTGGGTTTGTTGGCATTTGAAGATACCTATATTAGAGGTTAGCTTGGGCTGGATGTGCCTTTTCTCTACAGTGTATTGCAGAATAACACAGACATGAGTTCTGTGTCCTTCCAAGGGGAAGGAGGGTAGTCAAGTTTAGCACCCCATAACCAGGCCTATCTATACCTACAAACATCTCCATGTGAACTATGGTATCCTGTAAGTAGGAGCAAAATATTCCTGTCTGGTCAGCCAGGAGAAGGATTATGTAGAAGCATGAGATGGTTCTAATGTCCCACAAGTGGAGGGTCTGTGAGGGATAACTTCAGCTATGCTTAGCTCTCTTACCAAGGATGCGTTGTGCACCCTTGAGTGTATTGTTTAAGCCCCAGGATTGAATTTGGATTTGACTACTTCAATGCACATGCCCTTAACACTGTATTTTAATAAAAAACAAAGGTTATATATAAAACAGTAAAAAGCCTGCTAAAGTGAACAAGACCTGTTATTTATTTAATACATAAAATAAAAATTCCAGTATTTAACTGTGTTCGTATTACTGCTACATTTGGATTAATAGTTTACGTAGTGGACTCTAAAGGAATGCATGAATTGAAAACAGGACTTTGGTAAGGGGGCTGAATTCAATGTTCATCAGGGCTGCTGTCTAGTAAGAGTTACTCAAGTAACTAACCTGCAGTGGAAAAGTGAAACATCAGCACAGAGCTCCCACCTCAGGCTCAAAGTGGTGCATGAGGATCCACCAAGGCAGACCTGTCAAGGCAGACAGGCATATGCACTTGCCCCGAGGTGAAGAGTTACAGTGGACCTGGGGAGCTCCTCTTCCTGGGAATTTGCTTCCTTCTCCCCTGGAAAAAGGAAAACATCAGAGGAAACAGCGGAAAAAAATTATAAAAACAGTCAAGAGGCAGGATCAGTTCAGAGGCAATACAGACACTGTCTGCAGTTGGAGCTCCAGGCATGGGTGCAGGGCGGTCCAGCCAAAATTTCCAGACCTGGAGTTTGTAAAAGAGCAGGATCAGACTGTGTGGTCAATGCCTGTGTGTAATGTGTTATTAAAAGTTAATGGTTTTATTTCTGTTAAAAGTAAGAATAGCAACAATGAGCCCTGCTTCAAGAGTAGTGTGGGAAAGCACTTGTAAAGAAGCTTATTTTTGTTTCAAGTCTCTCAGGGTTTTACAATCAGCTATGTTAATCCTGTGAAAAATACCTTGGTTGCAACACTCAGTTTGGAGAGTAAGTTATAACGCTTATATTAAGTCATATCTTAATATGAACATATCTTCAGCTAAAGTGGACTTGTTGTATACTTTGTACTGAGAAAGTAATGTGAGGTACCCACATTTTTGTATTTCAGATATGTCTCAGCTTAGTTCGGCTTCTGCATTATTTGGCTCACTCTCCTCTTGGCTCGGTGACATTACTGGATTTTCGCCCTCGGCAGTTTGTGATTGTGGATGGGGAGCTGAAGGTGACAGATCTGGATGATGCCAGCATTGAGGAGAGCTCTTGCACCAGTAACAGCGACTGCTTCATGGAATTCCCTGCGAGAAACTTCACCCTGCCCTGCTCGGTTGAGGGACGGTGTCAGAGCATGAACGAAAAGAGGAATCTCTACAATGCCTACAGGTCTGTGATCAGATAAAATAGTGGAGAATTAAGAGTGGGCCTAGAGCTCCAGCATCCTTTATAGATATTCACATCAATGAGCACATACTGTCTCAGAACCAATACCCAGGAGAAGTGAAGCCATGAATAACTGTTTCATTTGTGAAAATACATGGCATTTATAACTTTTGAAATGTTTTGCATACTCTGAGTGTGATTCACTGCTCAGTCTAATTCTGTGTTGGTTGAAACCCACTGAATTCTTCACTCAAGTAGACATTTTCTTAGAAATGAAGCAGAAACACTTGTGGAGCTGGGGGCCCACAAGCTCTGTGGTGAGACGATTCCAGCAGCTCTTTCGTGGGAGTTAAGAGGGGTCATCACGTGTTTTGCATCACCAGCTGAGCAAAGGGCTGGCTTCAGAGGCAGAGTTAGAGCTCAGTTCACATCCTGCCCTCTGGCTCAGTGCTCCCTGCCTTGCTGGAGCCTGCTGTGGTTGGCTGATAACAGCCTTGGGGCTGCCAGAACCACCCTTAGTTACTGACAATCTGGGGTCTAAGCCCAAACCTTTTAAAAAAAGGGTGGTCTTTTCACCCTCTCCGCCCAGCCCCTGGTCTGTGTGAGCAGGTGCTGGGGGACTCGCTCCCAGTGCCATGCCGACAGTGGGGGACACGTGGCTGATGGGCCATGCTGGACCAGTCGGCTGTTCTGAAGGAAGTGTTCAGTGATTGCAGCCATCCTCCAGATTTGATTCTAGAGGTGTGTCCAGATTCACAGCTGGGTCCTTCTGGGCGATGGCTTTGTGTTTGTGGTCCTGGCTCTCCCCCATCAGCCATCACTCCCCCAGAGGGCTGTGTGGGTTGCTGGGGGAGCCACATCAGCGCTTTCCAGGGAGCCAGTAGCGGGTGCTCAGTGCCGTGCTCGTCCTGCCATTGCCGCTCTGTCTGATGGGCGCTGCTGGGACAGGCGGCCGCCTTGGCTGATCCAGATAGGAGGATGCAGATCTCAGAGCAGTGCCATGATGGTGTGCTCATTTCTTTGGCTTCCCTTTCAAGTACCATGCCATTCACTGCCTTCCAGACCACAGCGAGGAGAGGCTGCTGCAAAGAGAGCCTTCTGCTTTGGTCGCGGGGCGCTCACCAGCATGTGTGTCGCATTAGCTGACCACACTGAAATGGGCTGCGCCACATGACAGCCATCTGCAGTTGTGCAGCACAGTATTTAGTGTGTCCTGCAAGATTTTCCATTTCCATTTGCTTGGCTTAAAGATCTTGCTTAGCTTGCTAGCTTTTGGTTAAGACTGTTTTGCTGTTTCTGGGTAAGAAACCTTTAAAAGGCACTCATCCATCTTGGTCATAAGTGGGGACATGTCTGTGGTGTGGTGGGCTTGTGGCAGGTTGCTGGTCACGCTGGAGGAAGTGGTCTTTTTCTAATACAGTTTTTAGTATTGCCTTTGAACTGCTCTCAAGTGTGTATTTCATGCACAGTGCCCGTGTTCTCAGCCCCTGCTTTGCCTGAATCCCACAGAGACAGTGGGGTTTTGTTGAACAGTGGATTCACGGTGTGGGAGGCTGTGACCACCCATGCTAAGGCGTTACAACAAGCCCTATGCACTTGTCTTGGAAGGTGAAATCCTCACTTCATTAGGGATAGGCTGCTAAATTTGTTATTTTCGTAGGTGCACTCTGTTGCTGTAGGCTTAGAGGTTGCCCTCTGATGCTGTTAGATAGAAGTCAAAAGCAGCAATATGTCAAACAATGCATAAACCCCTTGTAATTTTAAAGCATAGCACACCCTAGCCTTGAAAGCATACTTAAATCTATTTAGCTGGTTTCTTTATGAGGTAAATAATTAAAGGAGAGAAAACATTTGGGAGAAACCTCTACAAGAACTGGCCCATCTTGACTTTCAGGTGGTTACCTCCTGTCACAAATGTGTCTCACTGTGTTTTCCTCCAAATGTTTGAGGGAACAGTTTTCAAAGCCCTGGACAGTTTTGAAAGTAAACATAACTAATATTTTGAACTGTTAACCAATGGCTGAGATGAATTCTCCATCATTGAAAATTCTTAAATTAGGATCAGATATTTCTCAAAAAGAAACAGTTTGTAGGAACGAATGTAAAAGGGTCTGACAGTCTGTGTTGTACAGATCACAGGGGATGCCACTGGCCCTGGAATCGATGAGTAACAAATATTCCTGCAATTAAGTTGTGCAGACTCCAGTGTCTGTATGTGTCAGGATTTCACATGTGGGTATTTGCAGTAGAATAGTAGAATAGTCGTATGTTTCTGTAGCCCTGTAGCTAAAGAAAAACAATAACCTCCGTGACTTGCTTCCAGCCAGCATTGAGCAAACTTAGTGACAGCTACTGAATTTTTGCAAAGGACTATTCACAATCAGTTGGACTCTGCTTTAGGGATAATCTCTAAGCAAAAACAGTGAGGTAAAATTTACCAGACAAATTATTTGTTACAAACGTTGTGCTGCTCTTCAGATTTCTGTATGTATTTCTATTGTCTGTTTCATACTCATCCTTAAGAAAACCTACCAGTGGGTTATGCCACTTGGGAAAATCATGAACACTATTTTTGTTAGGGATGAAAAAGGGAGTTACATTCTCAAAGAAATAGTCATTGTGTAAGTAGAGTGTCAGCTCAATAATACCTGCATCTTAGATCAATTTTTGGTATCAGTAACTGAATTTTCTAATTTGCGCTTATGTAAAGCATCTGCTGGTCTCCCTCCTGAGCATGAGTCCCTGGGGGTTCCCATTTGACAATGTAGTCTCTGTATATGAAAAATTGTTTACTTTTCAAGTTAGATGTGAAGCAGGTCAATATCCCAATTGTGTTCCTGTTCTTTTCATTACCTAATATTTATGTCCAATAGTTCTGTTCATATTGTCAGATCCTGACCTGTCCATCTCCATCTTAGGTTTCTGTGACACTAAGTTAGTTGAAATAGGTGGTAGTATTGGCAGAGTAATAGAACTCTAAAGGAAGAATATGAAAATTAAATGTACCACAAGGGGTGGTAATGGCATATTGTTTTTCCTTTTGTAATAAAACATATTAAAATGGAGTTGTGGAATCTCCTCTTTAGATACCCAAAAGCCATGTGGACACAATCCGAAGTAACGTGTTCTAAGGGACCCTGCTTGAGCAGGGAGGCTGGGCTAGCTGACTGCTAGTGGTGTTTCCAACCTCACTCATTCTGTGATTCTGTGATTCTACATCCATCAATGAATACCTACATGAATGCATCCAGAAGACAGATAAATGATACTAACAGAGAGGACATTCTGTATTCCAGAACCATTAAAACAATAGAAGGTGGCTTGCTCCTGGCAATTAATTTGAAAGTCTAAGAAAAGTGTAGTAAAGAAAATAGTAATTTCATTTATTAGAAATGGACAGACATTTAATTTGTGCCCTTTCAAGGTTTGAAAAATAACCAAGCCCAAGACTTACGGGGTTGATGGCATCCTTTTAGTTTGTTAAAGTACAGACAGCTTTAGTCACAATCCATGGGGCTTCACAGCAAATCGCTGTATTAATGGAACCTTTACATGTAGGTACAAGGCAGCCTTGTATGTAGCAGCGCAGTCTAGGTATGCCAGACAGCTGTGTGAATAGTCTCAGCTATGCATTTATTTGAGTATAGAATACCATTATATTTCCTGAATATAAGCAATAGGAATATAAGCAATATAAGCAATAGGATTCACTATCCTTATGATGTTCAGGGGTTACCAGATGTTTGTAAACTCTTGTAAAAAAAAAATTCACTATTGGTTACTTTTCTATTGCAGGTTTTTTTTTACCTATCTTCTTCCACACAGTGCTCCATCCTCACTGAGACCATTACTGGATAAGATAGTCAATGCAACAGGTAATCACAATGAACATGGTAATGCCAAGTGTTTGCTTTTTTAGTGTAACTGTCATGTTTGGGAGGGGAGGGCGCTGCTTTTGTGCTCACTGCAATAGAACCAGATTGTCTTTCTATCCAGGATAAAATTGCTCCTGTACAAAGACGGTAAGAGTGGGCCCATACACCAGAGAAATCCCATTTTTAGATTTTATCTGGGCTTCACAGAAGTATTTGTTTCATCCTGACACCTCAGCACTGAGGTGAACTGCATTAGAACGCAATTCCTTGTGGGGTCTGGAAGAACAACTGTCCCTGGAAAGGGAAATTTTAATGATAAAACCCAGGATACTTTCTCATTATCAGTGATACCAGTGGTGTTTTATACCTCAGAAGCCAGAGGCACAAATGACATTACCATAGATCTTTACTGATTACCAAGGTAGTGCCTTTGAGACAAGAGTAGCTGGCTGTGAAACTGATTTGAGGGTTTTTCAGTGCCTTGCTCCGGTGTGCATCCAAGGGGGAAATAAATGATGCTGGGCTATAGCAAATGAGCAAGCATTACAATACAGGGAATTTTGGAGTTCCCTGTATTGGCTGATGTTGATCCCTTGTGGGGAGTTCTCAGTGTTTTCTGCCTGCGGGCCTGGGGCTCCCAGCTGGACGAGCCAGCCTCTGGAATGCCTGGGTCATGTCAGGTGTGAAACCTGACTTGTAGGAACTCGGGGATTTTCTGCCCACGTCACAGCCCTGCCACGGAGCAGGGCACCACGGGGCTCCCACGCTCAGGGCTTCGTTCAAATGAAACCTCGTTTTTTTCTGTGCAGGATGCTCCTCATCTAAGTCATTCTTTTGCTCTACTTTTAAAGGAGAACTTCACTGGGGAATAGATGAGACAGCTGCGCAGCTGGAGAGAGTTTTGAATCTGTATAAGAGTGGGGAGTACCTGCAGAACACAACCCGGGTGCCGAAAGCTGGTAAAGTCATATTTTCTTGAAACTTAAAATCAAGACTTTGTCATTGTTTTGAGGTTTGCGAGGGCAAATGTGCAGAAAACAAGGCTCAGTGGTCCTGGAAATCATGCATGTCATAGTATTTTATCTGCTTGTTGCTTCCTGGGAGCCTCCTGTAACCCTCCTCATTAAGTGATGTAGCTGGACATCCATAAGTGTGAGCAGGCTGTAATGGGAATAAGGAAATCCAAAGGGAGTTCTCCATGATAGAAACAACAGTGTGTTTCATCACATCCACACACTGCTGTTGTAGTATCAGAACCTGCCTGAACATATACTGGGGAGAATCCAGTCATGAGGCCATAACCCTCCATTGATTTCCTGGGACTTAAAGGAATTTCTTGTAACATAAGCACTTGTAGATTGGAAGAATAAAATTTTTACTTCCTTGCAAGGGAAAAATAGTGTGTCCCTCAGCTTCTGCTAGCAATAGAACAAAAAAGTAGAAAAAAGGATGGGATGAAAACAAGGCTGAATAATAGTATCTTTTTCATAATATGTCTGTATGCTATTCAAGCTGTGGTATGAGGTGGTGCACGTTCTTCCTAGAAGGATAGCTGTGGAACTGTACACGTCAAAGAATGTTATGTGTGCTGGAAATGACTGTTTAGCCCAACAATTGTAAAAGCTGTTTTGCAAATTATTTTTGTGTACGTACAATGTTCATGTCAAACTGTCAGCATAAGTTACTGCAAGTTGATAGGAAGATTATGGCTTTGCTGCAAAAGCTCGGTAAAGAGGGAAAGATAGGTTCTAAATGAAGATGAATGTTGGCACAGGGGGTTTGAAAAGTTCAGTGAAGCATTTGCTCAGTGAAAGAGACACGGGAGCCAAATTAATTCTGGTTGTAGCTCTGTTAACCTCAAAGGGCCGTGATACCAGTGATGAATTTGACTCACTTACCAGAATAATTCAATATTTATTTTGTTGTAAAATTGGCAGGAAAATTGTTGCAGGTGTTCATTTAACTTTCTAATTTTCAGCTTTTCATCACAATCTGTACTGAGTGATACCTGTCAACACAGCAAAATTATTTTCAGCAGTACAGTCAATAGCACAAACATGTCCTTTGTTGAAGAAGTGCCAGGAGAGCTGAAGTTGTTCTGTGATGCTGGTTGATTCCAGATCTCACTGCTGTATCAGGACGAGGTGAAATTTTTGAATTTTAGAGGTCTGTCATGTTTATAAAGACTCTCAAGGAGAGAAGCTTTGGACAGCAGTAGTCAATGTATCAGTGCAGGTTTCCACTGATGCGAAGCAGAGCTCCGTGTATATTTAGCTACTGTAATAATTACACATTTTTGTGTTCATTTAATTCTGTAGAGTCCTGGATAATATAACACAGAATCCACTGCCCATGTTCATGGTCAGTAATGCCCTGCTCTGCAAGGAGCCCTTTTTATTTGCAGGACACTGCTCATGGACTTAGGCACTTTACAGCGTGACTAAAGACGCTGAAAATCTGTAGAAGCTTTGTGTAACGTACTGGATATTGTACATTAAATACCCTGAGTGTAATACTGAATTCCTTGATAGGAAAAGGTTCTCAACCAGAGGCAAGTCTGAGGAACTGGGCATCTTACTGGAAATTACACTTAGATGAGATGTGTCCTCAGACTTAGCTGCCATGCCTTTAAGATGTGCAGGCGTGTTTCTTGTTTGTTCTAGGGCTACTTTAACCAAACAGAAAAGGTGTTGTAATTTATTTCTATTTTAAGACTCCCTTTCCTTGCCAGACAAGTATGAAGAAGTCATATCATGAGGGTTAAAATGCGCCAGCATACCCACTTGTATAATTTTAATTCCAACCATAATCTTTCCTCAACTGATATTTGACTGGTGCTTGATATTAGCACTGTGCTGGAATTAATTTTTCATATTTTCAATCCAGAGATTATAGAATTAGAAATTGCTAATTAGAATTTATTTGGAGATGTGGAATGTGGAATTCTCCTGTGGTACAGTGAAGTTGCAGAGAGGGTGATGGGTGTCCTGGAAGGGAGTGGTGTCCGGGGAATCAGCCTCTTCCACTGGCAGGACGTTACAGCTGAGATGGCATCCTGACCACTGAAACCAAGGCTGAACAGCTGAACAGATTGAATATTTTGTATAAATCTTGGTAGACAGGGATAAAAAGGAACAACTGTGATATTTTCCCAAGCTGTTAATTGAGGTCCTGCTTTGGCCCTGTTTGGACAAAAAAAATATTTTTAAGATTGCGTGACTTAATAAAATGTTTTCTGTGTTGCTCTGCAGCATAGAGAAAGTTCAACAAGGGTGTTTTTCATCCAGTGCTAAGTTAAGATGAAATTAGAGATGATCGTTTGGTTCTCAGGCCAGATTGGAGTTAATCAGCTCTGCATTCATATTCAGTGTGTGCCAAGATGGGGGAGGCGCAAGTTTGTATCCATTTTGTTCCAGATGACAGGAATCTCGCAAGGTGACTCACTCCCGAGATTTTCACTCTCACAAATAGTAGAAATGACAAGCATTTGTGATGCCAGTCTCCTGGCATCTAAAGGTTTGCGACAAAATGAGTCCTTTCTGGTGCACAACCTATTTTGAAATCCTAAAAAAATGGGAGGAGAATTCAGATCCAAGAATTATAAGGTTTTGTTTTGTTTTGGTTTGGTTTCAAAAAGAAACTACAGAAGGTTCAGGTAATGGTGCTTCAGAATTTGTCTTAGGTCTTAAATGCTTGGAATTATGCACTCTCTTGGATACAACGTTGTAAATTCATACTAGGAAAGACGAGATCATGATCTCAGGCAAGTCACGTAAGGCCATAACTGAAACATTAGCGTTGAGGAAACAGTGTGTTATCTATGTGAACTTATGTTTTTGAAAGGAAGACCTCCTCCTATGAGCACCACAAAGTGAGAAAGGTGATATTGATAAGCAGTAGGGAAGCGACAAGAAGAAAGTTCTTGTCAGCCCTAGTGTTCCCATAAATAAAGTTTAACAAGATGACATAGTCATATTACAGAAGGTCTTGGATATTAAGCTTTCACTGTGCTTCAGTTGTAAAGATTTTATAGTGCTGTAAATTATATTATGCTCTGGACTTTGGTTTAGTATCCTAGAGTAGAGGCGTGGGAGACATTCGATAGCTGTGTATGTGTTCTGCAATCATAAATCACACTGCTGTTCATGTTGATATGGGAACACTGCAGCGTTTAAAACAACACCAGGAACAAATACTTTTATATTCTATTGGCTGTTGGCCTCTCTTGCTGGAACCCAGAAGAATGGGAATTAAAACAGGAACCATGTATTTCTTCTGACATATGTTATCTAAGAATGATTAAATCATTCCATTAATTATCCAGATTAAGGAGACTATAAAAAAACTACTGATGTTCATCAGTAAAGTCATGCCCCAGTATCAATGTTTTTATTACTTCAGTCAAGTGACAGTGATTTGTACCAACTGAGTATCTGGCCCTTGAGCTGAGCCCCAGCCCTTCAGTTAACTCAGAATTTACTCAGAAATGCGTGAAATCAGCTAACACTCATAAATTGGATAGCTTTGTTATTCATTAAAGCTAATAGATGACCCATTATTAGGTCTGGGGGTATGCAAGCCCACAGAAAGCTGTAATTAGCTGCTGTTGTTAGCTGAAAGCGCATTCTCAAAGCTAAAAAAGCTGGAAGGCTGGACATAAAGCAAAGACACGTTGTGTTTTTCTTTGTCTCAAGACAATTTGGCAGGATTATGCTGTATGCAAATATTTACAGTACAACAGTGTTTTGAAAAAATATTCTGCAGGGTCACTATAGCAACCTGCTTAGGAAATTGTAAATCCACCCAAGAATTATTGAATCTGCAGCCCAGATTCCTGCTCTATCTTAATATATTATAATAAATCTCACTAATCTTATATTTTTAAAAATTATTTTTGTACATGTGCCTTTGGTGTCCCTTTCCCAGAGCCCTCAGGGGGAAAGGTGCGCAGGGCAGAAAGTCTCCCTTCACCCCCTGCCTTGCTCGGAGGGCTCTCCCATAAGGAGCCAGGCAATCCCAGCACACAGGAATACAGGAGCAGGTTCCTTTGCACCCGTGTGGCACTGGCAGCTCAGTGGGTCTGTGTAGCTGTGCAGTGCCCACAGCCAGGTGGTTGTTGCTCACTTGCATCTGCACCGCTGCGCAAACCATTTGCCCCGTTCCCTGAGCAATGTGTTCTGCCGTTGCTAAACTTCTCCCTGTCCAACTTGGCAGTGCACAGCAAAGTACTTTCTGCTGAGGTCCTCAGTTCCCTTCCAGAACACTAAAGAAGTCACCGAGAGTCTTTTATAAATCTGTGGGCATCTGTCTTCAGTCTTCGTGACTGTAGGCAACTTCTGGCTTGTCCATCATCAGCATCATTGTTTTTATGACTGAGTGGACCATATGAAATGTTTAAGCATCTGTAGGACCATTTTGGGCTCGTTGCCTTCAGTAAATTGGTGTGTGCCACAGAGGTGGCTGTGGGTATGGAGCAGCTCCCTGGGATGTGGGGCATGAGGCAGGAAAACTGCTCCAGCTGTGTCATGTTAACAGGAATAAAATGTAAGGGAACATGTCGTTCCTCTCGTTATTTATTTGTGTTTTGGTGACAGCCTGCAAACTGATTTAAATATGGCTCTACTGCCAGCACAATGGAAGTGCATAAAAAGAGACAAGGCTCGCCTCGCTCCCAGCCTGCGCGCAGGAAGCTGCCAGAGGATGGAAACGCTCCCCTAAGGAGCAGGGCTATCTCCTGGTCTGACGGCAAAGCCGTGTCCTGCCAGGCCACCCTGTCTTTCCAAACAGTTGGGATGTGTCAGGACTGATTGAAAGCAGAGGCCTGGGGGATAGGCCTGCCCTCTCGTTTCCTCAGACATACCAAAAAGTCGCTTTCTGTAGCAAACTGTGCAGGGCGCTTTGCGGGGCCTGTTGTCAGAAGCATGTTTGAATGTGAGGTATTGGAACATGAGGAAAAGTTCAGCATAAAATGAAGCGTACTAAAAACATCAGTGTATTATTGTCTGTTTTGGATCCAATACTGTTCTCCAAAAGCTCCCTGGGAATCGGAGGGGACTGTGTGTAGAGCAAAACACTGCTCAATACCACTTTTTGCTGATATTGGCAAGATCAGGCTCTTTCTGCTTACTTGTAAGCAAAGCAATTCCAGAGTTGACTGCCAGTGTTCCTCTTGAGACTGGGGAAAAAAAGGAGCAACATGATTTTTCTCTCAAAGATGAACGTGGCTTCTTCTCTGTCATTGACCCACAGTGTATTGGCAGGTGATAAGAGAACTGGGCAAATCTCCAACAAGTAGCCGTAGTTGGTAGTAAAAATGCAGTCTGGCTGCTGTGGCTGAAATAAACGGTCATTAGGACTGATTAAAGTCAGATTTAGGGTGATTCAGACAGGCTAAAAGGGGGAAACCACAGGCGGTTTCACATAGTTTATTATATACTTGTGGAGCTCTTTATATGATTCAGTCTAGTACAGTGAAAATGAGTATGTTTATAGATTGTACTCGGCTTTGGGACAATGCAGGTGGTTTTTGATGGAAAAAAATCAGAATAAGTATTTAAAGCATTGGCTTTCTTTTATAGCTGTTGCACTGGTCAGTGATGCTGCAGATTGCTTTTAAAGATGCCTCTCTTACTCGTCACAACAAGTAAGTGGTCTTGGTTTGAGGATCACTGTGGCCATCATGGGGATGTGGTTAACATGCTAAGGAGCTTCTAAGATTTTAGCCTGATCAAAGCAGCATGATTTGATTGATCAGAAAAAACTTGTAAAAATATTTTAAAACTATAAAAACTATCACAAAACAAAACTTTTGAGGATTGCCTGGATTCAGCATAGCAAGATAGCTTGAAGTTCCAAAATGTTGACAAGAAAAAATGCTTTGTAGTAGGATTTATCTGTGTAATTGTGAGCTCCTGTATTACCTCCCATGTGTTAAACTGGAGTAAATGCATTGTAAGTGACATTAAGATCATTGCATTTATTTGCTTCAATCCTCACAAAATTAGTAGATGGAGGAAAGCATTCTTTTTCTGCTGATACCAGTAGGAATGCTTTGCATTTCTCTGATCCCTTCCTTGCCATTACCTTGATAGACTTTATGTACTCTCTGTCAAGCTATGTGTATGTACGCAAAAGTGTAAATTTATGGCTGCATTTATAGTATTAGGCAAGCATTTATTGGTTTTAAACACCATTAGTCTGGAAATCGACCAGAACTTTGACCTTTTTATGATGTGATTTACTGCTGTGAGCCTTCAAATTCCAAGGACTCCATTTAAGCAAGTTTCAGGTCTTGGCAGGACAAAAACTTGAGCTGGAGCTGTCTTTAAGCCATTGGGGTACTGCTTAATTGAGTAACTGCACTGTGCTGTCCAAGATGATAATTTAAAGGTGTAAGGGAAGCCCAGCTCTCCTGAGGGCGGGACCTAATATCATTGCTGGGACACATCTCAGTGGAGGAGCATCCTTCAGGAGGGTCCTTCTAGTTCATGTGAGAGAAGTGCATTTCTTCACAGCTCTTACAAATAAGGGCTAAAGTGCAAGTTCCCTAAATTGACACTGTGCAAGCAAGAGATTCCAGGGATACTTTCCTTTACCATGCAAATGGGCAAGGCAGCTGCCTTGCTCTGCTGGAGATGGAGTGAGTTTTGAAGAGAAATGCACTTTGCTTAGACCACTACTTGGCTGGTGCTGCAATGAGTTTCTGATCAGTTCTGACTGTAACAGTTTCAGAGGAGTTCCCACGTGGGCTTCCCAGGGCAAGCAGCAGTGCCTGGCTGGTGTGGGAGCAGGAACCAGGGTGCAGGGCCATCACGTGTCCCGCTCTCTACTCCTTATGGCTGCCTTCCCATTGGGATGCTCCTAAGGGAAGGCACTCCCAGGCAGCCGTCGCTGCTGCTTGCCATGCAAGGGGGAAGAGGAGCTGCCTTCTTGCCTCTCCCCCTTGCTGCATCCCACTCCCCTCCCTGTGGGCAGTGTAGGCTCAGATCCCCAGAGGGCAGGTATCCAGTGGCCTGTGCCAGCTGGAGGCCCTGCCAGAAGCTGCTTTTGTGGAGCCCGTGTGACTGTGTGCTCTCAGTTAGACTGCAGTGCTTTCACCTGTACAGTGCTCGGTGATCCCACAGCCGAAGGAAAATGCTCTTTGCATGTGTGTCACACTGCCACGGACCTGTTACCTGTTCCCATTGGAGATGGTTGTGGCTTTCCCTTGTGTAGGAGCTGGCAGGGAACAGTGAGGAGAGAAGGGACAGCCATGGGGCTGTTCTGCATGGTGAGACCACCCTGGCATGGCTGTTTCCATCCTCACTTGCACACTCAAACCAGGACCTTGCCACTGCCATCACAGTTGCTGCTGGCCCAACGCCATTGATTAATGTGTTTGAGCTGCCCAGATGATTTACCAGGCTTGGTCACCTTGAAGAAGTCAGTGGAAAGGGAGAACTTTATCTCCTACCTCTGACAGAGCCTCAGGTCACGTAAATCACTGCTGCTCTTTTGAAGTCTGTATATGTCAGCCGAGAGCCTAACCCCTGAGAGCTGTATTGGGAGCAGTGCTGAGGAGAAGGGAAGTGCTATAGGCCTATCTCTGCTCAGAGGAGTTTAAATATTGGATGATAATTCAAAATAGAGGTCTTCAAGGTGGGCTTCTCCCTTGCATGAAGTAAAATACCTGACATGACATGAGGCTCAGTGCTGTGATGGTGTGCTGAGGGATGCTGCAGCTTCCTCCCAGCCCCAGCATGGAGCCCGTCAGACTCCCAAAGTGCCCTCGAGAAGGGCCAGGACATGCTCCCTGCTGACACAGAGAATCAGGCAGAAGCTTCATCTCCTGCCGCCACAGCAAGGACCATCCTTCTGTGAATGCCTTCTGTGGCGTGGGCCTTGGCACAGTGCAGTGTGAGGTGGCAGTTCTGTGGTGTGCAGAGAGGAGCTGTGGATAATCACATTTTATATCCAGTCATTTGCTTTTGTGTGCCAATACATATGGTGCTAACTACAGGGAATTGATTTTTTTTTTTTGCTTTTAATTTGTGCAGATCATGTTACTGCCTTAGGCTGTGAGGTACAAATCAATACTCAGCAGTTGCCATGTGGCGATAAGAGAATATTCTGTTACATTCAATTATTGTTACACTACAGTTGATACAGAAACTGGGAAAAAAAGGGACTTTACCTGTGCAGCCAGTAGCAGTTTGATTTATGCTCTGACTTCTCTTCAGAAGAAATGCACAAATATTTTGGATGGAGAAACGACCAGTTGTAATGTGGAACTACATTTTGATTTTTTTTTTCTTCTTGTGCATGAATCTGCATCCCATGCATTAAGAAAACATTTTTGCTTTTGATTTAACTGGGACCATGATCAGCTCTGATTTTGCTTCTTGTTTGGGAATGTTTCTTATGATGCTTTTAGTGAGCTAAGGCTTAAAATAGAATGTGTTTACTACATTTGTTTCCCGCTATTTCAGACTGTGTGCTGAGAAAGAGCACTTGTGAATGTGCATTTCTTTTCCCAGTTGAAATACTGACAGTTTGGAGTAGCAGACACACTCGCCTTTGACTCACTGGTGTTCCTACAATGTGCTGTATGAAATATTAGCAGGCTGAATCAGCAGAGCCAGGCAGAAAATGCCTGAACCAAAGTGACTTAAGAATAGGCTGTGAGTCAGGGCAGGCAGCTCTGGTTTCCATAATAGAGACAATTAGAAGAAATATAGAATGTATTTAGTTTTTTGAATAGGACGTGGGGAGGAGAGACAGGAGGGAACCATTAATTTGTGCGTCTGGAGGCTAAATAGAAATGTTTATAAATGATCAGTTGAATTTGCTGATGCATTCATTAGAGAAACCCCCGTTAGTGGCTGGGAAAGTGAGAGGAGCTGTGAACAGAGAACAAGAGGCAGCTCATAAAGGCAAGTGAGACTGAACGGCAGCCAAGGGAGAGGAGCAGTCGGCGGGGCAGCGCGGAGGCGCTGGGCGAGGACCACGCTGACATGCTCCCGCTACTTTCTTTTCCCCCCTTCTCTTCAGAGGCCCATCAAGCGACTCCTCTTTTGTCCTAATCTGAGCAAGCAAAAAAAGTTTGCTTAATTAAAAGCCTGTCTTTTCTTCCTTCTCTAAAGGAGCCGGAGAAAAATAGCATGCTCTTCTGAGGGAGAGGGAGGGCTGGGAACGCCTGGTCAGGTCTCACCCCGACAATCCTGCTCACTGTTGAGAAGTAGGACAGTGAGTCAGTTCATTCAAGTGGATGCTGTTTATTCAATGGGACATTCTTCCTGTAAAACTCCCAATAAAACCAAAGCCTCGCCTCCGCAGTGGGGAAGGGGAAGGGGTTTTGTGCACAGACTGCTTATTTACAGACGCTTTCTGGAGAAAAAGGTGAGAAGAAGAAAGGAGGAAAGGAAAAGGAAAGTAAGGTGCAGAGCTATAAACACATTTGGGAGTAAACCAGGGCTGGTACAGTCTAACCCGTCAGCTTTTCCGTCATAGATCCTGCTCCTAAGCTGTTCTAATAAACCTTGCCTGTTAAAAACAACCAGTTTACTGGAGCTTTCAAATGATTGCTTTGCTCTGATTTGCAGAGTACAGACGGGTGCCTGAAGCGTTTATTCCTGATGAGAACTACAGATGCTGGCCATCTTACCATCACAAGGGCTGCCTCCTTTCCGTGTTCGATGTCAACGAAGCCATTGACATCTGTGACAGCTACTCCCAGTGCAAAGCCTTTGTCCTGACTAACCAGACAACTTGGACGGGTAGGTCCTGGATCCTGTGGAGTGGAAGCAGCAACTGAGTTACCTGTTCTGGCTGCTCTAAGTGTTTTAATACAGCTTGGGGAGTGGGTTGTGCTGGGCTGTGGGAGCCACCAGCAGCATCTGGAAGTGAGGTAGTTTCTGAAGGTTCAGCTGAGGCAGCTTTTTTGGTGAGGCTTCTCTTTGCCAGCTGTCAGGGGAGCAGAAACCTACAGACAGCTCACAGGGGCTGGCACTACAGAGCTAAGCATGTGGACCCCAGGTTACCAAACTACAGGATCTGAAATGTTATTTTTTTGCATTTTTGTGCTTCTGGGAGGTGTAAACAGGCACTTCCATGGAACCAAGAAAAAAATAATTCCTGTTAACCTTGCCTATGGCTAACCAGTGGCTACATCATCATGTCAGCCTATCTGTAGTTGGAATATTGAAGTTAATTTATATACTAAAAAAGTATTTATTCTGGCACAGGGAAATTCATAGAAAGTTTAGAGCAGCTCCTGTCTCAGGTTACAATACTATAAGCAAATGGGACTGGGTAGCAATATTTGTAGTCTTATTTGTCATTCCCTTTGCCAAATCATTCCTGATGCATGAGCACTTGAGTCCCTGAAACCTGCAGCTCGGAAATTTGCTCAGTGGTTGAGGCATCCTGTTTGCCATGTAATACTTTTTAAAGAAAATAGTGTTATGGGAGCCCCCTAGAGAGGCAGGCTGGGAGCAAATAGCATTTGATTTTCTCAGGTTTAGAGAGGGAAGGCAGAAATACAAGAGATATGGAGTGTATCTCTGTGGCCTTTGCTGCAAGAAAAGGCAGTGATTTTGCAGTTCTGTGGGGCAGCAGGAGCTCACTGGGAGGCAGGGGTGTGAATAAGGTGCCAGGTCAGTGAGTGTGAGGAGATAGAAGAATGATGCTGTGGCTCCCACAAACACCAAACAGAGAAACCTTGCCAAATTCAGCCCCCACTGGCCTCGGATATATGTGCAGCAGATGCCTTATGCTACCCGGGCTGTTGTCACTTGCTGCTGCTTTTTGTCTGAGGACTAGAAACCTTGTTCCAGCTTGTTTAAAGCCCAGAGCTACAAAGTGATCAGCAAGAGCTCTTTCAGAGAAAGTCATGTTTAATACACATTGCACTGATCAGTTTTGAAAAGATTCAAGCGTGCAAATATGATTCTGCTCCTGTACAATCAAATGAATGTCCTTCATGTAAGCCCTGAACTCCATCCTGTTTTTATCAGAGGGAGTCTCAAAATACTTCTTGCAAGATCACATGGAATTTATATTAAAATCTTCAGACCTTTCCTTCATTTACTGTGCTAGCTGTGCACAGCTGTATCTTGACCGCAATTAGGTAAGAGTAAAGATACTGAAACCAGGGGAAATTTAGTGTCATTTTAGACAAAAACAGTTTATACCAGCTGAAGTTAAGAGGGAGTTCAGCCTTGCATGGCCTGAAAAATGCATAGGTTGAATCAGAATTTGAAATGTCAGTATTTTAAGGTAGGCAGCCTTTTTGCTCATCACTTCTAAATATTTTTCCCTTCCCCCCCTTTCCTATTCAATGCAGGTCGGCAGCTTGTCTTCTTCAAGATGGCCTCAAATCATATTGTGCCTGATCCTGACAAGATAACATATGTGAAGGTGACAGACTGACACCTAAAGTGGCTCAGTCTGACACGTGAGTGATAAGAGCTGTTTGTGTATAAATATAGGCAGCTGTTAGGTAGAAGGCGGCTGTGGCCGGAGAAATAATTGCACTATTACTCATTCTAATCTATAGAGTGCTAAAGGAAACTTTAAAGAAATAACCTGCATGACCAGGATGAATGTGCAATAAAACAAGATTTTGAAAATATGATTTCAAAACAGAATGAAACAACCCAAAGCAAAGTACAAGAGATGATACACTGTTAGAGTATAATTTTGGTTATAAATCAGCTGGCAGCTCTGGCTTTTCTAACCAAGGTTAGCATAACATTTCTGACCTATACATGTGTGTCCAGGGATGAAAGCTGATCATTTCTCTGGGAAGCCTGTATCCTCCACATTGATATTTATTTGGGCACGTACAATCACAACAGAGGAACTGAAGCGTATCAGTTTGTCTGCTGAATAGCAAACGTTGCTGAGGACAATCAGCATTTGTGTTTAAGCTATGGAATATGCAATGCCAGCATATTTGTCAAACGGAAGGAATTGCTTATGTTTAGAATTGCAAGACTGCAACAGATTTTCATTTTTGCTTCCAATGTTATCATAAAGTTTCATTTTTAATTTGAAAGAGCCATTTTGTAGATCTAGCAAATCACATAAGCATATGAATAGTCCCACTGAAAGGGCAGGGACTTACCCAAGTGCTTAGTGCTTTGCTGGATAGGCCTAAGCATATGCTTACAATTAAGCCTGTGCTTAAGACTTTTGTTGAATCTGTTTGAATTGTTCAGGAAGCCACATCTTTGACAGACCGGCAAAGCAGTCCAGCTGGTTGAACAGTACTAATTTAACGACTATCTTGCAGTTATTCGTACCTTTTATCATCAGGTCCTTGGTTTTCTAAGGCATCGCTTGCTAATTCTTAGAGTGAATGAAGTAAGTGACCTTAATGATGTCAAATGAATGCTAGCCTTAATTCTATATAAAATGCATCTTAAAGGCAGGGTGTGTCTAGAGAATTTGCTTTCAGTGAAAGCAATGAAGTAAATGTTAAAGTGACCAATGTCATACTGTTTTGTAGTTTGTACAGTCAGGAAAAAATGTGCTTTTGTTTCTCAAATTGTTTATTTTTGTAAAAAAAAATAAAAATAAAAGATAAATAAAATTTCTTTTATTCTTGATTTTTGTGTGTTTGTGTTTCAAATAAATGCCTAACTCCAGTCTATTGTATGTAAACTTAGACTGGGGTATTTTTTCCAGAAAGGACTGAGGGTGTTCCAGTGGCTCCCAGAGAAGGGTCTGTTGGTGCCTGGAGTACTTGGTGGCTTTGTCTATGTGGTTGCCTGTCACAAAGTGAGTCATGGTTAGAAGACAGTGGTTGAGCAGCCTGTGCTGCTCTGTGCTTTGCGTTGTGCTGCTATCAGTCTTTTAGCACTCGGAAGGGGCAATGGTGAGAGCAGCACTTGATGAAATTGCGCCAAAGGTGTATTTTCTCTGCCAGGGAGGGGCAGGGAAGGAGAGCAGGGCGGTCAGGGAAGCCGGGCAGCAGCGTGGCCGTGCAGGAGAGAAGGTCCGACAGTGACACCCCTGGCAGCGGGTCTCGTCTCACCGCGGTTGCTCTGAGGTCACTGATGCCCTAATGGCTCAGGCAATTGGCTGAGGTGACGTCCTGTAATGGCTGTAACTCACAAATTATCAAACTCCCAGCCGTAATAGCTCAGCTGATTGTGTCGCCGTGCACTTAGGAACCCATCAATCATACTGTGGTAATAAACAAACACTACGGATTCTTTTAAAATTGCTGCATAAATCATGCCAACACATACTGCACAGCTCATTGAAGTGATATGGGTTGTTGGCACTGAGATGCTGGTATGTATTTTGGAAGTCTTTAACCTCCTGTGATTTCCTTCCCATTAAGCACTGCACAGTTCCAAAAATACTCAGCATTTAAAAACATTCTTTAAATTTAAATTCTTTAGTTGCATTCCTATGTAAAAAAATGCCACCATTTAAAAGAAAAAAAAAGCATTCAGGGTAATACTTTAATGTCGTAGTAGGTAACTTCAATAATTTCATTCCATCACTTTCTGCACACTGGAAGAAAATTGCCTCTTAAGTCAGGAATTGTTTATCCCTAGAATTAAACGAAGTTGCCAAACCAATTTACATCAGCTTTTGCAAACAGAGATCAAGTAAGCAAGAAAGAAATATAGCTGTGAGCCAAGAAGCTGGATTTTAAATTTCAGTGGGTAATCAACTTTATACAGGCACCTTTTATAACTGAGAGTAAGGCTTTCCAGTGGAAATGCTGATTAAAATCTTAGTAAGAGAGGTGTGATGCTACAATAAGAGAATTCAACAGCTGTAATAAGCACTGGTAAAATTCTGAATTTATGTGGAGAAAGTGAGTTTTGCAGGAGTGGGTCTGATTCAGCAAAGTGCCTGACTGGCATTCATGGCATAGAAACCCTTGAGAGGCCACAGAGGAGGAGGAACAGGAGGAAACAAGGCACAAAGCGAGTTGGCAGGTCTGGGCCAGTCAGCCTGGGACCTGCTTCACATTTTTTGTGGAAAAGGCCTTTCTATCTGTTTTTTCCCCTAACTTTTTGACTGCTTTTTACATTTCCTGGCTTCCTCAAGCCACAAGGTAGAAATATGAAAGAAGACACCCACAGGGCTTTAAACGGCTGCTGTCTGTGTGTGCACATGCACGTGTGTGTATGTGTATACGTATTTATGTACGTGTCACGCTGAACAGGGAGAGCTTATTTCCTCAGTGAAAAACCAATTGCCTGTGCACAAAATGAAGTGCTAAACAGGATGTTGAGTTCATCTGGAGAAGTGAGAGCTGCGTGAGGCAGTGGGTGCTGCAGCTCTGCAAGGGGCTGTGCTGAGGGTTTGGCCCAGTCCAGAGCCACATCACCCTTGCTGGTCTGAGGCTCAGAGCACTTCCAAGAGCCACCCACTGTCTCTGTGATGGTTTGGTGAGGAGGTGATTCTAGCCCCCCACCACTGGGAACAGGCTCCAGACAGTGAAACAAGCACTGACTAGCATCACCTCTGGCCTGATATCCTGATGGTTGCAGGGGAGACGTGCCAAGAGCTTTCATCTTTGCTTAGACCAAAATAAAAATGCGTTCTTCTATTTTTCTCTGTCTTGTCTGAGCCTACTGCTTTATCTGCTCATTTTTTTGAGCTTTCTCCCCAGCTTCAATGTGTCTTTTTAAGTAGAAAGCTGAGGTCTCCTGTAGTCAGCTTCCAACAGGTGGTCACAACTCACATCACATCTGGGAGAAATCTACAGTGAAATTAGTAATAGTGCCGCGAGCATTCATTGCCATGAGACAAAGCCTGAGAACAAGTGGGCCCTGTTTCCAGCTGAGAAGCTCAGGTAAGTTTGTATAAGGAGTGAAGGGGGTTGGATGGGCAGCGAGATGCTGGCGAAGAATCTCAGAGATACTCTTTCAACATGAGATAAAGGAGTTTAGTGTAGTACGACCATTTGTGGTTTGCTCTGCCTCCCACTGCTTCACTGAAGCATTTTGCTTAGTCCTTCTGCCAGCCATGATCAAGTTTCCCATAAGATTTGTGAGATTTGTGGGAATGGCAGAGTGGGGTGCAGGGAGGACAGCAACTTGGCATGAAGGCAGCTCTCCCTGTTGCCAGTTACCGTCTGTGGTGTGGCAACCGCAGGGGACACTGTCCTGGGGCAGGACCTGACCATGGTAGGTGCACAGTGAAGACCTTATCCCTGCCTCTGAAATTCACCTTATCAGCTTGTACCCAGAGGATTTGTAATTCAAAGCATACAGAAGGTGGTAGTGAATATCCAGAGATCATATTATGTTGCCTGTCAGGAAGTAATAATATGAACAGTGATGACACGAACAGAGGTGCTCAGATTTAGCAGGGAGAGCCTTATATTGTATATTGTATTGTTTAGCACTAAATTCTGTGAAGGCTTAACTACAACCTACTATTGGGGGGAAAAGAAGGAAAAATGGAGTGGCAAGACTGTTCGCAAGTTTTTTCGAGGAAAACATATCCCTAACCTTTCGGTCAAAATGTGAAATGGTGTTGAAAGAAGTCAAACAGATTTGGGTTGAAAAGATTCACCTGAAGTTTTCATCAATCAACTGCAGAAAAAAAAATGGGACTTGAAGAAGAAGAGGAATATTTGTGGAAAGCAGGCAGTATATAAAGACTTCACAATCATACTCTGCTTAATGCTTTTTGAGATGTGATCATTGAATCCTTTTATTTTTGGCCAAGAAAATGTATTTTTTTCTCTCTCTGTGTTCTAAGCAGGAGCGAGACGTGTTGGGCTCTCAGAGCTCCCAGGGCACCCAGAGTCCCTGTCCTTCCTTCAACACAGATGTGGGCCTTGGCATTTGAACTCTAACAAGTAAGTTTCTTGCGAGTAAGTACAAGACATTTTTTTTCTAATTGGAATGGATGCTTTTAAGAGGCACATTTAATAATTGTGAAGGAAACAAGACGTTGTGTCGCTTCCCTTTGTAGCTGTGTACAGTCAACAATTGCCTTTGTGTAATAGGTGCCTCACTTCTTTGCAAACTGATGGGAAATGCAATTCAGTAGGAGCCACCCTCATTATGAAACTGTCTTTGATGTCAAGCCAGAGGGCAAACAACACATTTATTGGAAATTGTGGCTTTTAAACAAAAAATCCCTGTTCACCACAGCTTTTCAGCAAATGACTGTGAGGCTGAGAAGGAAGACCAAACTATCCAGTGGCTACTTGAAATGATAAAGCCAGAATCTGATCTTACTTAGCTTGATTTTACCAGTGTAGATCAGTTAATACTTGATTTATGTTGACGTAAAACAGAATCAGAGTGTTGTATTTTAAAGTATCTATGGAGGAGGAACTCAGTAAAACTTACCTCTTGGACCTAAATGTTTGAGCCATATAAGTGAGGAAAAATACACTGATTTTCCCATATATACATACCCATATGAGCACGTTTAGGTTCCCGTGAAATTTAAACACTGGCAATGTGAAGACTTACCTTTCTTTTAGATGGAAGCTTTAACAAGATGCAGAAAATTACAGATGTATTATTTAATAAATAATGCCAGGAAGGGAATATGAATTCTACACATCTACACTCACTTTTTAATAGGAATAATGCCATTCCTATTTATCATCCTTCTGCCAAGTTCAAGTATGCCCTAAGAACAATTTCCAGTTTTCAATACTACAAGTACCTGGCACGTATGAAGATAATGGTACAAATTAGTATTTATGAATTACAGCTTTCTATAAATAGACTAGAAGGAATGCAGAGCAGCCAGTCAGACAAATAGATGACCAGGGCCACAGTGGCACTTTTAGAAGTCGGTGTATTTAATGATTTATACAAGACCTTGAGTTTGTGCAAGTTCATGACCTATTAAAAACCTCATGTGACTTACTGGCAGGTATTGCCTCATTCTTGGGCACAAGCTGTTGATCAGCATGTGTGCTACTCTTTCTACACGTTTTACCATCCTGTCCTTAACCCCCAAGAGTCGCAAACATAAAGCCTGTTTAAAGAATGGAAACATTTCAATTAAATGACAGGTTTTCATCTGTACATGGCTCTGATTTGTGATTCATTATAGAACTTTGGTCAATGACAGCTCTCAAGCAGGAAAAATATTACAGAGGCAAAAAATAATGTACATTTTGTCATACAGGCAGTGAGTTAGTGAACAGACTCTGCACTGTCTGCCTGGAGAATTGAGAAGTTTAATGACTTGGATTATGGGTCAAGGTGGCAGATGTGAAAAGAAATCACCATTTTGCTGCCTTATATTGCAACACGTGTTCCATGGCCTATAACTTTTCTGATATACAGTCCATTTCTTAGAGACTGAGCTCCTAGAATTGTGTATTCATAGGTGAACAAACTCCACTTTGCCTCTTTTTACCAACTACTAAAGAGTAGGAGTAAAAGAGAGCTCTATGAATGTAATAATACTCTTGCAATTCAGAAGCCAGTGTAGCTGTGGTGCAGTTGATTCTGCATGGCTCCTGTGCAGTAACAATCAATGGACAAGAGTCGGCGGCTAAAGTTAGCACTAACTCCAAAGTGGATGTTGATGCCAACCAAAAGTATCACTGGATGGCAAACATGACTCATTCTAAAAGTAATAGGAAAGGGACATGAGGACCGTATAGTAAAAATGGTGTAAGAAAACCAGAAATACAATTTGTATAATAATTGTATAATCTGCTGTGGGAGAAAAACAAATACGCAGCCCAAAAATTCCACCCTACATCTCAGGGAGAGATTAACTCTTACCCCTCTGAAGTCACCAGCCCATGTAATACCAGTTCACAGTTTCTTCAGTACCCTTTGCAATTTATTTCTCTCCACATTTCAGTCCTCCCATTCTTGCTCAGAGATGATGGACTCCTTGTGTGTGACAGAAGGAAACTGCAGCAATGCTGTGGCTGCTCAGCCAGCCTTGGTTCTTGCCTCATGTTGCAATTCCCTCACCGCAGAACATGCCTTCAGCTTGCTTGGGATAAATTCAGTGTGTTAACTTAGTGCTCCTAGTAAAAATTACTATAGACTGTTTTCTTATGATGAGATAAAGCACCCTCCAATGCCATCCAGTGATGCTGATAGAATCTTTTTTTAAACCCCCAAACCTTGTGCATTCCAAGTAAATGTTATGTGTGTGTATACTATGAAGCATAGTTATGCTTTCAGAGCAAACCCAGAACAGTTTTTCTTCAATTAATTTCAGCAGTTTTTCCTAATTTACTCAGGTAATTTACCATACACTTGTATATGGCCTTTTTTTTTCCTTCTAAATTGCTTGGTGATGTAAGAGGCAGCTGAATGTGCTCCAGCTGTCACCCGGGACCTTGGTGCCATATGCCATGTTGATTGCCCTTAATTCAAACTCTACCACAGGGCAATGTGAAGCTGCCTGTTCAGTACCTTCCAGGGGGCACGAAACTCGCTTCAAAGCAGAGCTCCAAATGCAGAATCCTACAGAAAAATGCTAATAATTAAAAAAATGCACGTTGTTTATTGCAGCAAACCATATACGAATGGCATCAAATTTCTGTTGCCACGTCCTCTCGAAGCTGTTGAGGCTGATAAGATTTCATACAGCCACAGAAAATCTGGGGAAGGGAACACAGAGGGGATGGAGAAGGGAATGGCAAATTTGCTGTGTTTAATGTATTGGACACCATCTGTATTTTATTCAAATAGGGTTATATATTTTGTGAAAATAAAAACCAGCCTCATGAGTCAGTGTCTGCAAGGCAGTCACTTGAATATATATAATGGGAAACATGTTTTAGGTTGGAAGTTGCAAAGGGAAATCAAATGTTTGAAGTGTCAAAGTTGGAAAAATATAAAATACGCCTGACACCGTAGCTATTGAAGCCAAAATGAATAAATCATCATCTCAGGAAAGAATACCCCACCAAGTTCTTGGCTATAAGCTTCATTTTCCTACACTCAAATAAAATTACATACAACCTGATAATTTAACCAGACTTGTCAATAAGAACTGATGGCTTCAGCAGACACTATCACTTCATGCTTCACTGTAGACTTCAGAAGCATCCAGTAATTTATCCAAGAAATAAATTTAATGTCAAACTTGTCTCTTCAAGTTGATAGATAGAAGAACCCTACGCAGTGGAGCTGATGTGAAATATGCCATATTGCAGAACACTGGAGTAAAATTAAATTAATGCCAGCTCAGTAGTTTATTCCCCACGTACAGCTTTTCCTGAACAGTTATGTAAGAAGTATTTTAGTATCTTTCTAAGTAGTGCACGCATGACTTCCAAGAAGGAATTTGAAAGAAACTTTGAGGTTACAATAATAGGAGGCTGAGTTTACACTCCAATTTCTGTTGCAATCTCAGTATTGACTCTGGTCAAGTTTTAAGCCATTTTCTCTTCATGTTAGGCTCAGTGTCAGAAATGTGATTTGCGAACATAGTAACTCCTATCTGTGCCTGTCTGGGGAGAGTTACTGGGACATGGTGTTTTCTGGCTTTGCATGCATCCAGGTTTTATTTATAACAAACAGAACAGCCTGATGGAGAGATGAGATATTTTAGTTGCAACCTGACATGCTATTATTTGGGCAAACTGAGGCCATGAATTGACTGTTTTAGATGCATACATACCTGTTTATTTATTTGTCAGAAGGAATAGTCCCTGGAAATTGCAAATCAAGATAGTGATTCATTTTTATTTACTGAAAATAACCTAGCTGGCCTTTTACTTGCTAAAAATGTGTTAGCTGGCCTAAAGCTTCTGCTGTGTAAAGCCTGAACTGAATGCACCAGCGAGGGAGTGATCAGCACTGCATATGGCATCCCAAGTCTCCGTTTCCCTCTAGCCCTACACACGTGTTGCAAAAGGCTTTTCTTACCTGTTTCGGCTCTGTACAGGTTGCAGAGGACCACGGTCCCCTGGGGAGCTGTCACAGTGCTCCACCTACTCTGTTCTCTCTAATTTCTGTTCCTTTCTCAGCTGTGACCCACAGTGAGCAGCGCAGCTTCTCAGCCATGGCTTCACGCTGTGAGAACAGCCCAGCCTTGCCTCATGGCTTACGTGTAGGTGTGTGTTGGACTTGTTCTGCATGGTGCCAGCTAGCAAACGGGGCAGATGACATGAACTCCAGTTCCTTCCCCCGCACTAAGCAGCAGTGGGATTTCAAAAAGTCATGTGAAGTTTGGTATCCAAAGCTGTGGTGACACTGAGAGTCTGTCATCTGGGCAACTTTCATCTGCTCCAAAATGGCCTTGCTGGGGCTGACCAATCAGCCAGTAACCCCGGCTGCTGTGTCTGACAGTGTCCAGCAACTGACCTCGAGGGAAGGAGTAAGTACAGACCTGACCTTTCTTCTCACAGTCTCCTCCTCTCTGTCAAGCAGCTGATCAGGATTTCCACGAGCTTAAATTACTAAACCATCTCCAGACATTGTCTATGAGAGTGTTATATCACTTGTGTTGGCAGCTGTGGCAGGACCAGTATCTCCTGCTTTGAAAATAAGCTCCTCAGCTTAGTCTTGGTGCACACACAACAGCAGAAAATTGCTGTTCTGCGACTGAACGCTTTTCTATTGGCATGATATCTTAATTAAATCTACAAATGGAGCACATCTTTGGTGTTTTCAGCAATTTTTTTCCTCTGTGAATTACTTTCAAAATTTGTTTGTTTGTCAGCCAGAAATGCTGTCCAAGGGAAGTTGGAAACAATGCTCAGCTTAGAATCTTGATACTAGCACGTACAGTCCACAGAAGGCCATTTGAAACATTTGTTTAGCAACACCTTACTCCACTCCCAAAGAAGGTGGGGTTTTTCACCATCCTGGAAGATTAATTTTAATGCCTAGCAGTGGATATTTCTACATGCAGATTGGAATTGCTCATTACTCCCCCCTACAACAGTAAGTTCGGAAAGTTTCTGAAAGCACCTGTGCTAATGGAACTAAAAAAGGGTGCAATACTGCAATCTTTTTGGCATATATTACTATTATATAGACCTGGACCAAGCAGTGAATTCCTGATTTTTCTGGGCATAGTTTGTAAAAAAAACTGAGGCAGATTCAGTGTGATCTGATCCTGTAGTGCAGGATCTCCAATCTCAGTATTTGAATTCTTGTCCACAATTACCTTGTTGAATCAATAGCTTATAGGTTGAACTAATACAGGAATTATGGTGAGGTAACTGAACACTGAATTTGGGCTATTAACTTCAGATGACTAAAATGAGATATCTATTGTGTATATTTTTTTACAATAATACTGTTACATTCCCTGTTGGAAGGCAAGTTTTAAAGCATGCCCAAAAATTTCTCTTTTGAGTTCACCTGTTATTTAAATGTACTTACTAGAAGACATTTATATGCATGAAATTGTTTTCCAATCTCTAGTTGCACTTAATGTGATAAACTTGAGAAGCTCAGCAGTCAAAAGTATTAGTTACCCTGCTTCATATGCTGAATACCTTTGCTGTAAATGAACATGAGATCTGATCCTTTTTTCAGTCTGGGTGAAGATTTCTGAACAACTCTTTATCTCCATATGTGTAGGTTTCACAGATATCCAGCTTTCTGGTAAATGAAGACTATTAAGAACTAAATACAAAGGAATTGGACAAGATGAAGATGAGACACCCTTATTCTTGAAAGCAACCCTTGAGAACAACTTGCATGCTATCTCCAAACCAGAAAAATACTTGTGAAAAACTGCAGAAGTGCAGAAAAGAGATGAGGAGGAGAGAGAAAAGCCTGCCTACTTTCCCTAAACGGTTGTGTTCACTTGTGGAACTCCACTCAAAAAGCTTACCTCTGTCATGTGAGGTGCATGAGAGGCAAAGGAGGCTTAAGACATTTACATTCCAGCTTCTTTAACTTGCCTGTCTTCCTCCTTTTGGTTTCTTAGTCTCTATCTATTCTTAATTAACACTATCATTTTTATACAGCAGTTGTATGTGAATTGATGACTTACACTGGTTTTGCCGTGGAAAGGTCAAATTCCTCCTGCCAGCCCATCCTTTCTGAACAGGACTGCAAACTGCGGGCTCCTCATGCAGCCTTTGCTCTCAGGCAAGTCCCAGCCCAATACAAACAAAGCTATTGACTTCAGCGTGCCTGCTCGTATGAATAAGGCCTGTAAGATACGGCCTGTACATTCCAAATTGCCTCCTTTTTTTGTGCCATTCACACCAGGGATTAATATCTATGGGAGGCTTTTGTGAAGCCTTCACCCTCTTGCCCTTCCACAGCCCAGCAGTAGCTACGATTTCAAGGATGCAGACAGATTTTTTTCTCCGTACTGCCCTTTGTAAAACAGCCCTTTACTTGAGCTGGGGGAAACTGAAAATTTGCTTCCAGCCTGTAATTTAAAATCCTGAATTGCCTTTATTGGAATACTGATGGAAGGTCTGAGAGCCAGTGCTTTTCAGTTCCCACTGCCTGTTGATACTTCTCTGCCCTCTGTCAAAATTTCAAAATTAGAGAATGGCAGTGCATTCTCTAGTGCACAAGCTGTCCGTTAGCTCACCTAAGAAATGATGCATTGAATATTCATTGTTCCCTCTTGCAAAATGTCATTTTTCCACGAGTACTGCTTAAAGCAGTTCAGAGAATACATTTGCATAAACCATTTGTCAGAAACAGAAGACTCTTTGTGAAGAACTATTAAGAAACCACATAATCTACTTTTCTGTTCTTATGCAAGTTCCAGGGAGAAGACAGAGCTCCTTTGTAAACAGAATCTAAATACAAGTGCTGGGTATGTTTTTTCTGCAATCAAAATTCCATAAATAATAAAATTGGAGTTCAAAACCAGAAGTACCTGAAATTGTTAGATGTAATGTTAATGATTTCCTGGCAGTATATGAGATTCAGAAAGTTTAACACCATTAATATCCATGCTATTTTGACTGAGCTGAACTCCCCCTCTGCCGTTCTGCTAAATAAAGCTGTGATTAATCTGCAATACAAATTTGGATATCTCCAGTTCCTGGGGAAAAGCATTTTTATAATACATCAGGGGAAGCTGATTCTGTAAATTCAGTTGTGGGTTTTAATAGCCTTCATAATTCATTGCTGTCTCAATGATTTTCTGCATTTATTGCCTGTCTGAGCCCTTTTGTCGAGATAGGTGGCCTTGAAGGTTGCTTTTTTAATGGTACCACCTTTCCTCCTTAACGTTTCATTGCCCTTCTCCAGTAGCTGATCTCGTGCACACTTAAAGAGGCCCTCCAGCACCTCCACGATCACACGGATTGGGGTAAGTAAGCCAGATAAGTCAAGGCAAACAAAGCCCAAGTGTGGCACACTGAGCAGCCAAAGAGATTACTGCTCATGCGATTAACATCTTTTCATGCCCCTTCTCCCACCGCAAGATGGTCTTGTTTCCTTTTCACTGGACAACACAGTTCAAGTATTTACTTGTTGCATTTCCCCACAGTGAATTACTCAGGCGTTTCTACCATTCCCTGGGAGCCCCGCCCGTGCCTGGCTGTGCTGCAGAGGGAGGCGCAGGGGCAGTGCTGCTCAGCAGGGAGGCACTGCCAAAAAAGCTCTGCATGTGCTCTGCTAGGCAGTCTTGGCAGAGAGCACATTCGTGTAATCACCTTCTGTTTTTATTAATGGATAACTCCTTGCTTGAAATGAAATATGAAACCTTTGCAGATAACATGTGCCCTCAGCACATGGTGACAGTCATTTGGACCAGCGGAATGCAGCCAGTTACCTGCAATTATTATCAACAAAAGTCATATGGACTAATTATATGTCACCTTTACTCCCAGAGCATGGGTCTCCTGCCAGCATTCATTTACACTGGCCAGCCGTGAGGGTGCTGAGTGCCTCCCGATACCAGGCAAAGTCACGGTGCCCTGGTGTTTCCTGGGGCACTGCCGGACCTGGCTGGAAGCCCCAGTACACTGCTTTCTCTGTGCCTGGTTTTCCAGCTGATTACATTCCAGAAGCCAGATAGAAAATAAATGAATTGATAGAGTTAAAAAGAAGAAAAACTAAAGGGAGCAATATTGAAAGTACCCAAGGCAGGAGGTCTAGTTTAAATTCCCCACATTTCAGTGACTGTATGATATTTTATAATTGTGTAACAGTTCTTGATCCAGCACAGCACCCTTACAGCAAATCCTCCATGTGACTGCACTGCACTGCAGGCTAAGCCCAAGCTTAAGTAGATAGAAATATTCCTCACTACTCACTCCTTACAGTATATCCCAGATTTGGGCCTCAAATCCTTGATCCATCAACTTCTTACTTAATTGCACCAAATAACATGCATTCAGTAAGAGGAACTGAGATCTCTTTTTCTTGGGAGCTAAGGATAATGGTTCCTATTGAATTCTGCAAATGTCCTCCCTGGATTTGAAATTGATTTATTTGGCTCACAGCTGTTTGGTGTTTGCTTTCCATAACATTTGTATGATCAGACTTTACCATCTGAAATGTTTGCAGAAAGTGGATTACTGGAAAACTTGAGGAAACGCATTTCGACTTACACTTTAAATGATACCTTCTGGATGTATTGGTTCACTGATTCAGTGTTGAGCAGAGCCAAATCAACCCTAGGCCTTTCCACCAGTCTCTACACAGCACAACCCAAATGCACTTGTCAGTGACTCCAGTCAAAAATTAAATGTGTATCTGAGAGAGTGGACTGAGTTGTGATTGACATGCATGCATTGAGAAAAGAGGCAAATTTCATCCAAGTCTTATGGGCTTGCTGCAATCCTGACTGAGGCTGTAGGTAATTTTTCCTGGGGGATTTTGCACTCCAGGATGTGGTATGTGTGCCATGCCTTCTTCTGTCTCTGTCCCCCATTTCCTGTGCTCCCTCATGTTGCTACTTCCCCTGGTGGGATTTGCCAGCGTGTGGTGAGAACAGATTTAAAACCTCACCAACCTCATTTACCAAGCCAACCAAGGAACAAACTAATGCAAATCAGAAGAGCATTTAGTGGAAATAGGAATTCTTTAATTTTAGTTTACACTGTTTGATATCTTTGTCGAGAACATGGAGAGTGGGATTGAGTGTACTCTCAGCAAGTTTCCCAACACCACCAAGCTGTGTGGTGTGGTCAGCATGCTGGAGGAAAGGGATGCCATGAAGAAAGACCTGGACAGGCTTGAGAGGTGGGCCCATGAGAACTCCATGAAGTTCAGCAAGGTCCAGTGCAAGGTCCTGCCCCTGGGTGGGCAAAAATCCCAAGCACAGATACAGGCTGGGGCAGAGAATGGATTAAGAGCAGCCCTGAGGAGAAGGCTGTGTTGGTTGGTAAGAAGCTCAACGTGACCCAGCAATGTGCACTTGCAGCCCAGAAAGTCAGCTGTGTTCCGGGCTGCACCAAATGCAGCATGGGCAGCGGGGTGAGGGAGGGGATTCACCTCATGCTCTGAGGGTTTTCAACAGCAGATGAGTCTTAAACACACATTTTCTCTTATCATCTCTTAATACCTCTCTTTTGAGCTCTGGTACATAACAGCTCATCCAGTACTAGTCAACAAAGTGCAGGTAGATAACGGAACAATTACCTCTGAGGTTAATAATAAAAGTATATCCCACATACCTATTCTATCTATAAATCTGAGAGTTTGAAAACACCTGTGGGCTGTAAGCACATTATTTACTTTTGATTAGTAACAACGTTTAGCTTAGCATCCATGGATTCAACAGTTAGCGTCCTTGCTGGAATGCAGAATTGTGCCAGATAATAATCCTTTCTTTTACAGTGTTAATGCTCATGGCTGGGGTGGCTCAGGTGGCTTCAAACTGCATTGCTCTGTGGTGGTGTGTGAGCTTTATGTTTGAAAAGTTTGTGAAATAAACTGCTGGGCATCAGAGCACTCACTTCCATTAACGGCAAAGTTTTGTTCTGTTTTTAAATGTTCCTTAACTGTGGTTTTTCTGGCTGCCTCTGCAAAGTCACAGCAAGAATACAATTTCTCTGCTAGATTCTTGAACTGATAGTTATCACATGGGATTTTTGGGCTGTAATTTTTTGAAGAGATTATTGCAGCCAGACAATAACTGTCACCTATATTTAGCAAAAGTCAATCCCTAAACTCTTCTGAGAATCTCAGCCTTTCCAATAAAGTTGAAATTTGGATTTCTGAACCATCCAGCTGAAATTATTTTACAGAGTAACTGTGCATGACAATGTACAAAGGGCAAATCTATGTACATTTTTCGCACTATTGCTCTTCTGGCTGCAGAAACATGGCATTGGTGCAAAGAATTTGCACAGCCAGCTGGAAAATTTAATCCTGTATATTTTTCTAAAAATAAATTATTGTTCTTTAAAGACATAGAATGAAAGAGTATGAAAATAATTCTTACATTGAAAGTATATCCCTCTATGCCCCTTTTCAGGGATTTTCTTCTGATTTTTACATTCTTTATATTCCATGTTTATATTTATTTAAAATTGTACTTGCATATTCCTCCTCTCATAAATATGTTAATTGGACCTAAATTTGCACTGAGTTACCAAAGAACAAACACTCCAAATGAATGGTCTGTTTTGTGGCTTGCTGCAGAGAGGAGTGATTAATATGGCCTCCAAATGCAAGGGGTTCTGGCAAACAGGATTACAAAATCCAAACTGGTTGCACTGAAGTTTGTTGCAGCATGAAAGCCTTCCCAGAACCCCAGGTTTTTGCAAGCTCTTGCACCCATTCTCTCTTTCTAGTCTGACTTGTGTCCAAAATAAGGTGCCAGCAGTCAGCAAGTTCCTTGTATCTTGCAGAAGCACTAACTTGTCGGTTGAGTGATGACTCCAGACTCAGCATTCCCTCAGCTCTCACTTGTGACAGGGATTGCCAAAGCTAGTGGGGAACCAGATAAGGTCGGAGGAACAAGCACCAAGTACTCCTTTGGATTCCTTTTGAATTTTTGTACAGTGACACATCATACGGCCTTGTGTTCCTTAGATAGCCTAAGGCTGTGCCTTTGCTGAGGAAGAATGCAGAGTCATTATTTCCCACTCTGTTTTCAAGCATGAAATTAAAAACTCCCATGTTGTGCCGGCATTTAAGAGTTTGTTACTGTAGCAGGAATCACGATTACCAAGATCACCTTTTTTCAGGACCTGGTGGAAGAGTAGGTTAGCAGAGTGGCTATAGCCTGGGGATCTCCTGGATTTAAAAGGAAAAGACAGGATGAGAGTGGCAGGACTGTGGTTCTGTTTTTTAGAGAAGGTTAAGACATTGCTCTGGCTCAAAGGGAGGGAACATGATCTCCTGGAGACACTCTGCCCAAGTACTTAGGGGGGCAATTGCTTAGGTGTTGCTTGAGGCTCCCCATTTCTGCTGGCTCTGCTGTGTTTATGCTGATGCCACAGGGAAGCATGTAAAGCTGTATCCAAACCAGCCTGGTCAGCTGGGGTTGTGGATGAAGGCTTGGGAAAAAGCAACCCACTTTAAACAAATTCCTCCATGACAGATGCGGGTGGGTGGAAGCAGCCCAGGAAAGTGGTAGGTATGTTTATTTGGCAAGAATTCATTCTAATAGTCCCAAGACACCCATGATACTTAAAATCCAAACAGAAGAGTAACTGCCACATGTAATACCATCACCTTGATTTTAGGACATCCCTCCTACCCTCTAAATTTACTACTTTTCTGGTCATTGATCTGTCTGGGAATCCTTTTAAAATTCATGTGAGTTTTATTAAACGTTGGGTAATATGTGACCCCATCAAGTGACTGCAGTGTCCACTTGGGAGACTTTTGTTCTATTCAAACCTTTGTTGACAATGCAGCGAGCTCTGCTCCGGGCTGCCAGGGGGGCGGGCAGCCGGGGCCGAGCGCGCTTTGATTGATTTGCACAATAGGAACGAAAATATTCCCGAAACTCTTGAGATCACTCAACTCGTCCTGCCAGACTTCCATGAAATATAACATGCAATCAATTTAGCTTACAGCCAAATTCTTCCCTTTCGGCCCCCTCTTTCCTTTGGTGTGTCAGCGAAGATAAATGAAAGAAGCAATAAGGAGTACAAACAGCAGTAGCCACGAAAGCAGCAATTGGTTGTGTAGGGGGGACTCATGGTGCCAGGCCAGAGCAGAACCCACAACAACTTGACCAAACACAGGAATGAATGAAAGGTCCTTTTGAAAGGGCAAAAGAAAGACCGCGTTGACCTCTTTGCAGAAAAAGGAAACTTCAAAGGCTTTACAACAGTTAAAAGACCCAGTTACACGCAGCAAAAATTACTTGCATTGGATGCTAACATGGCAAAACTTAACAACTTCACAGTAAGAGATAGAGCAGAAGGTGGGGTGGAGGGGGCCTATTTCCCCTAGCCACTGGAAAAATGTGAAAAAGGCTAATTCTGTCCATTTGGTGTTAGGTGTAAGGTTCTTTTGAAAGCCATACTCGGGAGGAAAACAGAAGTTTAGACAGAACTCCTAACAGGCTTTGGAAAAGTCAAGCACATGTTTTCTTCTCATTTTTCTCATCAAGAAGTGTTCTCATCATGTGCTTCTTTTGGAAACATTCGGCAGTTCCTTAGGTATGACAGAAAACGTGTCTGAGGAAGTTAGAACTAATGAAACTGGGTATTTAACAGAGAAAGCTTCTCAATGATCTGAGTGTTGCATATGATTTATGAAAACTGTATTGAAAGGGGCAAAAAAGTGCTAATTGCCTGAGATAGTTGCATTCTGCTGTTTTTCTTCAGGTTTTTTACTTGCCCAACACAGACTGGAAGGTATTTGGTCACATGTGTAGTTTTAGGTGAGAGAGAGGGCTGCTGGCTGCAGTGACATTTTTTGTGCTCGGGGTTAAGCAAGTGCATAAAACCTTTTGCTAGACAGCGAGGTCTGTCTCTGAGTTCCAAGGATTTGAGAGCAAGTAAGTCACAGCACTTCAATGAACAAAGACTTTCCCCTTTAATCTGCTCTAGTTGGGAAAGATAAGACCTCAAATGGAATCTACTTCAAGACTAGATTACACATTAAGATAAGAATAATACGATAAGGACCAACTGACACAGCTTCTGTAAGGGCAAATTGTGCTGCTCTATCTGTCAAGAATTCCATGCAAAAAGTGCATGAAGTAAGAGATGAAATGTATCTTTTGAACATAATTTACGTGGAATTCCAAGAGACTTCTGACAGGACCCTTTGTGAGAGGTTTTGAAATAAAATAAATAGCAAGCCATGTTGCCAACCTATAAGATGCTTGGAATTCATAGCAAATAGCCAATTTTAAATTAAAAGAGTAATGAGAAAACATATCGGATTTCTGTTTATTATTTGAATTACTTTGAAAAAAGAGTTTTAATGCAATTCGTTAACAAATTATTCTGGATCATTAACAACTAAAGAGGACCATTAGACACTCCTAAAAATACTTGTATTTGCCCAAAACATTCATTCTTTCTTCCATCTATCAGCATTCTGGCAGCTGAAAAGTACTACGTGTTAGAAAATATAATAAACTTCTCATTATCGTAATGGACTTTGACCTAACATGGTTCCCTGAGGAAGCAGATATGAATCATTGAGAGTATTACAGCTTAATGAATATGCCTTTCCAAAATAAACTAACAAAGAGACGGATTAGAGAAATACTATACAAAACTAATATCTCACTGTAATAATGATTTAATAGAAAACTACAAATTATATGCACCAGTTGCACCACAGTTCAGTTTTGGAAATAAACATGCTATGCAGAGAAAGCCTCTGGAGAAGAATGACAAACCCAGTCAAAGTTACGTGAAGATTCACTTGAATGATTACTCCAGCTATGGGCATTTGACATATAAAGATGAGGTTAGCAAAATAGCAGGCAAAATACACTTTCTTAAATTAAGCTTTGGAGTGCCCACATTAAGAATTGTGGGTTACCAGATGCAGGGTCAGTAATTTTCAGCATGAGAGAAGGGAGCCCATTTTCTTGAGAGCCATTGGTGTTGTCCTTTGCAGTTACCTTCTGCAGACTTTTTACAAAGTAGTCTATGTATCCCTTTATCCACAGCCCACGAGCTGAAAACGACTGACTTCAGTAAGACTAAAATGTGATTTCAAACACAAAATAATGAATGTCAATGAGAAGAGTAGCCATCCATTTCTTTCTTCTTTGCCCCACTGTATAAATATTTCAAGGCAACTGATTGAACTCAGACTCAATACATTCAGGACATCTCAGTTAAAGAAAATACTACTTTATTTAGTTTTTATAGTAGCCAATTTGTAATTCATTGACACATGTCCTCTGTGGCTCTTGTGTAGAAGAAGGTTTTGATTTAGTTTTTCAAATCTGCATAGGAACTTTTCAGTTTCAGGACAATTTCTCAGTTTGGTAAGGATTCAACATTTTTTTTTTAATTTTTATTTTTAATTTTTTAATTAAAAAAAATAAATAGGAATTTTTATTTTTAAAATAAAAAGGAATCTTCTCTAAATCTATATATATGTAAAAATCATGTCCTTAAATATTTTACCAGGGATAGTAATTCCATAATATTATTTTGCAGAACTTTTTCCTTTGGTCAGCAATATAAATGCTCTGAGGAATTTATACTCTGGTCTTTACTGAGATATAAGACGATATGTTTGGAACAAAATATCTGTTTATAAATCACAATTTTTCCAGAATGCCACTGATATCAAAGTCCAGAATGACTAAGTAATTAATGCAATATTGTCTGTTGGGGTGGTTTCATCTTTCTCTGAATATATCAAACCAATAAAACGAGATGAATGTCTAAGGTAAGGCTTTGTGAATGCCCTGTATGAAACTACTGTATTCATATTAAATATGGCATGAAAATAAGAGGCTACTGCCTGCTTTTCTGCCTTGGAGAGCTGTTATTTTGATACTTCCTAGTGGATAGGAATAAATGGTACATGCTTCAGCCTGTTGACTCACAGTCACTGACTATTCTTATGTGGATAACTGCAGTAGCATGAAGATTGATTGCCCTGGCGCATAGGCAGCAGCTGCCATTTACAAATGCCGGCCAGTGCTCCTCATGGGGATTTGTGATAGAATACAGAAATAAGCCAGAGTTACTTCCATTAGCTGAATACATGCCTTTTTTCTTATTTTTCAGTCGCACTGTGTGTCCCCACAATAATCTTTTTTAAAACACTATCTGATTTTAAGTAAATTTGACAGAGGCAGCTGATATTTAAAAGGCAATTAGGTCTTACAAATAGTGTCAAAATCAGTGATCAAGTAGAAGAGAAAGAGGTTTTTCAAGTGTCCTGTCTAAAGGAGAGGCTGTCACATATATTTATTATACATCAAGGGATGTATGCGACCAAGAAACCTAAATGCTCCAAAACCCCAGAGTTTTGTAATTGTCAGATGCAAGCAATGCTTCCTCTAGCCAGCCTGGCATATGTGTGTCAACTCTTGTCATGTATCATCTTGTGATCACAGAGTTGTGCTATTTCTGTGGCAGCTTGGCACTGAAGAGGCAAGCCATAAACAAATTTCTCTCTTTTCATACAGTTGCAGTTCACTTGATTTAAAATTAACAGCGAAATAATAACTTGGTGTTTTATTTAACAAGGTGAGGTCACGCTGGAACCATCACCCAAGTAGTTCTGTTTAGTTTGGAACCTGCTGCAGGGTTTTTAACAGCGTGGGTATCTGTGTACCTATTGATATATGTGTGTGTATATACGTGCATACATTTTATATGGTGTATATCCTTTAACCAAGACTCTCAGGTTGGGAACTTTCTTCAGCATGTTTTGTTTTAAACAGCACATATTTCTGCCAGATTTACTCACAGTGAGTACTATCTATTGGTGACTTACTCCACTGGTTTTATATCAGATTGCTCATAGATTAAAGAGCTAACCAGCAGGAGGCAAAAGTGCTGCCAAGTTTTTCAATTTTATCACTAAGTTTTAGATATTTGTTTTTCTTCTGTTCCCTAGCTGCTGGGATAGCGGAATTTTGTGAGAATCTAAGTTTCCACTAAAACTAGAGACTCTTAACGGCAACTTAGTCTTGCTAGCTTTCCAGGCTGTGGATCTAAGTTGAAAATATGAAGCAAATAACCCCAGAGGGTCATGATATGAGAAGTCAAATGTAAACATTTTTCTTTCTTGAGACATTCTCATAATATCTCATAATTTTCCAGTGTCAGTGATGAATGAATAGTAATGTCAGAATTTCTTCCTCAACTTTAAAATGCTATGGGGTGACTTCAGCAAAGATGAAATATAAACATTTGGTTTTCTTCATGAAGAGATGGATCAGCATAAACAATATGTGGGGCTGAAACAACAACAAAAAGTACTTTTATGGGTTGAGCAGAAATATGGCCCTTCATCTATGACACTTGTCAGAACTATTAATCTCCTGCCTGGAATCCGATTGCTGAAACTGTGTCAGTATCCTTAGCAAATACAAGCACATGTCTGCTCATTGAAGACAAGCTTTGGTGTACGGTTTTCCTGATGGGGGTTTTGCAAAACTTTGTGTTTCAGTGAAAGAGAGAAAAAGATTGAAAAGTTAGAAGGATCTAAAAAACAAGGACGTACCTTTTGTGCAGCCTGGGGAATAATATGGCAAAGCATTGATGGGAAAAGGGATTAATAACTTTGAAAGGAGTGCTTCCTGTTCTTTGGGTTTGGGGAAGGTCTAATCAAATTGTACAACAAATAGAGTTGCATCAGACAAACTCTACTCCATCAAGTGGAGAGGAAACAGTAAAAAAATAATGTCAAATTCTTTGTTTAAATGGTTAACGTACCCTCATAATCCTATGTGAAGTGGTAGTGGCTTGCTAAACAATTCACTGTTTTCTTTTTCTGTTCTTGTTTGTGTGTACTCCTGTTCGTCATGACATTAAGAGGGCACAGCAAACTTTAAGAAACAGTGTAATAAATTGCAGCAATCTAAGAACCTTCAGGACTGTGCCATCAGAACAAATGGCCGAAGAGAAACAACATGTATTTTAAGAAACACAATTAATCAAAATCACAGACAGAAAACCAGGTTTAATGGACTCAGCTTTAACTTTCCAGGAGTAACAGTTTTCCTTTGCTGTGAAGGGTATTCTGGATGAAGCCACCTAAAAATACGTTGTAGCCAAACCGTTAACCAGAAGGTAATCAGCTAGTGAAAAATTCCCCAGAAACTCTCCATCATTTCCCTCTCACTTGTTATTCTGCCTTTGGCTCGTCCCCAAAATAAGCCATGTTTCCTGAGATATAGCTCTCCATGGCTCCTGATGCTGTCTCTCTCTCTCTCCCCCATGGATACTCTCCCCAGCGAGAGTATCACATGGATATCCTCTTTTGCATTTCTCATAGCATTCACATCTCTAGCTGTAAAAGATTAAATTAAAAGACTGTTTGACCTGCCTTTTGTGGTCAATGCCACTCTAGCAAGCAATACATCACTGAAGGAATGTCAACTTCATGACCCATTACTCAAATGAGGCGCCAACTAGGAAGAGTTAGCTGAGAGATCCAAGAGTTTTAAATTTATTGTCATGATACAGCTAAAAATATATAAAAAAAAACCCCACCCCTCTTATAGTATGTGGAGTGGGAGGCAGAGGAAAGAAAGAGTAGGAAGTCTCTCAGGTCAATCAAAGGCTTTAAATAATGTGACCCTGGCAAGCAGGGCTTCTTTGCACATGAGATAGCTAATTCTGCTAATTTGATTTTCCTCCTGAAAAAGACAAAATGTTTTAAATCCTCCCTTAGTGCCGCCTTTAGATTTCTGGGCAGATTTGCAGCATCAGATTGGATTTGGATGGATGAGGATATACCAGTCACTCCACTTTTGTGGGACAAATTGTTAGGAAAAGGTTCTTCACCCAGAGGGTGGCTGGGCACTGGAACAGGCTATCCAGGAATGTGGTCACAGCACCAAGCCTGACAGAGTTTGGGAAGTGTTTGGACAATGCTCTCAGGCACATGGTGTGACTCCTGGGGTGCAGGACCAGGAGTTAGACTCAATGATTCTTGTGGGTCGCTTCCAACACAGAATATTCTGTGATTCTGTGGTTATCCTGAAGCAAGGAGGACCAGTTTGTGACTCAGCTGCCAACTTGCTGTGGTTTCTCAGGACAGATTTTTTAAGCTGGCACTCATTTCAGGGGAAACAGTTGAGGCAGCACTAGCTTCAAAAGTTTAATTTGACTGTCCTGTACCTAGCACAGTGTGGCCATTCTTCCTGCTTCCATACTCTTTTCAACCTCAGGTCTTCCTCATGTCTTTCCTCTAGCCTCATTCTCCCTTGCTGTGTGGTCTTTCTCTGTTCCTCTTTCATTCTTATTTCCATTTGACTTTTCCCTTTTTAAAATTGCATATTCTACTGACTCATCTCTTCTGGGCCACTCCTCCAAGTATTCATATCCCTGAAACAAATCTGGGAAAGGAAAGAAATAAATCTGTCGTGGACGTGGACTCTGCTGTCCCTGCTTGCACACTTTAACCCTATTGCCCCACTCAGTCTGATACATCTTCATAAACTTCATACTCCTGCAGAATGGGTATTTTTAAGGATTTCTGTAGGCAATTGTGAGTGAAATGAGTATTATAGAGTCCCAAGACTGACGTGTGCTTCAGGATGCTACTAGAAGATATACAGGGATGAGGGAGGACTAATATCTGTAAGCCAGGCACAGCATTTCAAGCTTTAATGTAGAACCTGAAGCATCTGGTTCTGATGAAGAAAGACTGAAATACAACATTTGAGGTAGTCAGAGGTAGATCTGCTTGTGCCATTGACAATCCTCTTTTGCGGGGCCTGATGTAAGAAGTACGACCACAGGAGGCTCAAAAGTAAGGCATTAAAAGGATGGGCAAAGGACAAGATTTCAGCCCATTCTCTGGTATGACATGCATTCTTATGGAGTGTTCTAGTATTAAAAAGAAATTAAACTGTTCAGAGCTGCTCTGTGTTGCAATAATCTCTTTAAAGTATGTAGAGTTTCACAGCCTCTGCGGTGCCAAAGTTTTTTCTCATAAACTTTGCATTTGATCTTATGAAGTTATAACAAAGTATCATCTCACTTAATCATTAATATAGGATAATATAGCTACACAAGGCATTTATGAATTAGCTGATCAGAATTTTGATGGACTCCAGCCCCGTGGAATGGAGAAACACACTATCTGTGCCAAATTCTGCCATAAATTACACCTGTATGACTCCACTGCTGCCTGCAGCAGTTTTGATGGGATTTGGAGGGTAGGTGTAAACTGAATTCCGACTGTTGATATAAATGTCTCCTTATATGTGTGTAAGGGTTCCCACCTCTTCTTCCTCATCAGTTCTCCTATGGCCCTTACTTAGATCACAGTCCCAGTGCAGCCATTGCTGGGCCATTCTCGTGAGTTGCCAAGGACCCCTCTGTGCTCATTTGGGATTTGCCTGCATGGAGTTTCCTGTAACTCTGAGGCTTTTGCTGCTTGGGAAAAAAGGAATCCATTTCATTAGGTGTGACTGGCATCTAGAAAACTTTAACTATGTGAGTACTATTCTACTAGTAATAATGATAATAGTAACGATAATATTATTGGTAGTACATTTTCCTATTACATTATAGTACTAAAATATGTTATTATATTTTTTACTATTACAATAATTTACATAGTTTCACTGCACTGAAACCAATTCATATATAAATGCATATAAAGAGGGAAACACTTTTTAAATCCTGGTTTCATAGCTGCTGAAAATGGCTCATTTTTCCAGGCTCTGGTTTTTTGGAGGGATAATCCCCAGCACAGTAGTAAGCCAAGACACCGTAGGCTGGAAACAAAAGTATATGACTCAAAAGAAAGGCTCTCATTCATGGCAGAATTACTGCAGCAGCTCACACTTCTGTGCTGGGACAAAGCAATCTCCAGAAGGGTGTGATCTTGGCTGAGAAGAAACAGTTTAAGTCCAGTCCTCCCCCAGGTTTGGTTTGTGGTGTCTCGGGGGCTGACAGGAAGGTCAGTCCCTACGCAATAGCTCACCCTTCCCCGAGGAGCTGTGAAAAGCTGTGCAGGGATCACTCCCCCAGCCACAGCCATGGAGGAATGGGCTGTTTGCACACAGGCTCACTAAGGCAGAGCTCCCAAAGCAGCTGCCAGAGCTCCTTGCTATTTTGGCACCTAGAATCCATTTTTTTAACAGTACCCTGTAGCAGGTATGAAGTGTATCTGAGCACTGCAATTTATGCCACAGAAGGGGAAAAAAACCCTTAAAAGTGACGGCAAGCAGTGGAATACTTAGCTTAAACCTTAGCAAAATAATTGTCTTTGTGCAATATATGTCGTGTGATTTATAGGATGGCTTCATGAGAGACCCTGGGGTGAATTTCACTCAGAAAGATCAAAAGTAAGATTAATGAACTAGAATTCTTTACCTATACCATTTATAGGATTCCACTGGACAGAGAGGTCCCTTTTGATGCTAGGAGTCCAACCTATATATTTATATTTTAATCCACTGTTTTTTACATATTTTCTATAATGCAATTTGCATATATGTACACAATTATTAATATGATTTATTACAGTGCCCCCCAAACACACCAGATGCTTTAGGTACAGTTCCACTTACACACAGTTCTCTGTTTCAAAGAGTTTAATAGCTGGAAACTTAAGCTTGGAAATGTCTGCACTCAGGTATGGCTTTCCTCACTTTATGTGCAGAAGTGTTTGCAGGGTTGGGCCCTGTGCAAACAGCTGGAGTATGGATATTGCAATCCTGAAAATCGTGACTCCCAGAATTACTTCAAGGCCATTTTTGTTACCATTTTGGAATCAAAAATCAATAGGTTTAATACTCTTCAAATCTAATTTTGCTTGGATGATACACAGAGATGTAAATTTGGGGGGGACTACTCTGGGAATATCTTAACTTTTCCTCTCCAAAAGCCATATCAAAATGCAGTGGTGTGAAGGGGACCTGAAACCCCTTGTGAAAGAAATTGCTTTGGCAGGAGTGTGCTGGAATATGGCCATACATTTCTGTGGGGAGCCTTCTCTGAGGAGCTTGTGGCAGGACTGAGCAAGGATTTACAAGAAATTCCCGTTAGTGCTTTGACCGATACGTCTGGGGCAAAACGGGTTTCTCCAGTCCTAAGGTAATTTTGGGGGCAATCATCTTCAATTTATCTTCCTCAGAGCGTGATGTGGCTCCACAGAATGCAGCACCAACAACCACAAGCCATTTTTCACGCCAAACCGCCTTTGTTCCCCACCCAGAGAGCCAAGACACACCATGTGCTGTCCACAAAAGCCACCCATACCTTCACTGCCCAACACTGGGTCAGTCTTCTCCAAGAGTGCCACTAGACCAAAGCTAGTGCTCCTGTACACCATAATTGCTCTCCAAAAATGCTGTTTGGACAGGCCTAATGGGTTTTTGAGGAGGAGGGCACAGCTGGTCCCCCAGGCAGTGCCGTGCGCGGTCCTGCGATGGCAGCTGGTGATTGCAGGGGCACCCCTGTCCCGCCCTGCCCGCCCTCACTGGGCCTTTCTAAACATTCCTTTTTCCCCAACACTAACCCAAATAAACACAAGTATCCATAATGATGATGAATGCCCACCAAAGGCTAAAATAATGTGCAAGTTTCTAATTTGTTTTTAAATATAGCGATTTTATTTGTGAGTTTTTTTGTGCGAGCCTCTCAAACACCATTAAACTCATACTCAAATATTTACAATGTGTTTATACTTACCGTGTTCACCTCTGAACAAATTGTTTGACCTTATTTGCAAATGTGTTACAAGAGCCCCCAATGACAGATGATCTTTCATAGGAAATCACAACATGTAAGTGAAATTGAAGCTATGCTGCTGCCCTGTGCAGTATATCAAAGTGCTCCGATCTCCCCAAAACATAAATTTGCAGTGCAGCCACCCTGGCAGAGCCTGGGTGGGGATGGAGGAGGGTCCTCCTTTAACCTCTGGTGCACAGACCTGCACTTCAGGGGTCAGTTTACGCCATACGAGATGAGGGCATTTGACGTCCAAAACCTGCGGGGCTGATGCTACCCAGTCACTCAAATCACATAATTAATGTGCTTCTGGGTTCCAATAATAAACAATTCTGATGCCTACTCGCTACAGCCAAACTTCCCGGCCTAAATAAACAGCTTTTGGCTTAAAAATGGCTCTTATCCAAAATGAAGTTTTCCATTGATCAACCAATCCTGCTGTGAGTTTGTACTTTCATGACTGGAGGGGAGGGACAGCAACTGGTTTAGTTTCCCACTGATTATGTTAAGATTGAGAGGACTTATTAAAGAATTATTTATATTTCTCTACCTATAAATTTTATGCTGATGCTTGCTCATATTGTCTCCAGACACAGTAGTCACACTTAAACCATGTCATTTCAGCTGGCTAAATATTATCCTACTTACAGAACTAATGGAAAGTATGGAAAACATGAAGTAAGAATTAAATGAAAATTAGGATAATTCAAATTACATCTTATTATAACTGAATGGCTAAAAAACAGTCATCAAAGAGCAAACGGGGGTGTACTCACCATTGTGTGTCTTACCCCACAGAGGAACTGGAAGAAACATTAGCAAAAAGTTTCCCATTTGCCCATAAAATGGTTTTGTTCAGAAGACTTTTCTTTTGTTGCTCAACAGCTCTACCAGCTGAGCTCTTAACAAGAGGGATGCACTGCAGGGATGTGTCTTCTTCCTCAAGTGACACTGAGGCAACATATTGGGTGAGAAAAACGGTGAAGTGTTCTTTCTAACCCCATGACCCAACTGAGTCCTTCCACCCACAAATTTTATGCTGAACTGTTACCGTGGATATCACTGAAGCTGCTGTAAATCAGCGATCCTGATTTACAATATCTGTGTCCAATAAAAGAATCAGGGCAATTACAGTTCTTCGAACAGGAGCCTAAGCAATGTCTGTTCCCAGTTTAGACACAGTCTAGACATCATTCCTCAGCCATCCTAAGGCCTTTCTGGAAGGACAATATTTCATAGTCATGTAATCATCGGCCCTTTGTTGACATGACCAATAAGAAAGTCAATTGGTGTCAGCTGTAGTGGTGATTTTGTGATGGGAACATCTGTCCTTTTTATTCTTGATGAGACTTAGTCTTGGTCACTGTTAATTGGGCGAGGATGAAAGCTCCAGATCCTGTTACAAGTCCTTTGAGCAAACTAGTTACTCATAATTTTTTCACATAGTTTATCTTCTTTGATTTGTAAAATTGTTTCCACTTGATGCTTTGGGCCCAGGTGCCTTTTGAGTAATAATAAAACTTTGCAGCAAGCCCCTGACAAATCCAAGTGCTCCTTTCTACCTATCCTGGTAGTTTAGATGATGCTATATCTGCCTCAGCCCTTCACGGTCCTTTAATTTTTCATGTCTGTTAATTAATCATTCTGACACAGAGTTCTGCCAATTCTGTACACCAAAAAATGTTGTAAATGTCCTATATATAGATCTCAACTAGGACTAGCAACTAGGGATTTCTGCTTTGTTCTTTTATCGCACATATGTTTTACTTTGATGTAAACATTGTTTCAAAAACAGTAAAAAGAGCTTTTTCATGTTATGCATAGATTATTCCATAAACATATGCATCCTGTCAGACACAGTAATAATTAGAAATAGCTGTAGTTTCATTGCTAACTCCATAATGCTTGAAACTGCTTAGACTTTTAAAAACTAAAAATTAGATGCACATCTTTGATTCTGAGTAGAAACTATTTAAATTTCAATTCCTTTCCCTGTCACTAGGACTCATGTAATGTTTATAAGAAATAAATAGCAAACTCAATAAACTCACTACAATTTTATAATTTTACAACAGTAAAATTTCACATACAAAATTCATCTGGGTAGAAGACTTGAAGTTTTAAGAGTGAAATTCAGAAATGTTCTTACAACATAACTGATTTTTTTGTTGTTCATTAATATCTTTTACTATCCAGACAAACTGATGACATACGTAAACCTCTGTTGTACCATACAGTTGCAGTCAAAGAAAAATTTACGAATTAAAAAAATCAAATTGAAAACCTTTCAGAGGGAGGGTGCATTTAAAAGAACCTTATATCCCACGCAGATAGCTCTGGGGATAACAAGATTGGAGAGCTCTGTTAACCACTGGCACATTGTTTTTAATTAAACATCTCTCAGGCTGTACTAGATGGTCTCTTGATAATAAATGCAAAGTTTAAAGGTGTTATTTGCTCTTGCACCTGTTCATGCATTGAACTTGACTCATCTTTCCACCTTAGCTAGTAAGTACAGCAATGGCACTACTCAAGAAGTAAAGAAGTGAGGTTTATTTAAACCTGGCTGTCACAGGCAGCAGCAGATTAATTTTCATCATATTTAACAGATGGGCCTCAAAACTCAATGAACTCAACAAAAACATCCACAATTCATGCAAGATGGATTGGGCATTTGTATAGTCTGGCGTTAAAGTTCAGTCTGGCTGCAGGGAAATCCTCTTGGGCACCCTGGAGACCTCTGTGAAACGCTGCAGTGCCACGTTGCACTTGTCACTTTTTTTGGCTGCCCAGCTCAGGGAAGGGTCGAGCCTCAGCACGAAGCCAGGCAGAGTCTCCTGGCTCTGAGCTGGCTGGCTTCACCCAGAGGTACCGCGGCTGCTCGCTGTGAGAGGGCCCTGTCAATGGGCAATTGTGCCGGCCAGCTTTGCATCCTTCGCTTCCAGCCTGCCGTTTTCCCCCTACCTCTTTCATAAACAAGCTTTTCAGGAAAATTCTGCTTTGCAAGGAATGGTGCCAAGTGACATGCTTAGTGAACTGTGTTACCCTGGATAATTAAGAAGAGCTAAACCCCAGGTTTGTTACAACAGCTTTACTACAGGGCTATTATTGACACTGTAAGTATCAACAAAATAATTGCCCACCAATCATACTTCAACCTTTATTTTTGAAATACATTAAATGAACTATTGCTAATGCTAATGTCTCTGAAGATTAATTAAGAGTGTTGTAGAGGAAATTTTTTTTGAAATATAGATTAAGAAGTAACCTTTTCCACCAGATGTTTCCAATGTAACTGTAGGAAACCAAGTGTCACATCATCTAAAAATTAGATTTGGCTCAGTGGGAATTTCCAGTACAATTTTGTTTTCTCCAAAATTATACCAGTTAGTAAAGAACACACAAAAAATAGTTTTTCTTTGATGGCATTGTGGCTACAGTTTTCAAAAACATTTAGATAGATAGCAGATAATCTGACTTTTATGAATCTCACAGTGTGCCTTTGGCTTTGGTGTATTTGAGATAACATCACATCCATCACAAAGAGCCTGGCAGAGATGCTTTCTTCTTTAATTCTGCCTTGACAAACACAAGATCTGATCTACTTCCTCTTCTCCCCTCTGAGGCCAAGGAAATTCATTTTGTTCACTGTTTTATCTTTCAAATAAAAAAAAAGTATTTCTGATATCTGGTATGCACTGATGTTCCCCCGAATCAGCATTTTGTGCTAGAAAAATTAAACATTGTTAAAGTGAATAGCGATCCCAGGATTCCTTCTGCTGCTTAGCCCTCCACTGCAAGTGGTGCCAAGCCTGAAAGGGTAAACTAGAGTTTTCCCAGCTTGCTAAGCTGAGTCCTCCGACCTCCTGTGTTCAAGGCAGTGGCATAAAGAGTACTCCACCTCTGCAAACTTTTTATGGCCAAGTGGAGTTGTGATTCAAATACAAACAGGCAACGGGACCCCAAAATTTAACTAAGTATCTTAATAGATAAGTGGATAATCCCCTGATTACATGTTGCCCATGGCCCATTGTTCATTGTTCAGAAATAAATGCCCCTAGCAATCCTCCAGCAGGAATGATATCAGCAATACTTATCAGAAGCAGACTGATGCCTTTGTACAAATGGTGCTGATAAAGGACTTGCAGAGCAGAGAACAATTCAAACAAGTGGAATGAACAAAGAAGTGTATGGCTTATCTTTTGTGGCATTTTCCATGGCTTCAGAGTATCTGACAGTGGAGCCAATGGGAATATATATTTTCCATGATAACAATTACATATGTGGCTTGCACTTTCGATGGCTCTGCTGGAGCATGCTCAGTCTCCTGTCTGCTAACACAGGGCAGCTCCAGCACATGGGATCAGCCACCACTTCAGCTATCCTGGCCTCAGAGTGCCAGGTGATTTAAGGTGCTCTCTTAGGATGGTTGTTTTCCACAGCTGCACTTATTTGTCTCCAGATAAACCTCCTATTTTTTTTTTT